>JARHVA010005039.1:987500-1345899 GCA_037957365.1 Torreya grandis | reverse complement strand
AACACACACACACACACACACACACACACACACACACACACACACACACACACACACACACACAAACACACACATTTATACTTTACCACCTAACTAATGTTTTGGGTGTTAAGCGCCACCAATTATGGGATCATAAGATGGTTTAGGGATATTCATTTTGCATTTAATTAAGATGATGCTTTACTTGTAGCATGTTTCATTAGATCTCTCTCTCTCTCTCTCTCTATTATTTATTTCCTATTACAATTTTTATAAATGTAAAATGATTCATATATGGCATAATTAACAATATTGTGTCTTAATAACTTTTCATTAAAAGTAGTTGTGGGTTCTTGGTTGTTATAATTTAGCTATTTTGCTTCTCATTACCATATTGTTAAATCATTAGAACATGTATTGTTGTCTTGGTGTCAATAGTGTATTTGATTACTAAGGATGTTAGTATATTAGATGATGAAATGAAATTGTATGATTATGAAAAATTCCTAATTGGTTCATATTCTTCACTTGGTTGTTTATTTTTAATTACATTAATTTAATAGTTATTAGTTAAGTTTAACCTTTAGAAATATTATGAAGAAATCTGGATAATGTTATTAAGTAGATGGCATAATTGCATTTTTAATTTTATCCTTTTTTTGTTTAGTTGTAGATAGTAAATATTTACATAATAGTGGATTTGGATTATGGATAGGTAAAGGTTTGTTAAAATATGTTTTGTTGCACATAAACTTAATGTGCCTTGTATTGAGTATATTATTGATCCTCTTGAACACTATGTAAGATACTTCATTGCATTAGTAGAATCACATTATTTTTAAACATTCCTAATATGCTACAACCAAGTTTACAAGAAATTGAGCTCAATTGTTATTGTAAAATATGAAGTAATGAAAATTTAAAATATGTTGAAAATTAATTTTTGAGTGTTTATATCTTATTGATTTAGCTATAAATACTTCAAATCAAACACTAATGGCCATTTTAATAAGTAAATGATATAACAAAAGGGTAATGTATGCTCTATTTGGTAATTAACCTATTCTTATGCATAGTGGGTACTCAAGCCTATGATTTGAAGTATGGATCAACCCTAACATAGGTAAGAGTGATCTTGTTTAGAAAAGAGACTATTATTTTATTTTTAATTTCAAATTTTTAATATGTAATTGGATATAGGAAGTGTTGTAATAGTGTTAATTAGGCCATTTATAAATCTTGGTAAGTAACACTATGATTTAAATATAACATAAATCTATTATAAACATTAGGAATGGTTTATTTACCATAAATTATTCTTATCTTGCATAATATTGATATTTGTAAATTTAATTATTTCTTCCAAAAGTATAAAGGAGTATGAGACTTGTTGTCACATACTCATTTGAAGTGAAGTGTCATAACACTTATGGATATTAATTGAAATTGTTAAATATTTAAATACTCCATATAAGTTGTGTTGAGAGGCTTATTATTATAGTTATGCTTGTTTGTTTTAAAGGGGAATAAGAAATTTATTATTATAGGTATGTAATGTTTTAATGCATGTAAAATTTGTAAGTTATGAATTTATTATATTAAACAAATGAATATAGGCATATAATGTAATTAATAAAGAAAAGATAATATGTAAATGTAGTAAATTAAACTGCATAAATTAAATACAATTAATATAACCTAATATTTTTGGAAAAAATGACCTATTTAGATAAGTCTAAATGATCCTCACATATAATGAATCAAATGAAAAGTGGGAATTAGTATAAGGGCTATAACCCTAGTTGTTGACCTGTAGGATGAATTATTATGTTCATATAAATTAATTAATTATTATGTGGTTAATGGTAGTCACATGATGGAGGATCACTTGTGTGTTTTCATATATCTATGATGAGAACCATTATTTTTTATTCTAATACAAAGGGTAAATTATCCTTGAGTAGTATAGTTTATCTCAAATTGTGCTAAGTGTAAAGTGGAAGAGTATGGTGAATGTATCTCTAAAATTTATAAGATCATGGTATAATGATCTAAATGGGATAACACCACTATAGATTCCTTGCTTATTAATTTTTTTAACAAATAAAGACCTCTTAAAATACTATTATGTTCTTATGGATTTTATATTTGTATATTTTCCTTGTTGACTCTAGGTATGGAAAAAACAATTGATTAAGTAGTTGTATGATGATTGTTATGCATTATGAATCTTAACTTGTATGAATGTAATATTGTATTTTATGATATTCAGTATAATGAGATCTATTTATGAATAAATTGAGACTTTTATTTTATATTGACATATTCCCTAACAATGTACTTATTGTGTAATGTCTTGGGTAATATTACAATATCCCAAATATCCCAAGTGTGAGGAAATAGTGTTTTATACCCTAGCCGATAACCAAAATTCCATTTGTGTGAGTCTTTTAGGTAGGGTAAGGACACATAGGTGGTATTATTGGTAATATGAGTGCCCCCATATAGTTCATATCTTATTGTTATGAACCAAATATTGATACACCTCAAATTGTATATAGACTTCATTAGGAAATAATCTTCCCCATAAAATCTTTTAGGGGTAAGTACCCTAATTAAGTGTTACATGTATGTAAATTTGGGTATTGAGTTGTGGGTATATTATAGTGAATTGAAGAGTTGTTTATGCAAAACCAAACTGGGTGTGGTGGACCCTATTCATAATTCTATTTTGTACTCTGAATGTAGTGACACTTAAGTTTTTTTGGATCATTTTCATTATTATTGCATATTCAATTTGAATTTACTAGTTATATATTATTTCAATTTTTATATTGTACTATATTTAACATTTATTTATGTATATTCTATATGTATAAATTAGTATTTCAATCATTTAGTGGTTAATTACATTTTCTTTAAATCAAAATAATTATTAAAAACCTATATAAATCATGGAATTTTTCAAGTATCATGTGTGAGTAGTAATACATGCATTTTTATATAAATATAATAAGTTATCTTGTGTTTTATTATATGCATCATGGTAATAATATACAAGACAATCCCATATAACATGTGTATATTTAAAAACCATAGTAACCTTTAAATATTTTTTCACATAAGAATTATGATATGGCGTTCACCATGGAAAACACAAAATAACTTTTCGAACCAACATAAGACATGGATAACAAATAAATGTGTTTTTTATATCCTTAAAGGGACTATAATGTGATGGATCATGTAAAACTAATATTTAATGAATATAAATGAATTAAATTTAAAAATTCTTTATATAATGATTTTTCATAGGTTTTATAATATGATATGAGGTATATTTTTAAATAAAGGTCTCTTGTTGAGTATGATACTCATAGGGAACACCTAGACCTATAATCACTCAGGTACTCTAGATATAATTCAAACATTATTATAATTAATATGGTATTACAAAAATATTATGTATGAAAGGACATTCTAGTATCACATTAAATTACCATATTTTGAAATACTAAAAATAAAGTATCCACTTCTTTAGGCCTTAACATCAGTGGAATCATACCAATCCCAAGTGGGTTTGGTCTCTTTCCATCAACTCATTTCACTAAATTTTTAATACCCCTACATTATTTATGTGTGTATCTAAGGATAGTAAACATTTTCATTTTATAAATGTTTTCACTCAATCCATTATCCACCATGAAATTATGTATAGGTTGTGAGTTAATGTAGGCACACATAAACAATAGTGCATTAATATAACCCTCATAAAAGATATCATGTTCATCAAATATGATGGTATGTATATGTACTTATGTGTCCTTAAGTGTACCAATAATACCATCAATAGGATGTTCCTCTTCTTCAATAAATCCATATACACATCATGAAGAGTGTCGGTTTATTTTTCATAGGATTTGGAAATGTCTAAAAATATATTCAACTTCACATTCCCATTAGCTTGTGCTAAGGAATGACTTATAGATGTTTTAATATTGAGTTTGACGTCATATCCCACAAAAACATGTAATAATTATGTGTTTTTTGTATTGATTTTTTGATAAAATTTTGCTAATATTGAGACATTTGATATCAAATATGATTAATACTTATTTCATGAATTATTATATTTTAGATGTATATCATTTATATATGGAAACAATTTGACTTATATGTAATATTTATTATAATTTAAAGATTGTATTTAAACTATTACTATTGATGTCTTTCAATTCTTGTTACTAAAATTCATGTGAATTTGGATTTATTTAGGTTTAAAATATGCCACCTTAAATCTAAAATAGTTTCATATATGTATATGTGAAAAATATGTAAAAATAGAGATTTATTCAATCCACCATGTCTTTCTCTCTTTCTTTCTCTTCTTAATAACCAATAATTTACATATATGTAGAGATTTAAATTTAAACATTAAGTTCTTGAAAATATTTAATATTTACATGAGTTAAATTTTTTGGATGATGAGTATGACAACAATAATGATGACAACTTTAGATTAGGTGTTGATGGGGATCAATGAAGGGTAAATGGTGACAAAGGATCTAGGAGGGTAGACTGAGTTAGAGATTCCTAGGTAGGAACAATGGCATGGTGAGTGAGCCTTCAAGGATGAGTTAATTTAGATAAAGGTTTAAAAATCCCCATTGAATGCATTAGTATAAATGAGATATGTGGTTTTGAGCAATGGTGGTGGGAAAGGAAAAATTGGGGCCCAAGACTCTTTCAAGCATAAGTGGTAGAAAGATATTATTAGCAAATCTGATGTTAATGTTGGGGTGAGTGTGGGTGTGCAGGGAAATTATGAATACTCAAAAAAGGGTAGGTAAAGGAAAAAGAAAAATGTCAAAAACTATATTGGTTTTTATGCTTCCTATTTTATCTAAGCTAATGTGCCTCTCAAAGATTTTTTTGGACTAGAGTAGCTAGATGTGGATAGTGGTCTGTCTAATGGAGGATCCCCTCTAGGGAAGTGGATAGATAGAAAAAAATAGCTAAAATGTCTAGGGTTTATGGAAAGGCATTAGTTTTTTGAGTTGCATTAATGCATCTAATCCATTTCATTCTTGTGGATTTTTGTTCCAAGAAATTATCCTCATAAATTAACTTGGTTCAGACCCTATTTTGATTTCTAGAAACCATTTTTTAAAGGAAAATATCTCTGAGGAAGATAAATCATGCATGGATGCTTTTATGAGGCAAAATATTTAGATAAAACCCCA
Organism: Torreya grandis; assembly: GCA_037957365.1. Taxonomy (NCBI): domain Eukaryota; kingdom Viridiplantae; phylum Streptophyta; class Pinopsida; order Cupressales; family Taxaceae; genus Torreya; species Torreya grandis. Next base: position 1,340,677 of record JARHVA010005039.1, on the reverse strand, counting down.
AAAATGACATTCTTAAGTGAGATTCCTTTGATCTTTTTTGACTCTCCTCTAATACTTGAAATTTTTGATGCTAAGGTCTTTATGCTTGATATAAAAATAGCTTAGAAATATTTAATTAGTATATGTGTGGGACATTGACCTTCCTAAGAAACCCTCTTAGAATGGTCTCATATAACGTGGCCCACTTTTAAATCCTCTTATCTCTTAATGTTTGTAGATGGTTTTTTCTTGCTCTCATTTCAATCCTTGGTTGAATGAGATTTTATTTGGGCTAATGGACCATCATTTGTTTGTAAGAATGTGGTTTTTTGTGTCCTTAGGTTCCTTTTCTTGACCCAATTATTTTAGTGACTCAAGCTCTAGTGACCCAATTATTTTATTTTGTTTAAATATCTATTTTATCTTAGATCTTTTTAGTTTTGAGCCATATTTATTTTAGCTATGGTTTTTGTTTTTGAAACTTGGTGTAATTTTGGCACTGGGTGTTTATGTTTATTTTGTTTGATATGTTGATGGGGATTGGGCCCTTAGTTTATTCTCTAGAATTGGTTACAATTCTTGAAAAAAACTTGCATCTATAAAAAAAATATTTAATCTTTACACCCTTACCTTGATTGGCCTATTCATTAGTATGTTAACATGTAATCTCTATGAGAGACTTCACTCTTCTACTCATTATCTTATAATTATTTAAAGCATTATTCAAACATCAATATTTTTATTACATATTCATGTCAACCATGTTCTTGTAATCTTCATCCTTATAGGGAAATATCATGCTAGGTAATAAAAAATTGTAGCCTAGCCTCATTTACTAGTGAGACATTGTCGCCCATGTTCCAAAATTAATTTTTAAAACTTGAGATGATCCATGTTAGCCTTCCTACACATCTATCAAATTTAGTTAATGGAAATATTTAAAATATCCATAATATAAACATGTCAATACATAATTTTATCTTTCCTAAAAATCACTTAGAAAATTCTAATGCACATTAATAGAAATAAAACCAATATTTCACATTCATTTTTTTAATTCTATCTAATAGTCATAAGACAAGCTTTAATGTATTTTTTTGTAATAAAATGGCATTCACTACTCATCTTGCAAGTTATTTTTTTAGTTATATACATATAAAAAATATATTAAGATTCACAAACTCATTCTAGGAGGTATAACTACATCAACACGAGGTCCTTTCAAGATATGTACTAAACTCTCAGATTATGTTGGGTTTTGTAAGGATAACATAGCTATTCCCCTTACCTAAACCTCCCATTTTGTATTTGATGTCTATTTAGTTTGTGTAGGAAATAGGGTTTTGTTATTTCCTATATTTTGAGAAATAAACCAACACCTACAATAAAAAATTGAACCGACTTAGATATCCATTGGTACCCATAATGAAAATCAATCCCCCAATCAGTAAAAATGTGACTACACTTAAAAGAAAAGGCTACATTGAGCACTTATATGCTCTATCATGGCCTTATCTCATTACATCACATAATTCTAATTTTAGGTGTGAATAATTCACAATTGCTTCTGTCTAAATTTTCATCTGTGATCTACCTACATAATCTATATAACTTAGATCCAAGCTAGGAGTAAATATTCTATTTGAAGTTATTATTTATATATTATTTAAATTTATGTATTTTACATTTAGGTTATGTATATTATGTAGGCATAAATTAGTATTTAAATCATTTAGTGGTTTATTAAATTTAATCTTTAAACCAAAATAACTATTAAACACCTAAATCAATCATGGAAAATTCCACCCATAGTGTGCAAGTACTAACACATTTATTTGTATCTAAATATAATCAATTATTTTGTGTTTTAACATATCCAACATGATACACATGTATTTGTATCTAGTCATCATATCCAACATGATACCATATGATTTATTTATGTTTAAAAAATATAGTAACCTTTGAATATTTTTTTAACATAAGGAGTATGATATGGTGTTCACAATAGAATACACAAAGCAACTTTTAGAACCCACATAAGACATGGATAACTAGGAAATGTGTGTTGTGTATCCTTAAAACACATCTAGTGTAATGTATGTTTTATCAATAGTAATCATTGAAGATTAATTAATTTCTTTTTATAATCATTTTTATAATGAACTTGTATATGTTTTATAATAGGTTATGAAGTATATATTTTAAGAAATCTTTCCAAGTGAATATGATACTCATAGGGAAGACCTAAAAATGTAATCAGTAGATTAATATATATATATATATATATATATATATATATATATATATATATATATATATATATATATAATTTAAAAATTAATATAATGTATATGTCATTACAAAAATATTATGTATGAAAATACATTCTAGTAACATATTAAATTCCCATATAAGAATAACCAAAAATAAAGTGGCCACTTCTGCATGTTTTACTATAAGTGGAAATACAATACTCTTGAAAGTGTTTTGTCTGTTTCCATCAAATAATTTCACTATATTTTTAATACCACTCCATTTATCATGTATTTATATAAGGCTAGTAAAATTTTTCATATTAAAATGTTTTCACTCAACCCATTATCTACCATCAAACTATGTACAGGTTATGATTCAATTTAGGCACACATAAACAATAGTGCATTAATATAATCATCATAAAAATATCATGTTAATAAAATATGATGGTATGTATATGTACTTATTTGTCCTTAAGTTTAATAATAATAACATAAATATGATGTTCCTCTTATTCATTAAAATCCATATGTACCTCATGACTGTCATCAATTTCTTATTCCATACAATTTGGAAATGGATCAAAAATATATTCAACTTCACATTCCCTTTAGAATATTCCCATGAATCCCTTATAGATGATTTATTATTGAGATTGATGAAATAAAAAACCCAAGAATGTAGTAATAATATGTTTTGTTTTATCAAATTTTAATACATTTTGAGACTATTGAGACATTTGATATCAGATCTTATTAATGTCTATTTCATGTATTATTGTATTTATGCTATATACTAGTTATATATGTAGACAATTTTAATTCTATCTAGGTTTTGTATGATTTATATTTTGTATTAAAACTATTAATGTTGATATCCTTCAATTATTTCAAGTAATAGTCATGTTATTTGAGCTAGGTTCAGACTTATAACACACAACGAAACAACCATAACATCTTCATATGTGTATATAAAAAAATAGGTAAAAATTAGGCATTCATTCATACCACCATGCGTTTATTTGTTGCCTTATGTTGTGAATAATGAAAAAATTGCATATCTATTTTGATTACTTGTGGGGCCATCATTGACACCTAACCAATTTTTTCACTTTGACCATCTCATCATTCTTTTAGCCAGAGAATTTTGTGAGTGGTGGAAATATAAACTTTTGAAAACAATACCAAAGGTTGAAAATTATTTATGCAAAAGTTTATTTTAATTAATGTGTGTCATCATGATTAGTGGTAAGAATTTTAATGTTACTATAATTCAACAACATTTTAAAAGTTTTACATTATTTTTAAGAAAAGAAGTGAATATGTTGGCTTATTTAAACATATTGGGACCTATCATGAAGTTGGGATATATTTTTGAATCCATGTTAGGTATTGTTTTTGATTTAAATTTGACTAAAGTTATCATATGGATATAAATTCTTAGTAATATTCTAAAAGGTCATTTTTTACCTTGGTAAGATGATTATGTTGTTTAAATTTTATTATAACTATATTACCTAATAATTATATTATGAATTTTATGGATTGCATGAAGAATGAAATCATTTATTTTTTGAAGTAAATTTTTGGGACTTTTACCTGATAACATAGAGAAATAGGGAGAAATGTTAAGGTTTACTATGACATCCATGGGAAACTTAGAGATTATATGATCTCCATTAATAAATTTTTGATTATGGTAAAATAGTTTAATGGAAGAATTTAGTGAGGGCATGGAAGATTTTAGAAAGGGTATAATCTAATACGCAAGAATGGAAAAGTGATAGAAAATGAAAATAAAGAAGAGAGATAAGGAAACAATGAGAAATGTATTATTTTTACAAGTATGTTATTTTTGAAGTTTTTTATTTATTATATATTTTATGATGTGATTAATTTTTATAAACCCAATGTGGATAAGTAAGTTACGAGAAGGGTTTTATCCCTCCTTGTAACCTCCCCATCATCTTGTAAGTGGTTTTAAGCACATAGTCACTATAATAAGTTATATTGAGTTATATGTTACTTGAATGAATAATTTGGTTTATTTGAATTAAATGTATCTTGTTATTTAAATGGTGTATATAAGTAGGGAATTTGATGTTGTGAAAATATTACATTTGATTTATCATATTGTTTTTTAACATGGGTACTTGGTTAGAATCTCTTTTGTAAATGTATATTTGTTATTTGGGGTTTTGTTGTGTTTTTACCTTATGAAAAACCCCATAGTTGTGGAATGGATCATTTTAGACCATCATTTTCCCATTTTATTTTATGATTTTGAGTTTTTATTCCATTAATTATTCTTACCATGGACTAATGATTGGGGTCATGTTTCACATTATTTTTTCTTGTCTTTTTAAGAACAATTTTATAGAAGATAGTTTTTCACTATGGAATAATTATTACTAGGAAAATGAATTATTAAAGTACTAAGAAAATATGTGTTTCTTAAATAAATATATATTTTTGTTGAAAGATGGTATCAGATCAAGGTTCCATGTTTAGTCACTATTGGTAGTGACCCTATTGTAATGATTGATTGTATTGAATTCAATCTTCAATTAAGATAATCACTTAATCTTATTAATTAAACATCTATTTGTATATATAAGCACTCATTATTTAAGGTAATACAAAAGAGTTTAAAACATTCATAACCAATTTTTTATGATTAAATAACATGATAACTCTAGGCCTTGGTTTGATAAGCTTTCATGAAAGAGTACATTAGTTTTTTTAATAATTTTTGTGTATTTGGTTTATTATCTTAGAAATAATTAATAATTCATTTTATAGGCATTTATACTATGAGTGTAAATAAATCCATGTAGTTTATTGACTATCTAAAGATTGAATAACAATTTTAAATCTTCATGCATGTTTGGAATTTTTGGTTTTATGTTGTCATTTTATAAGGAAAACGTAAGGATGGATCTTATATTAAATATTATAACTCATAATTTTCATGAAGATATATATATTTTAGTATTACTATTTGTAACTTATAAGAAAGTGTCATTTCAATTTGGAGTGATAGTATTATAAATTTATCATTGGAAATGTTTAATGTTAGATAGAGTTTTCATAATTATATATTTATTAACTATTAGTACTTGATTCATATTGCAATCAAATATATATTAATATGTTGTGTGTTAATTATGTAAATGGATATTCATCAATCTTCTTTTTTATGAGAATTAGTAATTATTAGAAAAAATGTTTGATGTTAGAAATTAAAATAAATATGAATAACTAAATAAGTTAAGTTGAGAAGAAATTTTGGACTGATAGTTGTTGGATATAAATAAGGAATGAATTTGTTTTTCATGGTTTTTTATTTTTTATTCTACCCTATCATATTTGTAGCATATATTATGTTTTACAATAATTTAATATGGAGTAGGTTGAAGCTAGGCCGTTATATTTTAGATGACTTATATCTCATAAATGCATGTTAATTTGAGGTCTTATACTTTTAATTAGATTAAATAAAGTTATTTTTAAGATATGATATAGTTAATAAACTACATGTGATCATTTTCCCTAATATTATTTTATTGTGGATTGATATTTCAATTTAATATCATATGAATATGTAAGCATGAATTTATTTGTCTATTTGGAATTGGGTTTGACAAGAAGTAAGGACTCATGTAAGGTACAACATTATCTATTCCAATTCCCTTTTTGTTAATTAAGTCCTCTTACCTTAGAAACAAATTGTGCTACTGATTTGTTAATGAAATAGATGAGATTTATTATGAAAAGCATGGTCGTATGTCTATAAGTGATGATTAATGATGTAAAATTCATGTTTCATTATATAATTGTAGGTTTTATTTCCTCATTTCCACTAAAGGCTTATATGTTTCAAATTTTATAACATTTTGAAATTTTCCTAAAAATTCTATGTTACATTGTTTTGGAAGTTATATAGACATGATAAAAAATATATGCAATCTAACTTTGTTTAGTTTTCAACGAAGTGAAAGTAATAGTTGTTTATTTTAATTTATAAGTGACGGACCTTGTAGGTAAGTGTGAGTAAATTGTGTTTACCAAAACTTGTCTAATTTTATCATATTGGACTATAAAACTGCAAGTCATTGTGAATATTATCTTTAAAATAAAATGGATAATATGGAATAATGATCATATAAATATGTGCTATGCCATTTTTTGATTCATTAAATTTCATGAAGTGTTAAATATATAACTTAGTATTTTCATCATAATTACCTTGATCTTGAGATAAAAAGACACTATATAATCAAATTATTGTTTATTGCATTTAGTTTGATTATTTGAGGAATATTATTAGACATGTTGTAGTGGAAAACAAAGTGGTGAATTATTTAGTTGATTTTTAATCACTCAATTTTATTATTTCAAAGGATTATTGTGGGTAAATATAATTTTATTAACATACTATTTTGGAGTTATATCCAAGGTATTTAATGATCAATATAACTTATGAATAGACCACTTATGTTAATATGAGTTACTAAGAGACTAAGGGTTTTGTAGTTCTAATAAATTGTAATGTATGATTAAGAATTCTAACTATGATGGATATGTTTCCTAAATTGACTTATTTTTTACATCAACACACATGATATGGAACAAATAATAAAACATGTGATGAATTAATTTTCTATACTATTTAGCATATGTAATTAAAGTAATTTATTTGGTTTAATGAATTAGTTTGATGGAATGTAATACAATTCATCATAAGCCAATGCTTATTAAAATTGTTTAAAAACCCTAATAATTCGTAAGATCTTTTATTAGGGTACCAAAGTATAAAAACTTTGTGTGATTCACTATTTAGTGAATTTTTGGAGGTAAATAAACTATAAGTAGAACATTTTATGATAGAATTGGATGACAAAATTATCTTATAGGATAAATAATCCAAAGGATATTTTAGAATTAATGATTATCTATATTAATTTTCTTGATCATTAATTTAATATTGTTTTTCTAAGTATCAAATAACTTTGAGTGATATATCTTTTATAAATATTTAAGTTCATAATTAAAGCATTACTAAATAAGTAAATATTTTTTAGATAAATTATAGTAACATAGATAATGTATATATATCATTATGATTGTGTGGGTTTTAGAAATATTTATTTATGGAATATTCCTTATTTCATAACTAACTATTGATAAATCCAACTAGACACTAGATTTAGTTATTTTACCTTGGGTAGTTGTTAGATAGATATATTTCACTATGAGTATTTTTGATGCATTTGTAATATTTCAAAGGATAAAGTCACATAAATATAGGATTATTAACTATGGATGTAAATAGATATGTATATAATAAAATTAATATTTATATTATCTTAGTATTGTACATTTACTAAATTTTATATTTATATTATCTTAGTCTTGTACATTTGATAAATATAAATTAGGGATTTATCTTTCAATTTCAAACCTATGTATTGTCAAAAGACTCACATTCACCATCTAATTGTGCTTAAATGTTTATCTCTTAATTTGATCCATATATTATTTATGAATTAGGTCTCATGTAATTCACATGAATATTATAATTTAATAATCATAATTCATTCCCAATTTCATATCAATACTTATTTTTTATCCTTCTAGACACTACCAGTGACAAAAAAGACACTACTAGTGTTGGAAGTGTCCAGATATTTATATAATATCTAGTTACAAAATTCATCCAAATTAAAAATTATTTAAAAAATATGGCCATAATATTTTCCTTATTTAATCCTACCATGTGATTTTTTAAAAATGTGTGGTGTAAATATAATTCTAAGCCTTCACATTCATCATCTAGAAAATATAAATAAAATACCTACTAAATATAAATTAGTTAATTTCATAAAAATATATTTTGACCTATTCATCCATATTTTAATATCAATCATAGGATTATTCATATTAAATGTAATAATAATTTGAATATTAGACCATGAGTGATTCTTTTTCAAATTACAATATAGACCGCTACATGCTTCATCATATAGTATATTACACACTTGAGCACACACTTTCTCACACATAGGGGAGAAATAGGTAAGTATGAGATTTTTTTTATGTATTAGATATGTAGGTATCACCAATTTATATAGGGGTATTTGGGGAAACTCAAAACCATAATCTCATTAACCCATTTTTTGATAAACACATTCTGAGGGTGAAGATGGGTGAAGAGATAGGGTTTGATGAATCAACAAAGAGTGATAAATTATATCCAAAATATGAATACATAATCATAAAGGAAATATAAAACCAAAATAAATATATTTTGTCACATTCATATCTAGTCATTATTCTATACTAGACACCTACATCATAGTAAAAAACTAGCATCGATGGTAGTGTCCAGATCTGATAGTAGTGTCCATGGATACAAAATTACAATTTTGATAATATGATGACTAATCTATAATAATGATCCTAAATAATTTAATAATTTTTTCCATCCATATATTCTTATACATAGTAAACTAAATAAGTACCATTATTTCTTATTTATTGTAATATATTTCAATAGTTTTAATTTACTATTTATGGCAATCTCAATTGTATAAATTTAGAGTATTAATTATCTAAATTTTATATTAATTAGACTAATATAGATTATTTCATCACTCTTTGTATTCAAATAATTATAATATTAATAACCCTATACCACACTTTTATATAATATTAAACATTTGGTGAGTTTGACATTTGTGTCTCTTTATGCAAACCCTAGATTTCACTAGGGTATGCAGGTTCCTAAGGTTTTCCCTTGTTTTTTCTAGATTTATTCTATTATATGTCTAAAAACTAATTATATCCATATATTATGTGTGTTTCTATTGAAAACATATATTCCTATTCTTTCCACCTAATATGGATAAAACCAATGAAGTATCAAATCATATACCTAATAAAAGTGCCAATATTGAAACTAAAAAAAAAGTTGAAGAGGTTATCATCGAAGATGATTCTGATCATGAAACTATTAAATATAATGCACAAAATGAGAATGAGCAAATTTTAAAAAGTTACAATTTATTTCTATGTTTTGAGAAAATATCCATAAAAACTTTGAATATTTTGATGATATCCTCAAAACCATATTGGAAAATGAAATAACAAAAAACATTGATGAATAACTATGTGTATCTATTGATCATACTATTAGAGCTATGGTATATTACCATATTCTTATTTATCTCCCCTTAATAACATTATCACATCATACATATAATTATGGCACATGTTACGTGTTTACACCATTACTCCCTAAAATAAATAATAATATTATTATATCCTCCATGAGAAGCACTAGCACTTCAACCCAATTACTAGTTTCAATGCCTATATCAGCTCAAAACATGGGTACATAACCTTTGGTGAATTTCCAAACCTCCAACCTTAGAAATATAAATTTAAAATATATTATAGAAACTATAAATATTTTGAGATCTAAGGTTACCAACAGTGAAAAAAATTCTATGAAACCACCATATGTTATTGATTCATAAGATGTGTCACATAATCCTCTTACACATGCAATATGTTTACACCCTTTTCCAACTAATTTTTTTGTACCTAAATTCAAATTTTATGATTTCAAAGATGATCCTGAATAACATCTTTGATTATTATATGTGACATGTCCTAATTATGTATCCAAGGGTAAATATTTGACTAAATTATTTCCAAGGATACTAAAAGACTATGTTTTATTATAGTTCTAAGATTTAAAACTCCAATCAGTGAGAGAATTAAAGCTTATATCCACTAAGTTACTAGGACATTTCTCTATCAAAATAAATTAAAATATTTCATATTCTTAAATTTAAAATGTAAAAAAGGAACCAACAAACCTATCAATTAATATGTTTTGAGATATAAGACAATGTTGGCTAAAATGACAAATTTAGTGGAAGGTAAAGAATTGCAAGACATCTCCAAGAAATGTTTTCTTTCCCCATTACATGAGTCCATTATTTTAAAAAGGTTCAAAATTTTTGATGAATTATTCCATATTTTTTGGGACAATGAAATTAAACTTATTTCCTTCAACAAGCTTAACTATGTAGCAAACACACCAACTACATCAAATACCAAGTTTCATATCAAAAAAAGATACAAGGTCAAACCCACATAACCTTAAAAGGAAATAACCAAAAATATTAACACAATATCACAACAACCTAATCAACCCATCTTATCCAATGCACCTAAGAGATAATGTAGACATTTACTTGAGTCTCTAGGTTTTTTACTTTAGATGTTTGTGGAATGTCATCTCATATCTCTGTCATCCCATATATGTTGATATGAGTAAACCTCTACCCAAAGGATGTGATAATAATGAATATTGTGACTATAACCAAGGTCCTAAGATTTTTATGAAAATATGTTATACCTTGAATCATAATATTAATGACCTCATTGATGACCAAAATATTACGTTTGATGATCCTTTAAATAATTGAAGTTCATAATTAGGTGATCATTAAAATCAAAAAATATATATCAATCCTTTGAAATATAATTTTAAGAAATATATATAAGTGAAGACCTAATACCTTTCACATCACCTTACATCACATGATGGGAACCCATTATATGTGATTATTGGAGCATTTACATGCACAATACCTCTTATGGTTCATATACCTTATATTATATTTGATGACAATGACATTGTGGATGGTGATTCATATATTCATTTTTTATTTATTAAAGTATACCTTGACAATTATCTTATACATAGTGTTATGATAGATAATGGTGCTAGTGATAATGTATGTATGATGACACTAATTGTACATTTTGGATACACACATGATGATTTATAAACTCTGAACAAAATGGTGAGATCATTTGATGGAACATCACATGTTATTGGTGAGAATTGTTTACCTTTATAGGTTTGTCCAACATATGTGGTTAGCAACTTGCCAATCATACCATATTTAAGAGTATTTGATATGATATTTTTACAACCATGGATACATAAATATTGTACACTACATTCTATATTAAATGGGTTTATTAAATACATTCATACCAATAATTTAGTCATAAATATATAAATACCATATGAACATCCACATGAACAAGAAAATTTTATTACCAGACATATAATTAAAGAACCTAATAATGTAAATCCTCTATGAAATGATAAGTAAAATAAAATCCCCTTTCCTATGTGGCTTGAAATTGGGAGGCTTTTGCACCAAATATACATAGTGGATTATATATAATCTTCACCTACTCTTACATAACATACCTAGTTACCTAGAGAAACTAAACATGTTCTAATTATAGATACTAAAAATAAGTCATAGAGCACTTAATGATGGGTTCCATGAACCCCTATTCATTATATTATTTCTTCACAATTGTAGAATATTATTCCACATACATAAGATACCATAAATTATATAAATCCATGTATGACACCTATGCATAACCCTTAGTAGTACCACCAATTTCATATACCATATTATAATATTAGAGATGTATATGATAATCCCTTGCATGGGATCAAATATAGCATTTTCCTTTCAAATATTCTAGAAAAATTAGGCATACTATAAAATACTAAACACTAAAAAAAATTCAAAAATACAAAAATATCCAGCATTCCATGATTTTATTATCTTCTTGGCATCTATGTTATTTGACTTATGATAGTGGATAGCATATAATTTCATTCCTATATACATACATGTTTTTCACATATTTAATTTTGATATATGCATATCCAAACACATCATTTATGCACTTAAGATTTTTTAGATATCTCCTCTACCCACATCATATAGTACATTGGGGGCATCTATCTATTTTTATCATAACTGATATAAGTTACATATCCTTTATGATCATTTCCATATTATAATATTTTAGCTTTTTTATTATGTATTACACATGTATATATATGTGCTTATATGTTCCCCAATGTAATTGATATGTTATGCTATATAACATTCTTCGTTAACACATATATGCAAGTACTAGTATGATATTCTTATATTGGTTACTTATAATTCATTTCTTTTTCAATTCCTTGAGAGTATTAATTTTTTTTATTATCTTGATTGTGAAACACTTAAATATTCTTGATTTTTTACTCATGTTCCATTGTATGCTGATTAGACATTTTAATATGTCATTCTATTTGGATTAGAATTTTGAATATGTTATTTCTTTTGATGTGTGTCATTTTAACATCATCCTTATATAAGTTCTCCTTAGACCATTATTTTTATTTAAAGTGATTTATCTTTTGTGTGTATGTATATCTATATATACATATATGTATGTGTGTGTGTGTGTATTCAACATGTTATACCTATATGATACATGATTCATACAAATATTATATAACTAACTTATAATTTTGAGGTAAGGTACCTTCCAAATCCTAGTTCCCTCATTAAATAGTGAAGGGGGGGCATATTAGTGGGGTCATGTCATATAAGCATGATCTCCACATTTTCACAATTTCAAGATTTTAGTGGTGGCATGTCGTAAATGAATGACCTCCATACTTGTAAACTTTCTCAATATCTCTATATTTTAGTTGGGTCATGTCATAAAGCTCTGAATTCTAAAATTTCACAATCTCAAATTAAGTTTCATGATTCAGATATACACTTGAGTTAGAATCCTATACATTTCACTAATTTTACATACATTTGAAACATATTTTTTCACAATTATGTCACATATACTCTATATTAAACATATTATAGCTTCATATGTCATTTTATTAGAAAAAAAATTACAAAGCTTACAAATTATAATACTCACTAGGATGCACTGATTATAGTAAGATGTACTATTATCGAGACCACTTTGTTGTAGTAGTTGGTTAGTTTTATGGATTAAAGTGATTAAATCATTTTGAAAAATAGTTTTATATATTAGAGTGATTTAATTATCCACTCTCACCATATTTATGTGATGAGTTGATTAAGTCACTCTATTGACACTAAATATGAATTATATAACACCTCAGTTTTGTATACTTATAAAATACCTAACACTATTTTACCCTTTAGTTCTAAGACCTACCACTATTATAGGGATCACGTTAACTATTTTTTTATGCCAAATTTAATTTTTCTTAGTGGGACCACTATTATTTTGATGACCAAGACTTCTATATTGGGTAAAATTAGGTAAACCAAATCATTCTCTATATGTTTTGGACTTATACCTATTTGATAACCTCCCATAAACTTGTGACCTAGCTAAATAGCTACATCAATGCTAGTATACCCTTTAAAACTAAGTATTCATCGCCCAAAAGTCATCAAATTGAAATTGAAATGTATTCTAATAGTCAGCCTAAGTGACTTAGTGCGATATATTTTCAAAATGAACTAGTATATAGTCAATATCAACCCTCATTCATTCATTACCTATAAATCAAATATAGCTCATTATGAAACCTAAAAAAAGCACTCAATAAATCATTCACATTAAAAAAAGTGTTATATTCATCCCTATTTCCATATTATTCATAAAAATAGTATTTTTACAGGTTTAAAGTATTTAAAGATTAGCCCACGAGACATATTTTCCAAGTTACAAGATACATCACTATATGCACATGCTTATCACACATTGTATTCTAATGCACACACAAACCAAAAAGTATGGGATAACTATATAAGTTTGAGGCCATATTTAGAATATTGGTTATGTAGGTAGTTCTAATTGATAGAGGATTCCTTTGGTAAGCTTGACACGATGTGACCACTAACCTTTTTTTTTCAAAGTCACCCCAAGGGTGAAGCTAAGGTTTGATCATTTTATAAAGAATGACAACATGTGTGCATAATATGTACACACTAGAAGAAAATTGACAAAAAAATAATAAGACTCTAGTGGCCTTATCTAAATATAATCATTAATTTTTGTTAAAAACATGCCTCCATATTAGACACCAATGTTAACATAACAAGTAGTAGAATTTACATAATGCAAAATTATAGAATCTTACGATTGTTTTAGGATCCTAATCTAATCCACTTCTATCTTATTTCACCCCATATTTACGCATTCATAGTGAACCAAATAAATACTCTTGTTTCTAGTTTATTTCAATACCAATCAATAGTTATACTTCATATTTTTATCATATCAATATTATATATTAATAATATTTGTTTATTTGAGTTTGTAAATTAATTAGCCTCCTACACGTCTATTTATCACTCTTGTGATTATTCATTATATATTATTAACCCTATAGTACCCTTGTATAAAATCTAATTTAGGGTTAAGAATTTGGTGAAACTAACCTATGAGTTTTCTTTTGCAAAGATAGCCTTATCTAGGGTTTGTAATTTCTAAGGGCTTCTTGATATACTATTTTTCTTAATTATAATTACTAATTTCAAAGATTTAAAATGTTAAAAATTATATGTTTCATTTCCTAAAATTATGCTAAATATGGATAAATTTGTTGATAATTTTTCTTACTAATATCTCATTATTATGTTTATCTTTTTCCTATCTACATTGTTAAATTTTTTAAAAACAAAAAAATAATAGAATGATCCTAATCAAGAAAAAAATCAAACTTATGTTTACCAATCTTGTTGCAATAATATTGAGCCTCTTCCTCCTAATCCTAAGGAGGGTGAAAACTACCATCCCTCTAACTAGGTCCATTCTATTACTCCTTCAATGGTCAAGGTAAATTGTGTATGTATTCATATTCAATCTAAGGTACCTAGAGTTTGTACTTATGAAACCATAAAATATAAAATAATTATTATGATCAAGTTAATAAAATACTTGAAAAATAATTTCAATTATAAGGTCACATCATTGGAAAATCAGATTACATACCTACATAATCCAACACATGCTATTGTTAATCATGTGTTTGCATCCTAATCTAACCAATATTTTGCCAAATAATTTTTCATATTCAAATGAAAAAGTACAACTAAATACATATATAATAGGTTATTTAAATATTATACCAAAATTTACTAAGAGACCAAGAAAAATCCTAAGAGTAATGCTTCATATCAATGTAATAAAATTACCTCCCCCTCCTCATCCTATAAGAAAATCCAAATAGTATTTTTCATATCATAAAATGCATGGGCATCATACATATCATTATTTTTCATTAAATTAAAAAAAAAAGGCCTCAAATATATTGGGGGTGTTATCATTAATACATAACTCAATAAAACCACTCATATTATGATTATCTCTAAAAAATAATAAGTACTAAATAAACAAATGTCATTAACAAAGAAAAAATAAAATAGTTCTAAATTCCTAACCTTGAGCATGAAAAGATTCAAAAATTAAAAACCAAGAAAAGGATACAAATCTACCTCTCAATAATGATACTTAGATTCTAAAACAATATGATTTTGGAAATAAATATTTATAATGCTTTTTTTATAATTTTCAAGGGTTGGGAAATCAATCCCAAGGCATCATTCATCCTATTTCCACATCTAATCAGAATTAATATCAAGGCTTGGCCTAGATTTGAAATACTAATGCAAATCATTCAAAGATGCAAGTACATTTTTTTAATTCCAAATAAAAATAACCTACAAATGGAATCAATACCAAGTAAATTTAACAAATAAAATAATATATCTTGATTAAACATCAAGAAGAACCAAACATGATACAAAAACAACATTTAACAAAAGAGCCAAAAATGCATCCAATGGATAATGTAAAATATGTGCCTTTATTTGAAACAATTAATAATCATTCCTCATTTCATAAAATCATTTAAAATTGAATATATTATAATAAAGATCAGAATATTACAGTTAACACAACTTGTGAAGTTAATATATGCACCTATAAATTATTTACATCTCTGGGATATGGCATGGAACATGTGAGTAAAGCTAATGCATATAATTTCTGTGTTTGGTACCTCAATATAATTTCACACATCAATCAAAATCATGTTATTATATGTTGCATCTAATCCATTTTTGACTAAATATAATGTAAAACTTGGGAAACCATGGTTATTATAAACAAAGGAAAACATCTCTGAAGCAAATATACTAAATACAAACTTACCAAAAGACCATAAAAAAATTTAATTTTAATATGCACATATATGGCACACTTTTTCAATAAATATTACACAATTACCATTCCTATATCATTCTCATCCTCATCTTGAGATCTTTGGATATCTTATGCATTTTCAAATTCTTCATGAGAACATAAACATGTTTCAATTACATCTACATTGAAGAGACGATAGAGAACTCAATAATTACTTGTATGAACCTCCATTATTTATATTGTTTACTAACTATCATACAATCACATTATACATATGAAGAGTGTCACATATCCTTTAGTGTTAGATATTAAACCTAAACATGCTCCTTAGTAGTACCATCAGTTTATTGCACTATGTTCTAAGTGTGGAGATACATATGGCCATACATTGGATGAGATCATAGGATTGTCTTGTCTTTAAAAATATCTAAAAATACCAAAAAAATTAAAACATTCAAAAATCTAAAAATATTTATCATTTCTATATCTTATTAGCTTCTTGAAATCTATGTTGATTGGTTCCATGTTGGTAGATTTTATATCATTTATTTATATATATATATATATATAATGTTTGAAACATATTTTTAATTTGATACAAGCATACCCATACACATGATATATGCACATATGGATGTTGGGCATTCCATCTACTCACTTCATCAGTAAATTGGGGAAATTTGATTCTTTGATCATGATATGCCTAGTTTACATTAACATATGATAATTTCCATTATCACTTTTCATCTATATACTTACATAGGCCTTTATCCATGCTTATATATTTCATAGTGTACTTGATAACACATGTATCCAAGTACTAATATGATATGCTTATGTTGGTTACTTATGAGTTAATTATTTCCATTTTGAATTTTCTTGGTGTGTTTTTTACTATTTTATTTCATTGTATTTCTTGTTTAAGAATTTTAATATGCTCGATTTCTTCTGGCCTTTGTACCTATGTTTTCCTATTTCAAAATTTGCATATGTCATTATTTATTTTATGTGGACATTTGACTAAATAATGTGCCTTCAATTATGAAAATTTAACATGCCCTTTGTATGTGGTCTATGTAGATCATTACATTTTGTCTTGATTTTTAGTGCTCTCATATGTGTGTTTGATTGATTTCTAAGATTTTAATGTTTTGATTAAGGTAACCTCACATTTGATTGGTTTGGATTCTAGCCTATACACATAGGGAGGTTTGGGTCTTATAGAAAACAAAAATAAAAAGGAGTTGAAGGTTAGTAAAGAAAAAATGATCAAGGTATAACCCACAAGGGTTTTATAAAACCAAAACCCCTGAAGCAATGAAAAAATACAAGGCAAGACAAAAAGATAGAGGAACCCACTGAAGGCCTTCAAAAACAATAAAACCTAGAGAATAAGTACTATGGGAGGGACCACAAGATATCCATATCCATTTATTGATTTTTGACCAAAGGATATTCCTTAAGAGGATTTTATTATCCCCCTTAATTCCTTCTAGGAACTATTTCACCATCCAAGTGTTTAAAAACTTTGACATTTATTTTATTTTTTATGCCTTATTATATGATTCTCTATAGTGTCCTAGAAACTTTAAATAGGTACATAACTCTTTTTATTTGTCAAATTGTATAACTTGATTTTAGGATCCAATTAGAAACCTAAGTCAGACTGAAGTGGGGAGCATTTTGTCCTTTTTGACTATAACACACATCCTAGCTAAGGTGATTATTTTTATAGTGATGGTCATTGGGTCTATAATATATATCATGTCAATGATTTATGAAATATTTTAAAGGATTATATCATATAAAATGAAGGAGGGAGTCCATGAAGCTCCATCCATATATGTATTCCATTCATATTTAAGTTTGTGGGGGACTAGTTAATCTTCCATTATTGGAACATGAGAAATGCTTTCCCTAAGAACTAAGGGGATTTATTTAAAAATTTTAGGTAATTATCCCAACTTTATAAATATAATAACATGCACCCATTAGATAGAGTCATAGTGTTGAAAATTCCAAATTCTACCCACTTTCTTTTAATCCAATTTTTTATAGCATCTATGTTGCACCTTCTACCACTTAGCTTCCCAACAAGAGAGTTGTTATATTTGACCTTTGATTCATCAATAATTTTTTTGGGAATGTAAATATTTAGTCTCTTTTTCATCTGTTCCTTAATTGGGTTCAAGAAAATTTTCTTCTACATGTTCTTGGAACTTGAGTTGATATCTCCCTTATCCATCCTACCAAGGAGAGATAATGAGTTGCCACTATTCCTTACACCTTTTTCAGCTCTAACAGTCCATGAATTATACTTGATATATTCCAAAAATAGATTCCTCCCACATAGGGGAGCCATTGAATGCACCTCCCACCAAATTTTTTTTGAGGAGTGATGAACTCAAAATTTAAAATTAAAATGGGAAGGAACTCATAATAAACGCTCCAACAACCATTATTGAGATCACTAAAGAGATCAAGTAGATATTTTTTTAACACTCGTATATATATTTATTAAAGTGAGAAGCCATGTTAGCAAAAAGTGAAATTTTTTCATAACTCTAAAACATAAATTCCTAATAAATTTCATCCATGATATAGGTCCTAAGAATATCCTTAATTATAAAACAAGGAAACATTGAGTTATAAAATCCTGAACTGTCTTAGGATCCTTAATGATATCGGTCACATTCCTTTAATTATTTTTTAAGCTATTTACTTGTCATTTTTGGGTTTTATCCATCTCTTGGTGGCTATAGGGGTAATTTTATTGTTTTATTTTTTCAATTTTTTGACTTTCATCCATTTTTCCTCCCCCAGAGTGGGGTTTACATTGGGGTACTTTAAACCTTACGAGGATAAAAACTATTTCTTGAGAGGATTTGACTAAGTGGTAATCAGGATTGGGAGTAGTGAACTTTATGATCCTCATCCTTCTTCTCTAGAGAGGAGGTATTAAAGGATTATGTCAAATTTGTTTTCACCAAATGAGGGGAAATATTAGGATCCTGATGCTTAATTGGGGACCCCTTCTAAAAATAATAAAATTGTCTTGAATTCCATACTAGTATAGTGGACCCTCAGGTTTATATATTGAATAAATTGGATCCATATTGTGATCCTCTTATATTACTATGCATGTGGCCCTATTAACCACATAATAACATGATTAAAAAATTTTGTAACATGTTTCCACTACTTTGAGTCTAGGCTTTTAATTGGGCAAGGAGTTATGTAGGATTATTCATTCTCTTTCTTTCATAGATCTATGTTGCTTTTTTGGTTTCACATAATTGTTTGTTATTTTTGAGAAACAACTAACTTCATGTCCCACATAATCACATTATTTAAAATTGAGGTTATCTCTTTCATATACAATTTTTTGGGTCTAGTTTCCAAATTTAGACTTCAGGTGGATTCTTTTGAGGACTAGTTTATTTGTCTAAACATAAAAATTTATTCTTGATTCAATTAATCTTCCTTTTTACCTTGTGTATGGGTCAATATAAATTAGTTTCCCAATGGTCTAACTAATTACTATAATCACCTCTTCCTATCAAAACTATAGAGGTAGTTGAGGGAAGGAAACCCACATATAAATTTCCATTAACATGTCACATTCCAAATTCAAACCCAACTTCCATTTCCTGAGTGATAGAAAATATTTTCCAACATACCATGACCCTTGTTCCATAGCTTTTTGGTAGTGCTCAAGTAAAGGGAAAGAGATTAAGAAATATTTTTTTCATGGACACCACATCCATGTGGCCCATAACTTTCCATTTATTTCAAACCCAATCTCTAAAGTCAATAATTTGAATCCTAAAGATATAAAATCACACCATTAAATAATTCTCAACATAATCTCTAGTGTTTTCCATAATGGCATTTGAGATTTCTAACATGACCTCATTTTTCTCGATAGCTAGTTTGAGAACCTATCCAAACGCTTTCTTTGTTCCTTCAAAAATGTTTTCCCATGACTTTTTCTTATTCCTTCTCATTGTCAACAATAATTATTGAGACCTATACCATAATTCCTAAAATTGTGAGCTTGTAATGTTATTATCTATATGTTTTAATGATTAACATCATGCATCTTGGAGTGTTATGTGATCACATACTATGTACCTCATTGTTATATCTACCTATATATTTTACTTATATAAGATACAATGTCCATACACAAATTATACAATCATCTTATCATTTTGAGATAATGTAACTACTAGTTTTCACTTCCCCTAACCATAAAAAGTGGGGGGTATATTTGTGGGGGAATTTAATTGAGGAATGGATTCCACACCTTCATAGTTTCATAATTTTAGTGAGGTCATTCCAAAAATGCATGAAATCCACACTTATATAGTACTCAACATTTTAAAATTATAGTGCGGGCATATTATGGAAACATTTTCTCCACACTTGCATAAAATTACAAAATTAGATCAATTTCATAGTTATTGATTCAAATACACATTTTTGGTAGAAATCTATACAATGGTTCCACTGTTATACCTAGGTTTCATCTTGAAACATATATGAGGTGCATATACCATGAAAAAAGAACCATAAATTAAAAAATTAAATCAATTGTTAGATTTAAAATACTACTAGAAATTTTTATCACACCTAGGATGCACTTATATAAAATTTATTTAAATAATATACTCTAGTAGTTTTTTCACCTTTTGGAAAGGTTAAGGTGATTAAATCATACAATACTACTAATTTTATAAGTTAAAATTAATTAAATCATCTAGATTCACCAAATATATAGTGTGATATGATTGGATCACTCACACTCACTAGATTATAATTATGATTTGGTTGCATGATTGAGATATGCTCAATGGTCATATAGTAACTCACTTTTCACCAAGGTTATGGGCATATTTTCCTTAAAAATGTGTGTGTTTGTGTGTGTGTGGAAACTCACTTTCATGTTTATAAATGTTCTAATCTTATATCTAAATATTCAAAAAAAACATTTCTTCAAATTAAATTATCAAAAGGCAACATGGTTGCATCAAGACACATGTGTATTCTTATCCCTTCTCTCTTTAATTTCAATAATTTAAAATAATTTAAAATTTTATACTATATTCACTAATTATATACCATGACATGATCTTGGTTGCAGGAAATTCAAAAACAAATCTCTCAATTTGGATGCATATAAAGGAAAGATGTGTTATACACACCGAGGTATACATTTATATCTTATAAATTTTTTAATTTAATTACTATATTAAATGGAGGTAAATTTAGACACTAAATCTAAATTAAATAACACCTTAGTCTTATACAATTGGAAAATACCTATCATGGTTGTACCCTTTAATTATAAAAATGCCCTACTACTGAAAGGCTCATGTTCTCTATCTCTTTATGCCAAATTGATTATTTCTTAGTCTTACCATTTTTATTTTGATAACTAGGCATTTTTTATTATAAAAAATTATATAAGCATAATATTTATCACTATCTCCAAGTTTTAGACATATGCCTATTTTCTATATTCCCAAACACTAGTGTCCCAGCCATACACCTATTTTGACACTAGTGTTCCCTTTTAAAATAAGTGTCTAGTGCCAAAGATACATCCAATTTATATATGAAACATATTATAATGGTTGACTTAAGTGATTTCATGTGATATAATTTCAAAATGGATATATATATATATATATATATATATATATATATATATATATATATATATATATATATCAAACATCATTCAATATTCACCTATAAATGACATACAAATCAGGAGGAAAATTATTAAAAGCAATAAATATCACATTTTATTGATGTGTCACTTGTCATGGATCACTAATTTTAGGATTTTGGGGTAGTGAATCTCGTCAACCCTCTTCTAAAAAGAGTCTTGTGAGCTAGGTCTCCACAAAGTGTATATGTATTGGGTGATGTTGCATTGATCTCTAATTAGTTATGTATTAAAATGGTTCTAATTTAAGGGTCCTACTAATTATGAAATAGTTTAAAATCCTAGATTCTATAAAAAAAACTTGATGGTAATTGTGGATTTAGGTGAAGTTTAAATGGGTTTCAATTAGAAATTGAAAATGACAAAGCACATGCAAACATTTGCCTAAAATTGAAATTAGGGATTTATGTAAAAATAGTTAAAAAAATAAAATTGAATATTTCATTCTATTATTTTAATACATTCAACAATGTGCCAATAATATAAGAATGAAATAAAATAATCAATCAATATAACCATTCATAAATATATTGTTACCGAATGAAATCCTAGTTTAATAGATTTGATTAAAAAAATTAAAGATAAGTGGAAAGAGATAAAAATTGAAATAATGAGGATTAATCTATATTTATCAATCACATGAAAACACAAATCAGTCTTTGGTTTGATCTACATACACAAAATCACACACAAAGCTAATGCAAGTTTTGAAGGGAAACAAATAAGAAAAAAAGCCACAACCTCTAAATGCACAAAATGAAAGAAATAAATGCATAGAATTCTAATGATAAAATTATTCATGTTGAAAATTCATCTTGATCAATTGATCAAAATTTCATCCATGTAACTTTAGGGTTAAAAAAGAGGGATATGATTTAACTCGATGAAATAAAAAATAAGTGATTGATTATAACTAGTTTGTAGCAACAAAAACCCAACCCTTAAAATGACTTGGGTTGGCTTACTTATAGATATTTTAATTATTTATTCACTTAATTTCCTAATCAAATCCATCCTTAAATTTTCCAATTTGATCACTTTACCTTTTTGTTCCATTTTAGCCTACAAAAAAAACAAAAAATAAGTTAGTTTTTAAAATTAAAATCTCCACAAAAAAATATAAAGTTAAAATGTTAAAATATAGTTTCACAAGAGGGATTTTGGGAAGCTAAAGGTATGAAGACACCCACATCAGATTCATCTTTCCAAAAAAATTGAAGATTTATAAAGTGGATTTATAGGGATCCATTTATGGATGAAAAACTATTAGGTCTAAAAAGGCACTTAGTAGACCTATTTAGGTTTAGGAAAGTAAAAAAAATCAGTTTTGAGAAAATTTTGACTCGAGATGAATTAGGATAAATTGGGGTTACTAAAATGTCTATGGTGGAAAGAACTTTTGGTGAAGAAAATGGTTTGAAAATTTGATTCTTGGGTTGAAAGTTATGCCTACTAGAGTGAAAAGCAATCTAAGATGATTTGATAGGGGAAAATGGACCCCCAACTTATAATTTAACATTGAGATGTGTTTTTTAATAGATTAAAATCTCAATTCTAATCAAGATGCATAAATATAAATATAATAAAGGACATCACTATAGATTCTTCAAGATGTAATTAGGTCTTTGTTTTCTAATTAGCATTGATAAAAAGGGTGGGAAAATAAAATTTCAAATTTTGAGGGGGTCTAAGAAGTAATCAATGTTTGGACCCTCAATTACAATTGTGGGGTTTTGGGCTAAAATTTTCATATTTCGATAATTATTTGGAGCATGCATAACACTGGGACTACTTGGTGGATGGGATCAAGACCCAGTTGAGTTTAAAATCTCAATTGCAATGGTGATAACACTAATGGGAAACCCATATAACTAAGCATTTATTGAGTCTTAGATAAAAAAATCCATTAGGATGGTCCTTCACCTAATCAGGCAACCATCCCTTAATATAATTATAATCATCAGCTTTGAAAACCTTGATTAAGCCCACGATACCTATGTAGGGTTTGAAACCTGTAATACACTAAATGGACCCCTCCCAACCTAATTAGGGATTTCCCCTAATTACAACTGACTCGACATCACCAACCTAAAAAAATAACTAGTCAATATTTAAATCTTCATTACAACTACAAATCCCAACCCAACTTAATTATAGGCCTAATCATGTAATAAGTTTTGTCTAGTAAATAAAACACATATATGTATCATTTATGACCTAATCAAGACTCAAATGTTTGATTAGCACTATAAAATGCAAATAATGACCTCAAATACCTAATCATGGGTTGAAATATTGATTAGTTCTAGGCTCTTATAATAGTTTTGATCATTCCCAACCAGATTTAATTGGGGTTATGAGCAATAATTTCAATGAGACTTAAGTCAATCAAAAACTCATCTAGAGACCAAGTTTAAAATATGAAAATGACACACACAAGATTTGTATTAGCATTGGAATATATTTTAGGGGATGAAAGGAAAGATAATTCAATGTGAACCCCTGAATAGACTATAATGAGCTAAGATAGCAAATGAGTGAGATTTTACATGTGAGAACTAGTGAATCTAGGAATTGCTTCGAGATTAAGTGATTTATTTAAACTTTACTATTTAGGCTTAGTCATTAAAATGAGATAGGTTTCAGGAGCCAAAATATCATAGGTTAGAAGAGCTAGGCAAGCTTAATTTTAAATATGAATTGGGAGATTAAGACTCCACTTTCATGCTAAGTGTTATAAATGAAGTTTTACTGCATAGACATGGTCTTTGCAATGGTGATTTTTGCAAGGCCTAGTTTTTCATGCAAACTGAGACAAACCATAAAATAAACATGGTAGAGATCAAACCAATAATCCATGATTACAAGTTGGAGTTGATACAAAATCCAAAAAAATAGGTTCCTTAATTCTTAGAAGAATAAGGGAATTTTGTGCAAGAAAAAAAAAATAGATAATATATTATAAAATACCCCTAAGTATTTTGAAATGATATAAAAATATCTATGAACCTATAATATCTAGATAAGACTACATAAGGAATGTGAATGGATTTGAGAGAGGAGAATATAAAAGTGAATAAAGGACCAACTATGAAATTCTCATTGAATCGATGTGTGAAAATGAGTTAAATTACTACTTATTAGAACTTGTAAGAACTAATTAGTACACAAGAATGAATACATTTAAAAATATTCAACTATTAATAACCTTATTTGAGTATTTGGTGGGCTATAACATTCCTTGATACATGACTAGTCCCATATTTCCCATAGAAATCACTAAGTAATCTATCCACTTCTTCTTTTATGCATCTTAAATATATGCCTTCATGATTCCTTCTATTTGACACACCTATTTATTCATGAAGTTTCTACTTTTCAAATGTAAGACTCTTCTTCGAGTGGAATTTATATTATTTAAGCACTCATTATTGAGTAAATAATATACCACATTTTGGTATTAATCATAATTTATTATATCTTGTACCATTTACCATTAGCAAGTGACCTATGGATCTACTTCAACCATTGATTTAATAAGTCCTTGAGCTCATACTATCTTCATTTATTAGATTTATAGGACAAACTCTTGGATAATATTCATCCACTTTCATTTTCATCAACCTAACTCATTTTTCATAAACATAGCTTTCTCTATTGGGTCAAGCATAATTATAAATACCTTACTATAAAGAATGTAATGCATGAATTCCTTTAATTCTTTAATTAAGTAAAAATATTTTTTATCAATAGTTGAATACCATAGTTCAACACTATGGAGTGGAGAATTCATGAATGAGACTAGTATCTCATATCCAAATTATTTAGTCTTTATTAGGATAACAACACTTGAGTGTTCTGAAGTGAATGAATATATGTATAAAGGTCGCATATAGTCATGATCAGTAAACACTTATGTAATTAAAATTTTTGTCTTGATATGAGAAAAATATACTTATGATTCAATCATCCATTTCGTCTTTTCATCCTTTTTTAACATGTTATTTAATGGTAAAACTATCCATACAAATCCAAAGATAAACTTCCTCATGAATTTGATCTTGTTGAAGAATGACTTCAACTCTTTTCTACTATTAGGTAGCATAATTTTATAAATTTATTCCACTCTCTCTATGTATATGGATATGCCCCATTCTAATATGATGTAACCTAGTAATTTAACCTATATGACCCTAAATATATACTTCTATGGGTTCATGGAGATTGTAATATCTTTGTACCTCTACAATAC
The DNA here is from genome assembly GCA_037957365.1 of Torreya grandis. Taxonomy (NCBI): domain Eukaryota; kingdom Viridiplantae; phylum Streptophyta; class Pinopsida; order Cupressales; family Taxaceae; genus Torreya; species Torreya grandis. The sequence goes on along the minus strand of JARHVA010005039.1, from coordinate 1,314,357 downwards.
TAATCTCAATTCTTTAACATGGTCTTCTTAGTTATTTGAAAAGATAATTAAATCAACCATGTATATGACTACATTTTTTGATAATATCTTTGAATGTAATATGTATGGCACATCAGAAGGTAGAACCTACATTGATTGCATTTAATAACATCCTTTTGTATGAAAATGTACCCTACCTTTTTTTAACATTATCTTAATCTGGTCTTGATAGTTGACCATTACCTAATTGTAACCCAAGTATCTATCAAGAAATTAATTTTTTTGAGATCCATTCACTATATATAAAACTTAATCTAATTAAGGTAGTGAATAGTTATCCTTTTTTTGAAGCTTTGTTCAAGTTGTGTAATTCCACACAAAGATTTATCTCTCCATTATTAATTTGACTTAGTAGGAAATTGGCCACCCATTTGGAGTGCTTGATAGGAAAGATTATTCTTTTCAAAATCAAATTTTACACTTCTTCAAATATCAATGGCTTTAGTAGTAGATTTCATGGCCTTTACCTATGACATAATGGTTTGACTTTGAGCTTGAGAGGGATAGTATGCATGATAATAGATGTGTTGAATAATTTTAAGTCATAATATATATATATATATATATATATATATATATATATATACATTATGAAATCTTTGAAATCCTTTAAGTTTTGGAAAAACTATTGTTTTTCTTTTTAAGTACATGTTGTGCCTAGCACACCTTTTAATTCATTGTCATTACCTAGATTACAATTTTAGTGTAGTACACTTCTAGCAAGGGTAATTTTTCATTTTCATATTGGTATTCCATATCAAATTAATGTTATATTGAGACCATTTCATTTATAATACTATTGGTTTTAAACTTGATTAAACCTTTCTAATCCAACACAAACTCTTCTCTATCATCCTCATAAATAATCTATGATTCAAATAAATTTGTGTTTGTGATGAAGTCGATGATATGTTGATAATTATTGAATACGTATAATCTCCTAATATTATTCAAGATGAAAGAATTAGAGACTAATTCCATTGATAATATCCTCAACTTGGAGTCAAAAACTAGTTGCATCCATCGTATAGTTTTTCTACAAGGTAATGTTTTAATGTTGACTACATCAATATATTCTATTAATTTCCATACACTAATGTGATATCTAGATAGATTATTTTCATTATAATCATATTGGATTATTACTAGTTTGACCACTAGTTATGAGTCACCAAGCACTTTCAATTATTTGAATTTATTCCTTAAAGAAAATTGGTGAATGTGAACTAGTGCCTCATATTTAGCAACATTATTCACATAAGAAAATTATAAGCATAATATATATATATATATATATATATATATATATATATATATATATATATGTATACTTATATATATAAGTATACATATATATATATATATATATATATATATATATATATATATATATATATATATATATAAGTATACATACATATATATATATATATATATATATATATATATATAAGTATACATATATATATATATATATATATATATATATATATATATATATATATATATATATATATATATATATATATATATATATATATAAGTATTATTTCCCACATGGGTTGATGAACTCAACACTGGCACACACCTAATTTTAGACTTAGATCCAACAAATTTCAAAATCCATAAGTGATTTTCTATTATGTATGTAGGATTTTGATGACTAGATGCTACTACAACATTGAATTCTTTACTTGTTTTTATCGAGCTTAGTGGGAATAATTTTTTTTATCAACTGATAAGGACCTTATGGTTAGGTCATATGTGGAATAAATAGGTATAGGGCTATCTAGAATGGTTATTTTATAATCTCAAGATATTTAAAGTCATTTATTTTCACTTGGTTTAGCCTGACTCACCTCCTCATATGTTATAGTAGTACTAGGGAATGAATTTATTTCTTGTGCATAGAGTAAATCATCCTCATCTATATGATATAACTCCTCAAATTATGTTTTTATTGCACATAAAATATGCTAATGGATATTTTATTATAGGATTATGCCTCTTTCTCAACTACATAGACCCCTAGTTCAGATTGTTCATACAAGATTTTATTCATTTTGTTATAATCTATGATCATGTGTGTCATTTTTAGCTCATGATCAATTCTAATCTAATTGGATATGCCTCGCCATGGAATCCACATATGACAGAATTTAGTTGACATGTAGCCATTTAATTTTATTGACCAATCTCTACTTAGGATCATATAATAAGCATTATGTATATCCACTACCTAAATGTTAATAAATTGTTATAGCCTAGGATTAAAGCCCAAAATGCATGTGCATGTTATTCAACTTGCCAAAAACCTTAACATCTAACTTGTTAAGTTTCACAACTTTTAGACTTTATAGGTGTCAAACCTAACTATTATAAAACTACATAGAGGTGTCACAATACTAGAAGCACCTGAATCCACCAAATAATTATATAAGTTCTTTTTAAAAAATTTAAATTGTAGGAGGAAAAGAGGAGTTTTAGTTTTATCTTTGTATACTAAAATGTGAATGTAAATTGTCCTATTAACTTCTTTCCCTTGGAAGGTAGATAATTATTTTATTAACAAGTCTTTTTGGTTAGAAATTTGGAGCAAGTCAAACACTTTTATGTTGACCTTAGTTTATTTCAAGCCATGTATAATGTTATATCCATGTTTTATTAGTTCCACTATTTTTTCAATTTCTAGGGGTATATATTTGTTATTGGGTTGATAAGATATGTTAGGTCCATTAGTCATAAATGGGTTGTTTGAGTTATCATCAAGTGGAACTTGAGTGTTTTTTGGAGGAGTGGAGGTAGTCAATAGACCTTTTAAATTACTCCTCAAATAGTAGTTATTTCCCTTTTGGAATTTTTAAAGTGTATAGACCTCATCCAAATTGTCTTCAGGCTCATTGTCTCTCTTGACTAGGAATTCATAAGTCTCCAAAACTAGAGTAGTGTCATATTTTTCTCTGCCTTAGTAAGTGTTGTTATTACCATGTACAAGAACTATATCTTGGTTGTCCATCCATTTTTAGAATATATTTGAGACTAGGATGAATTATACATAACCAATTTTAGCATGATTAGCTATGTTGTGTAACCTAAACCAAGTGTGTAATACTAAATCATCTAGGTTCACTATGTTAGAAGAACTATTATTATTTCTATGATTTTATTTTTCAAGCAAACTAGGCACTCTTTCATTATTTGGCCTCATTTGCATAGCCTATTGGTGATTTGGACATTGAATTTTTTGTTTTGTGTGCACTTGTTCATGTTTTGTTTAGTGTTTTATGGTAATTTTCTATTAAAATTGACCATGTCATTCATCAACCTTTGAACCATTTACTTAAAATTTTCTACTTCAGGGATCAGAATAGTATTATGTTGATTTCATTTTGTAGTTATGGGTTAACCACATGTGTATTGGTATTTATAAAATCATGGTAAAATGAACTATGAGTATTCCCACAATGATTTAATCAAGTGGTATATAACCCTGCTATAAACATACCAACATTGAAGAGCTCATTGATATGAATCTAATGCATTTTAAATAGGGTCAAATGAACATTATATGTGACTTATGACCTATTATATCAAGTAGATTATAATGATGATGTTAGCATGGTGATTGGGCATGTGTCAGTGGCCAAATTAGGGATTGACACATGTACTAATGGTATTTTTCTACATGGAATGTCAAGAAACGAGTCCCTAATATATGTTATGAGTTTCAACAAAATATTGTTCTTAATACCAATTCATATGTTGTTTAAAATTTTATTAAAAAAATATTTTTAAAAAAACCTCTTAATATGGGATTAAATCCCACCCAAAATGCATGAAATATTTATCCAATCCTAAAAACAAGGAAATGGAAGGAATCTCAACATATTGGGTAAATAGATAATACTTTAACACATGAAATAATGGCCTTGGGAAAATTATAAAATGCTCTTTGTTACATTTGAAAAATGTATACATGGAGAGAATAAAACTTGTTTTTATCCTTTGAAGGAGAGCAAGTAAGAAACAAGTAAGAATGTGTCCTATTATGCTTGAAGATCAAAGGTTATTTTTGTAAACCAAAGTCATATTTTGGTGTAAATAATATATTTTCACCATTTAATATTAGCTTGAGTGATTTTCAGGCCCAAATATGTATCCCCTAAAAGGGTGAACTACATTATTAATTTGGTTTAGATTAGGCTAGGATAGAGCTAGGCAAGCCAAATTTCATATTTAAATTTGGAGCTCAAGACTCCACTTTCATACTAAATGTTATATATGACATTTTCTCATAAGGACTTGATATTTCCAATAATGATGGCTATGGGTCCTAATTTGGTATTAAATTAAACACAAAACACTAGGTCATCTTTGGCTACTGATATTAATAAGCCATGAGTGCAAGTGAGAGTGGATACAAAGAAAAAAAGAGGTTTCCTAATTTTTGGAATAATTCAAGAATTTTATGAAAGAAACAATAGTAGAGGTAAAATCCACTCTATAGGTCTTGTGTATAGTCCAAAATTTTAATGAGTTAGCCTCTAACATTTTAGGATCTCAATGGAGGTAAACTCCACTCTAGGGCATGATTTGTAGGTGTAAGTTAAATAACCATGTGATGGAATAACAAGCAGAGCATGTAGGTTATCAACTGAGTTTTCTTGTAATGAAATGAATCTTAGTAGATAAAAAAACCTAAGTTAGTGGAATGGATGATTGATACCTAATCTGGAGTGGGTAGATATCAATCAAAAAAATTTAAAAAGAGGGAAGGATGGAATAAAAAATAAGGTTTTGTGATCTCAAGAAGTTACTTCCTAAGCTAGTTTCTTGGTGAACAAGTGCTTTTAGAACTAGTGCTTAATTTTTATAGCTATTACACACCCAAAGGAAAACATAGTAATGAGGTATGGGGATGAATGATATAGGAAACTTGATGGTCCCAATTGGAGGTTTCTCCCTTTAGAGTTTTTCTTGCACACCATTAATTATAAGGTTACATATTAGATTTAATAAGGCATCTAAGGTAGTTATTGTACACACTTTGAAAAATATACCAGAAGAAAACACTCTTACAGGTTAATAATATCAACATAATTTAGATTAATTAATTAATTAATCAATGAAATATAACTTTTGATAGTTTTTGCACATCTAAGGTTAACATACATTAGTAAGAAAATAAAAATTATCCATAGATTTTACACACTTAAAATTAATGTATTATTAAAATTAAAAAATAAAAATATTAATATCATAAGAATGGAAGGAGAGAACACCAACTTAGTCTAATGACAATAAAAAATGATTTCTTCTTATATTGATAAAATCTTCCAACCTTTTAGTATGTGCAATTACATAAATACATAGACTTGGGGAGGGGATGAATCACCCTCCAAGTGCATGTTAACTCATGGTTAAATTACATAATTGTAACCCTATTTCTTAGTTTAACCTCAAAATTACATGCTTTCATGCTCATAGTTAACTACATCTATGTCAAGATCAGTTGGACTATACAAAGAAATATAATGTGTGCATGATTATAAATAGTTTAGGAAACCTTAAATTTATGATATAATGTTAATTAAATTTTAAGTTAAAAACTAAGTTGTGTGTGTGTGTGTGTGTGTGTGTGTGTGTGTGTGTGTGTGTGTGTGTGTGTGTGTGTGTGTGTGTGTGTGTGTGTGTACATACAAAATTAACCTTCAACTCAAGGCTAACTAGGTTTTTTCATGGTGGGCAAGGTTGTTGGAGTCATTGAAGTGGATGATTTGTGTCAAACTAGGAGTTGAAGCACTAACATTCTTATTTTATTAAAAAAATTGATAGTGATTATGCTTGATGTCATAATGGTATATTATTATGTCCATGTTAATTAACAGAGGCCTATGTACTCTATTTACCTATTTGAAGAATCTTGCATTCTCATTCTTTTTAGTCCAAAAATTAGTTTTGAAGATTGTAGATTCAATGACCTTTTCCTAGGAAAATTGAGCTCAGATTATATTTCATCCAAGGTCTTCCCTTATATATTTTATTTGAATTTTTCTAAATATTGATATAAGAGATGGTCAAAATTTACCCAGTTGATAAGCCTCCTTATGGAATCATTGGCCTATGAAATCTTTAGTTTATCAAAAATATGCCATATGAGAGTTTCATGTTCTAAGTACTTAGGTATTCCTACCTCAATTGTATCAATCCACTCCTTGTCCTCTTGTGTCCTAATAAATGCCAAATAGTGAATTGGTAGTCTCCAATGGTGTCATGATATTTAGGTGTGTATATGAATTACCATTTGTAAAAATAATAATAAATTTCATTTTATTCTCATCTATTTTCAAATAATTAAACAATTTATTAGTCTCTATTATGTGAGGTTCCAATTTTTCCATCATTTCACTAATAGCCTCACTAATATTATACAAATTGGATTTATCACTTTGGATATTCATCTCTTTTTATACTAGAACACACATAGTTTGTTGTTGTTCTCTTATTTGTTCTAGTTCATGCTCTAGTTATCTCCTCTCCTTTTCAATTCCCTCATGTATCTCTACTAGAGCATTCTTTTATATTTCAAAATAGGACTTAAAATCCTCTATATATGTGCACTTCCCCAATTTTTTGTCATTCCTTTTGGATAAGGTAAACATTTATTGCCTCTCCTCTACTATGACTGCTCTCCCAATTCCATCTTCCAACTTCCTCTTGCTAACCCTCTATCCACTTTTGATAGAATTTTCAAATATTGAACTTACAATGGGAAATTATATAATTAATAAATTAAGCCCTTTAGAAGCCTCTCATTAAATGTTTGTTACACATTATGGGAGTGTTGATGCCATGGATTTGCACTCGAGGTAGGAGTCTAAGCTCCTGCCTTCCACACGTCAAAATGGAAACTCCCCTCTCACATGTGGGACTGGCAAAGCTAGAGGGGAGAGTCTATGGGTAAGGGCTAGCTCCCTTGGATGCATCTGAGTTGGTCCAGTAAGTGCTAATATAGGTATATAAGTATATAATGGGGGGTGAAAAGCGATAAGGATTAAAGGGAAAAAAATATACTCTGAATAGAGGTGATGCACCAAATGATTTAACCTTCTCACACTCACACTTGAAGTTAGACAAGCACATACGTACACTTCAAACTAGCAGAGGAACCAGGCTACATGAAGCTTAATAGGGAGGCTTTAATGGAACACACAAAAAATAGGGACTCACCAAAGGTGATAAAGAAAGGCACACTATATAGTAGCTTCCTCTATCTCTGTACTTCCAAATATAGCTCTTCTTGTCACCTGCAAGATGAAACCTTATAAACACTAGGTGTGTTGGTGTTAAACCTATGGAAGCATTAAGAATTAATGAATAAACACAAACTAACACTTAGACACACATAGAGGTATCTAACCAGAATAGAGTTAAAAAATGTGTTTATTGATTTCAGGTGAAAATTTGCTAGGGCTTTGCCTTACAAATGTGGAAGATGCTTTTCCAAATGACAAGTCTCCAATATATAGAGCAAAAAAAGAGGCCTTTTGGTGCCCTTTTTAAAAATGACCCATGTGCACTCTAGTCAATGGGAAGAGGGAAACTGCTCAAAGGTAATGATGTATCAGCCCCTTTCTTCAAGATGAAATTATGGGCCACACTATTTGTCTACAAAAGACTGCTCCTTTAAGGCATTTCACAACTTGCCTGACCATAAATGTAGAATGGGGAAGATGAGTTGCATCATCCATCACCTATTCGTGCCTCTTGGTAATCAATTGGCAGACATTGTTTCAACTACATATATAACTCACCTCCCTTTTGCCATTTGGGCTACCTCCTCAGTCTCTACCCCTTTCATCCTTTAGGTTTCCTCTATCAGCTCTTTAGCTTTCTAGACTGTCTTTGAATTCCTTCAATTCACACCATTTGTTTGAAAACCAACGGTTATTCATTTTTGCAAAGTTTGACGTCTGTGCACCCATCACTTTGAAACTCATAAGGCACTTTGAACTATGGATGCTAACACATGGTGGCTTCCATCGAGCTAATAATGGGATATGTGGTAGTATTCACTCACCTTTGAGGGTTCTTTGAGAGTCAGGTAGAAATTGACACGTGGTCACTTCTACTTACTTTGAGAGAAACCTATTGTTGAAGCTTAAGAGAGACCTGAGGCTTTAGATGTAGATGCTTGTCACACTCTAATGAGATGGGTGAGGACACATGGTGACATCTGCTCACCTTTGAGGGTCCTTTGAGGGTTATGCAGAGTATTTTGAGATTTCTATAAAAGGTGACATGTGGCCACTTTCATAGAGCCTTTAGATACCTAAGAAAAATTTTGGGACTCCATTGGTTCTTCATGGATGCTGACACTTGGCATGCTCCGCATAGCTCTTAACAACCCATTCAGGCCCACTAATCTTCTCTTTGAATAATGAAGCATAAGGAGAAACCCATGGATGTTGACACTTCTCAGCTTCTACTGAGCCCTACAAGAGACATGTGACATGTTCCACTACTCCTAAAAAGCATGTCAAAGTCTTATGTGGTTGCAACTTGGTGCCTTTTGTGCTCTATCTTTCCTGGTGTAAAATTTGATGTTTACGTGCCTATCATCACTTGAAAACCCAACAGCTAGTTTAGATGCTTAATTTTGATAGTTTTTGGGACGTCACCATCCTTGGCAAAGTTCATCGAGCCTTTTCTGTAGGTTTTTTGCTTTGGGCCTTTTCCTATAGACAAAAAGTTGTGAGAATTGCTGCTTTGATTTTTTGTTGTTCCTTTGGGTTCTTTGGTTTTAGCCTTCTCTAAATTCCTTTTGACTTTTTGTCTGAAGGAATTCCTTCAAACAAAAAGTCTAAAGGAATTCAAAACCTTAGTTCTTTTGTGTCCTTGGAAATCCTTCAACGAACCCTCTAAAACTGCTCCCTACCCTCTGCAAGGGTTATTGAACTTGGATGTGCCTTCTACAAGGGCACTTTCCCTTCATCTTTGGGATGCCCCCTTGAACTAACCCATTGAACCATTCACTTGAACCACTCATTGAACCAGTTTAATAGTTCAATGTTACCCACCTAGCCCTTCGTTGAACTAACCCATTAAATCGCTCACGCTTGAATCAAATGATTGAACCAATGCATTAAACTGAATGATTGAACTAGTCTATTAAACTAGTTCAATGGTTCAACACTACATGCCAAGCCAAGTGGTTAAACCAAACATTGAACCTAAATCCATTTGAAATTTGTGCTAAACTTTTTGTTGAACTTTGCCGATGAACTAAGCACTGAATTAGCTGATTGAACCAAAGTTGAAGTGTTGAACCAATTGAGTTGAACCAAGTGATGAACCATGGCATTAGACTTGAGAAATGAACCAAATCTCGATGAACTCGTGCAACCCAAAGTTGATTGGCTTTAAATATCAAGGGAAGAAGGGCACCAATTTTGGCTTTTTGGGTAAAAATAGTCAACAAATTGGTGACTCCCAAGGGAAACATGCCTACTATGCTTAGAAACCAGTTGCCTCAAAATCCATTAGGCATGGGGTCAGATTATAACTTAAAGATCAACAATAGCTCTGATAAAACTAGAACCAATCAAAAAGATTTACCTCAAAAGGAAAATGAAAACACACACGAAGCTAAGAAAACTACTAACATGTGCAAAAATCACTTCAGGAAAATAGGATAAAAATAAGGGAAATATATAGATGATAGAGAAGGGGCTCAGTGGTAATGCTTAAGATGTATTGCATTAACTGGGATATATAGTTCTTCACCATCCAACCTAGAGAGTTAGAATACATTATGCTACTTAAATTGAGTGATCATGTATGGGCCACTCCATAGGGCATCAAATTTTGCATGCATTCTAGGTTTAGCTTGGTCTTCATCTCATTTCAAGACAATGTCTCCTTCAGAGAAACCTTTTGATGAAGATTTCTTGTTGAAGTGTCTCTTCACTTGCTATTAGTGGCTGGTCATAGAAGCCATAGCCTGGTCCCTCAGTCCCTTGTCTCTTGGAGTTCTATCAACTCGAATAGCCTAACTTCCATGTTATTTCCTTCTAATTGTAGCTGGTGAGTGAGATCCAAGGTTGGCAACTCGAGTGAAATGGGGAGCCTAGTTTCCCTTCCATAGACAAACATGTATGGAAAGTTGCCAATTGCCCTCTTCAGGGTGACCCTATCTACCCACAAGGCTATTTTAAACTTTTCATGTGATTTTCCTCCATGGTCTACTTGATGATTCTGATCAAGTTCTTATTTGTAGATTTGACCAGTCCATTCCCCTGCAGGTAGTAATTGGATGAAGTGTTGAGATATATACCATATCCTATAACCCATTCACTTGCTTTGGCTCCCAAAAAAACTAACACATTATCTAAGATTATGGTTGCTAGAACCCTAAACCTCACCACCAGGTCCTCATAAAAATCTAGGATCACACTTTCAATTGCCTCCTTCAGAGCAACAGCCTCTACCCACCTTGTGAAATAATCTGTGGTAGTCAGGACCCACTTGCATCTAGCACTGGAGGGAGGATTGATCATCCCTATGAAGTCCAAGCCCCACTACATGAATGGCTACTTGAGCTGAATAGGCTATAAAGGCATGGTAGCCAACCGTTGCTTTCCACCAAAAATCACACACTTCTTGCACTTTCTTACCCAAGCATGGGTGTCCCTAAAAAGAGTAGGCCAGAAATAGCTAGCTCTCATTATTTTTATTGCAGTAGCCTTAGGAGCAAAATGACCGCCAGTAGGTCCATCATGGAACTTAGACAGTACCCTATCAGCCTGACTTGAGTCCAAGCATCTTAAAAAGACTCTTGAGAGATCCTTCCTGAATAACACTCCATTAATCAGGGCGTCAGGGAGACACTGAAGTCTGAAATAGCTTCTCTTGGTCCTGTCAAGTGAGTGTGGACACTCACTAGTGTGAAGGAAATGCCTCAAATCTAATTTCTACTCCTTCATGATAGTTGGTTCTTCTACTATAGCTGCATCAAGGATTAGCAGACTGTCCTCCTTATACTGCTTAAACTCTACAGCAAGGTGTTCACACAGGCCTCTCCCTCTTACCAATTTGGTGATCCTAATATCTACATCATATTCCATCACCTTAGTGATCCACCCTACTTTATTCTCATTTAAATCTTAGTTGATCAAGAAATCCTTGATGCTGGGATGTGGAACCATGAGGTGGATTTTGTTATTGGACAGCATGTGTCTAAATTTCTTCAGACTCTGTATGACTGCCAAGACTTGCTTTTCCACATATGTGTATCTAACTTCAAAACCTTCTAAGCCTTATCTAGAAAATGCAATTTGTTGCTCAAGGTTATCATCACTTACCTTGGTAAGCTTAGTGGAGATTACCTTTTCATTACCAAAGGTATAGAGGTTGAAATCTTTGGCAAAGTTAGGGCTGATCAAAGTAGGAGCTCGGGCAATGGCCTGCTTGATTTCTTCAAAATTGTATTTTCTCTATACTGTCCATGAGAACTCCTCACCCTTCTTTAGCATAGAGGTCAATGGCTTGACCATCTCTACAAAATTTGGGATAAATCTCCATATGAAATTTATCTTACAGAAGAAGCTTTATAGGCCTTTCTTGTGCTTGGGTAAGGACAGCTCCAAGATGGAGCAAATTCTTTTTGGATCAATAGCCAGACCTTCCAAAGAAATAATGTGACCAAGGATATTTCCCTCTTGGATAGTGAACATGCATTTCTTAGGATTGAGAGAGATACCAAACCTTCTACACCTCTCAAAGATTTGCCTAAGGTGTTTCATGTGTTGGCTCGCTTCCTTGGAGAAAATTGTCACATCGTCAAGATATACCAGATCAGTCTTGTTTATCAGGCCTTGAAATGCCATGTCCATAGCTTGTTGGCAAGTGGCACCATCATTAGATAGTCTGAAAGGCATTTTCCTATAAGCAAACGTTCCCCACTTGGTTGTGAAGGTTGTTTTGTGATGGTCATAGTCTTGCACCAAAATCTAGTTGTATCCTAAATATCCATCTAGGAGGGAGAAACGTTCTCTACCTATCACCATTTGAAGGATCTTCTCCATGCTTGGGAGAGGATAATGGTCTTTCAAAGAGACTCTGATGAGATATTTGAAATTGACACACAATATGATCTCTCTATTCTTTTTTTTAATAGGAACAAGATTTTCCAGCCAAGAAGAGTGTTTGATTGGAAATATTATTCTAGACTTAATCAATTTGGTGAGCTCCTTGCACATGAGAGGCTCTATCATTGGGTTGACAGGCCTCTACTTCTGCTTGATTGTCTTGGCACCTTATTTTAGCTCAATGGTATGCTGGGCCAAGCTTGGGTCAAAACCCTTCAAATCATTATACTCCTAAGCAAATATATCGGCAAACTCTTGGCACAACAAGGTGAAGGCCAACCTTTCCTAGTCTATGCACACTTTTCCAAGTGCAAGTATATTGTCCTTGAATATTTCCACCTACTCATGGTGTTCCTCCTTTGTTACAATGCACACCTTGTCGCTTCTCAATTGGTCATCTCCATTGAAGATACTCTCTAGAGTGACCAAACCTTTGGGAAGCTTATTGTTCTTCAGCTGAACAATTTGGCTGCCATATGTTGCTATAGCTTTGCTTGGTTTTTTGCAATGAATTCTACTTCTTCTTGCATGAAAAGTTTTATTTTATTATCACTATAGAAAACCTACTAGTTGGTGATGTTATTAGGTATGGAGGGCCAGATCACTACTTTCAAATGATGTGAGCTATCATCTCGACCTATTTCCTGAGTAATATCAAACTAGGCACCAACTGCTACCAACCTATCTACTTGATTATTTTGTTCTCTAGGGATGGAAGCAATATTGAAAGCACAAAAAATTTCTACTAAGTCCCATACCCTATGTTTGTAAGACTTCATTAAAGAGTTCTTCATCAAATTCTAGCCCCTTACCTGGTTGACAATCAACTCGCTGTCACTAAACACTTGCAACTCTTTGATCCCTCTTTTCATCACCCACTCCAAGCTATGGATGAAGGATTCATATTTTGTAACATAACATGTGCAAAAAAATTGGAATCAGAAGGTTGAAAAATACCTCTATTTTGAAGGAGAGACCAGGACCACTCCACCACCAGCTCCCAACTTACTCCTTAAACCATCAAAGAACAACTACCATAGAACTGAGCCTTCTTAGCTGGCTTTCATTAGATTCAGTACAAAATTACCCTCTTCATGCATATAGTAAATTCCAAGGCCCACCTCCTCAATGAATTTTTAGGGATCATGCTCAAAAATGTTACTTCCCCATTCATCTAAGAGCAGGTTTGCAACTCCTTCAAGGGTAGAGGATGGAGATTGGTCTATTTGGAATTATTCCTGGTCAATGATGGCACAGCTGACATTTTCTACCTTTAGTGAGTAAGGTTCTAGATGATCTCTATGGAGTGGCTCAAATTCAATCTTGACTTTAGTCCTGTACTTGGTTCTAAAAACTAGATAAGACCAACTCACTGCCAATTAGCTACCTATCTTGGATGTAAAATCCCTGGATAAGCAAATGGCAAAGTAGGGAGGGACATCTGCCACTACCACATCATGAGGAACCAAGAAATTTGGGCAAACATGGAGCATTAACTCAAACCTCTTACCACCCCAATTGTCTTTGTTGGGGTTCCATCTAGCTACAAAACTCCCTTGGTCATCTCTTCATATTTCAAGCCTAGCTTGTCAGCTATGCATTTGGGCATTATCGAGGTGTTTGCTCCACTATCAATGATGTAATTATGCACCAAGAAATCTCTTATGACTAGGGACACATAAAAAAGAGGAACCTTCTCTTCCTTTTAGGTCTAACCTAAGGTCGAAGGCTGTCCGTTCATCATCAAAACATTATTAGCTTTTGCTGAGACAACTCGTTCATCTAGTTCATGCAATTCCTTTTACAACATGTATTTCTACCATGGTATTGATATCAAATACCACAAGGAGATGTTCATGTGAAGCTTCTTCATCTGATCAACCACATTGACTTGAGGGTTGCCTTCCTTCAAAACCTCTTTAGAATTATGTACAACCTGAGGGGTAGGCCGAGGAATTGTAAGAACAATCGACAGTTTGGAACTTAGGACTTTTTGATTTGTGTGTGATGAAGAAGGCATTGTTGATGCCTGGGTAGTAGCTTCTATTTCTTCCATTGTCCTTCTTTTGAATATTGTGTTGGCTATAACACAATTAGCCTAATTGTCTATAGCACCCACATAATTTATAGAATAAAATTCTCCTTCCAGATGATTCATGAGGGTAGAATTACGTTGAGCCTGACTGCTTCTTGTGCTGGATTGCATTGGAGCCTCAAAGACTTGGGAATGGGTGGCTACCTAATTTTCTTACACATTTGGGCAATAACCCATCATCTCATTTGTATAAATAGCTTGTTTCTGACCATATCCCATGGTTGAACAACTTGGATGTTCTTGCACTAGATTGTTTTGAATGGGCACCATGACCTTAGATGATGAAGGGGTACCTAGGTTGTAGCCTTGAAAGGGTTTGGTATGAGTAAGTTGACCCTATCCTTGATTTTAGTTTTGGAAAGAGGGTCTAGGAGCTTGGCCATATTATTGGTACCCTTGGTTTGGTCTATTGTTTTGAGCTTGCTGCCTTTTAAGAGCCATAAGTTCATTTGACATACTTTGCAATAGACTCTTAACTTCATGAAGCTCACTAGATGGAGCAGCAACTGGTTTCTCTATGCTAGGTAGAGGAGCTAATGTGGGAGAAATAGTCTGAATTAGAGGTAGCATTTCAAGGAAAAGTGGCATATGGGCCCTAGGAGCTATTTTCCTAGCCTACACTAAGCAATTTTCAGCTGCTATAGCTATGTCATAGGAAATAGGTAGCACATGTTCCCCCATGGATTGTATCATAATAGTGATATCACTATTCAATGCTCTTAAATAATACAAGAAACATAGATAGTAGTTGGTCTTACTAGAATGGGGATTTTATCCCATGTCTTTTGGAATCGAGTGTTGAAATCCTACATGTATTCATGTGGGGCTCTTTTCATGGTAGTCAGCTTCTCAGCAAGTGAAAGGTGGTTGCTCTTTTCCCCAAAATAGTCCATCAAGTGAGTACCCAATTCATTCCAAGAATGGATTGAATTTATAGCCAAAGTCCTGTACCAGTCAAGAGCTTTGCTTTTGAGAGACAATGCTAGCAATCTGATTGTGATATTTTCCTTAGTGATATTGTGAATATTATAGAGGTTAGCAATATTTTTGATGTGCTCGATGACTGTAATGGGCCCCTCTCCATCAAAAGAAGGCACATTTTTTAGGGCTGCTTCTAGGATTAGGTCATAACATGGGAGATTCAAGGGACTCTGACCACTAAAAGTGACAAAGGGTAATGCCATAGCTAGGATGGGATGTAACTAGGGCCCTACTACATATGCATTCCTTAAAATAGGTCTAGGAAGGTGGTTTACTGAATAAGGATGGGTCCTTTTGAACCTCAATCTTTTTGCTGAGTTTAAAGTTAAATTCAATAAATTCAAAAGGGACACCCTTAGAAGTAGATCATGTGGTGACTTTAGGCATAGTAAGTCAGACTAGTATTTGATTAGGAAATGAAGTTCTTACCATTGGAGTCACCATATGTTGTAAATAGTTGATTTTCTATAACTGGACCAGCATCAATCTTGAAACTTTACTGAGTGTAAAATTGTGTCCCACTGGGCGTGCCAAAACTATTGACACCATGGATTTGCACCCACGGTAGGAGGCCAAGCTCCTGCCTTCCACACATCAAAATAGAAACTCCCCTCTCACCTATGGGACTGGAAAATCTAGAGGGAAGATTTTCTAGGTAAGGGTTAGCTCCCTTTGATGCATCTAATTTGGTCCAGTAAGTGCTAATATAGGTATATAGGTATATAATAGGGGGGTGAAAAGGGAGAAGGATTATAGGGAAACAAATCTACTCTAAAGAGAGGTGATGCACCAAATGATTCAACCTTCTCACACTCACACTTTAAGTCAGACAAACGCATACGTACACTTCAATGTGGTAGAGGAACCAAACTGCAGGAAGCTTAACAAGGAGGCTTTAATGGAACACATAAAAAATAGGGACTCACCAAAGGTGCTGTAGAAAGGTACACTATATAGTATCTTCCTCTATCTCTGCACTATCAAATATATCTTTTCTTGTCACCTACAAGATGGCACCTTATAGACACTAGGTGTATTGGTGTTAAACCTATGGAATCATTAAGAAGCAATGACTAAACACAAACTGACACTCCGACACACACATAGGTATCTAACTAGAATAGAGGTAAAATATGCATTTATTAATTTCAGGTGAAAATTTGTTAGGGCTTCACCTTACAAATGTGGAAGATGCTTTCCAAATGACAAGTCTCCAATATATAGAGCAAGAAAAGAGGCCTTTTGTCACCCTTTTTACAAATTACCCATGTGCGCTCTGGGCATTGGGAAGAGGGAAGCCACTCAAAGGTAATGTTATGTCAGCCCCTTTCTTCAAGGTGAAATTATGGGCTACACTATTTTTCTAAAAAATATTACTCCTTTAAGGCTTTTTGTGACTTGCCTGCTCATAAATGTAGAATGGGGAAGATGAGTTTCACTGTCCATCGCCTATTCGCACCTTTTGGTAATCAATTGGCAGACATTGTTTCAACTACAGATATAACTCACCTCCCTTTTGCCATATGGGCTACCTCCTCAGTCTCTACCCCTTTCATCCTTTAGGTTTCCTCTATCATCTCTTTGGATTTTTGGGCTTAGTCTTTGAATTCCTTTGGTTCACACCATTTTTTTGAAAACCAATGGTTATTCATTTCTACAAAGTTTGACATCCACGTGCCCATCGCTTTAAAACTCATAAGGCACTTTGAACCATGGATGTTGACACATGGTAGCTTCTATCAAGATGATAATGGGATATGTGGTAGCATCTTCTCACCTTTGAGGGTTCTTTGAGATTCAGGTGGAAATTGACACGTGGCCGCTTCTGCTTACTTTGAGAGAAACCTATTGTTGAAGCTTAAGAGAGACCTGAGGCTTCAGATGTAGACACTTGTTACACTCTGTTGAGACAAGTGAGGACACGTGGTGGTATCCACTCACCTTTGAGGGTCCCTTGAGGGTTACGTGGAGCATTTTGAGATTTTTGTGGAAGGTGACACATGGCCGCTTCTACAAAGCTTTTAGCTGCCTGAGAAAACTTTTAGGACTCCTTTGGTTCTTCATGGATTCTAACACTTGCCATGCTCCAAATAACTCTTAGCAACCCATTCAGGCCCACTAGTCTTCTCTTTGAATAATGAATCACAAGGAGAAACCCATAGATGTTGACACTTGTCAACTTCCATTGAGCCCTGTAGGGGACACATGGCATGTTCCACTGCTCCTAAAAAGCATGTCCAAGTCTTTCATAGTTGCCACTCGGTGCCTTCTTTCTTGGTGTAAAATTTGATGTTTACACACCCGTCATTACTTGAAAACTCCATGGATAGTTCACATGCTTAATTTTGATAGTTTTTAGGACGTCACTGTCCTTGGCAAAGTTCATCAGGCCTTTTCTACAAGTTTTTTGCTTTGGGCCTTTTCCCATAGACAAAAAGTCTACAAGAATTGCCACTTTGACTTTTCACTATTCCTTTAGGTTCTTTGGTTTTATCCTTCCCCAATATTCCTTTAGAATTTTGGTCTGAAGGAATTCCTTCAAACAAAAATTTTGAAGGAATTCCTTTAGATAAAAAGTATAAAGGAATTCAAAACCTTAGTTCTTTTGCATTCTTGGAAATCCTTCAGGGAACCCTCTGAAACTACTCCCTGCCCTCCACAAGGGCTATTAAACTTGGAAGTGCCTTATGTAAGGGTACTTTCCCTTCATCTTTGGAACACCCCCTTGAACCAACCCATTAAACCATTCACTTGAACCACTCATTGAACCGGTTCAACAGTTCAAAGCTACGCATCGATCCCTTCGTTGAACCAACCCATTGAACCACTCGCGATTGAACTAAATGCTTAAACCAACACATTGAACCAATGCATTGAACCGAATGATTGAACCATTCTATTGAACTAGTTTAATGGTTCAACACTATGCATCAAGCCAAGTGGTTGAACCAAACGTTGAACCTGAAGCCACTTGAACTTTGCACTAAACTTTTTGTTGAACTTTGTCGATAAACTAAGTGCTGAACTAGCTGATTAAAACAAAGCTAAAGTGTTGAACAAACTGAGTTGAACCAAGTGATGAACTATGGCATTATACTTGAGTGATGAACTAAAGCTCGATGAACTCGTGCAACTTGAAGCTGATTGGCTTCGAATGGCAAGGGAAGAAGAGGACCGATTTTGGCCTGTTGGGCAAAAATGGTCAACAGGGAGGACTAGATGGCTTGGATCAATTGGTAGAGTGTTTTAAATTTTAGTCTCACCCATTATTTGATATGATATTTGCCTTCGAGTTTCCTCTAAAAGGTGATCATGAAGTGAAGGTTAGATGATTTTATACTAGTCCACTCCACCATGTTATGGTATTAGGTGGATTGTGTAAATTAGATTCTTCTTTTATCCTTCTTGGTTGTTATTACAATTATATCTTGAGAGTAATTATGAGGGGGCATTGGTCAACTTAGTTTTGGAGATGACACATAGAGCTGGGGACTTGCTACAATTCCCTTTACCTTTTTTGTTAACTTTTTTTTGGCCTTTTTCTTAGTTATTATGGGGGATGGGATAATAGTTAAAGGAATAATAATAGGAATTATAGGAATGAATTTGGAATATGTAATTAGAGGAAGACAAATTGAGAAAATAAGAATAATAATGGTAGAATAAGGATCATCTACCTTTGAAACTAGTAGGTTTTATTAAGAAATGGGTTATATAGGAGAAACCTCCATCTTGGGGACCAAGAGGGGATGGGGACTAGGAGGACTAAATGAAACAAGATCAAATGTTCTAAAAGAAGAAATAAAAAACATGATAAACAATAGGGGTAATGTAAATTAAAGGGGCTACATGCTCACCTAATAGTTATTTATGCAATGGTGACTTCCCCTTTATGTCTTAAAATCTTAGGATTTTATCTCTATATAATTCTACATCCTCATTAGTAGACTCTCCTCCAACTACTTCTTGTGTGGCTAGCTCCAATGATGATTCTTCAATGATTGGGCTTTGTGTAGGAGGTTGATCCCTTTGCTTCTATGTATAAAAAATTATCATCTTAATAGTTGTGGAAGGAGCCTCTTACACATTTGAGGTAGCCATAATAAAAACCTATAGAATTGATAAAACATTTCCTTGGGTAGGCCCTTTAGAATATAAATAGTCAATACAAATGGGCTCATCTTATTATGCCCCAAGTGAGGTATCAAGCACCCCTAGTTCCTTATTTACTACCTTGAATGTCATAGTGGGTATCTCGAAGGGTATTCCATGATCTCTTGTTGGCTAAGAAGGTTTATTATTCTATAAGTCTAATGAATACCATCCTTTAGCTAGGAGATCCTAGTCCATGCCTCCTATATATAAAGGGAAGGTTCCCCTTGAATACTTTTTAGGATATAATCTTTCAATTTAATTGATTATGTCCTCTCCTTAACTTGGTCATCATTTTGATAATTGAATAATAATAAATCATGATCAGATGGCTCATATTAATATTCGATGCCAAGTCCATTGATATGTTTCTATACTCAACCATAGGAATCCTAGTCCTCATGTGGTAATGTAGCCAAGGAATAATATTTTATATACTTACCTAAATCATATAAGTTCTTTAAATTGGTGTAGTATATTCTTCCAATTATTAGGTGATATCCATGAATCTAAGATTTATTTCTATTGTGCATGTCCTCATTAATACCCCACCACAATTTGTAGGCCATTTCATGCTCTACCAATTTGTAAAGGATATACTTGGGGAGGTGTAGAGGTGTTACCTTATGTCATATAATGATAATAACCATGTAATTATTAGTACAACTAGTAGTCTACCCTAATAAATAACGTATCTAGAGTGTTATTTGGTATGCTAGGTAGGGGGGACTCATGAATAGCCATCCATACCTTGGGGTAGATGTCCTCAAAGATGCACATAATATGGTGAGTGTATGCTTATATTTACATAAAAGAGTAATAATCATAGATATAGTTCCTTATATATTCCAAAGTGGAGATCTAGAGTGATCCATTATGATTTTAGACTGTCAATTAGGTAGGACATCATGTAGAAATGACATGCGAGAGGCTTCTTGTCCATATGAAATAACTACTCTTGTAGTCTTTATCCAATCAATTCACCCAGATCAAATGTCAACTTTGAGGTGATTAAAAAATAAATAAACAAAACCTATTATAAGTGGATGAATTCAATGTTTGATAACCAAATAACTTGTTCAATAAGGTCATCCCAATTCAGGATCCCATCATGAATTTAGTCATTGGTGTGGGTTGTTTATCCTTCAAATTATTTATTTCTCTAGGGAGAATCAAACTACTAAGTGGGTTATCAATTGACTTTTCTTTATTTCATGCCATTATTATATGCAAATCATAAGTGGAATTTATAATAATAAGGGAGAGGTCCCTTTTAAATCCATTACCAATGATGCATGCCATCACTATTTTATGTTCCACATGGTGGAAAAATTCTCCTTTAGTTATCTTCTTGGAAAATAATAAGTCTTGTAGGAGTTCAATGAAAGGTATGACATCCATCTTTGTGGATGAAAAGTGTATCCCTTATCACTTTAATGGGAGGAGGTTTGTATCTAATTACCATTGAGTTAGAGTCAAATTTTCTTCATGTGTATGTGCATCAATTTGGTGTATGACCTCCCATAGCACCAAGTAGTTGATATAATAATTATTGAATACTACAAGTTTGAATAATGTATTCTTATAATTAATTGAATATTTTACTGATAAATTTGAAGGGGGGAGAGTTCCTCAAAATACTTTAGATGAGGACACCATTGCTATCCCACTATGTTCATATTGGTTTGGTTTTCAATTTAATCACTCGTCTCTCTTGAGTATGATATTAGGTTGGAGACACTAGTAACTAGGGATTGATCACACAAGAGTAATTAAATCCACATGTCAACTTGAGATTGAATAGGAATGTTTTCATTTGATCTACTTTGATATAGATTTGAATTTTATTTTATTTTATGTGCCATCAATGTCCAACATATATAACATTGATTTGTCTATTTAACTCAAAATTTACCACTTCATTTGGTGGGTATGACATGTAAGAGCTATTGAGGTTTAGTAGGAGTGCTATTTCATTTCCCACTACCAATTATTGTTTGGTCACTTATTTGGATCTAGTTTATTAAGCCACAAGGCTTTTGATAGTTAGAATCTAGGATATAAAAACATTTGTGAGGTAGTATTGAATGAATGTTCTAAAAACTTTTATCAAAGACCTAAATGTGGTGTGTTCCCACTAAACCATTTTACTAAAAAAACTAATGAAGACCAAAATATGATAGAGTGATTCATCAAATGAAATCACCAAACATTTTAAATAAAGAGACTTTTTATAGTGAGTGATTTTTACAAAAGGTCTTACTAAGTAAATTTATTGAAGACCTAGATAAACCAAAGTGTATAACCTTAGAAATTTGGTTCTCAAAGAATAGTTAATAAATATTAAATGGAAAAGTGATTAAATATAAGGTGAATAAAGCTTCCTAGGTCCTATAAATAGGAATTTTAAACACTTATTCCAACCAAAAACTTTGAAAGAAAATGTTGAAGTCCAAAATAGGTCAAAAACTTTCACTAACGGAATGTTCTGAATAGAATTTTTGAAGACCAATTTGTGTAAAGTAGTTTCACCAAGAAGGTTTTAAAAACAAAGTAAGCTAAGACCTACATACACACAAATTTTGAAAATTATTATGAGGTTGGCTTGAAAACAAGTATGTTTATAGGTATATAGAATAACAATTTTAAATATAAGGCTATAGACCAATTATAAAAGATAGTG
Source organism: Torreya grandis (assembly GCA_037957365.1). Taxonomy (NCBI): domain Eukaryota; kingdom Viridiplantae; phylum Streptophyta; class Pinopsida; order Cupressales; family Taxaceae; genus Torreya; species Torreya grandis. Next base: position 1,292,258 of record JARHVA010005039.1, on the reverse strand, counting down.
TGTCCCTATTCTAAAAAATGAATGGGGGTGTGTTGGATACATCACAACCCATGGGTCATATTTCCATGTTACAAGCTAGGTCACTCTATCTACTTTCTTAGCACACATCAAATCCTCATGCAAACACAATCCAACACATAGATGAGAACTACATAAGTTTGAGGCTTTCTTCATAGTATTTGATAAATAGGCAACACCCATTAATATATAGTTCCTTATGAAAACTCAATGTCATGTTCCCACTAACCCATTTTTTACATAGTCACCCCAAGAGTGAGGAAGATAGGGTTTGATCATTTTATAAAGAGTGAAAATATAAGTACATGATCTATACACACCAAAATAAAGGTGACATAAAACCTAAAAGGATATAGGTGGTCATATCCAAATATAGTAACTATTTTATACTATACAATTACATCCATATCATACACTAGTATTAACATAACTATCTCAGTATTATAAATTTAGAATATTTTTTTATCTAAGTTTGAAAATTAACTATCCTTCTATAGATATGTTTATCATCCTTGTGCTTATTCACTTATATATTCTTAACACTATACTATCCTTACAAAAAATCCAATTTAGGGTAAAACACACTCATCCTCACCAAATTATATATATTCACACTTGAGTTGTATGATTAATATATAATAATATAGATAGACATGTGAGAAATCATCCTTTCAATGAAATAGGGGCATAATACCAACCAAAATCCCTCTTCAAATATCCAAGGTTCAAATATAAACCTTTTCCATCTCCAATGCTTCTCCTTACTAAGTCAAAGCATGAAGAGGTAACATGGTTGTATTGACACATAAGTGTAATACTTCCATTCTCTCTTTATTTTCAATAATTTAAATTATTTTAAATTTTTATATTATATGTAATGATTTATACTTTAACATGATCTTTCTTATAGTTTATATACTATAAAATCACTCAAAGTGGTCTCAATTAAAGGTAAGGTTTGTTAAACACACCTATTTTATTACTTTAGGAATTAGGGGTTTAATTCCTAAGCAAATAAAGAGTCTAAGTAAGTGTAAATCAATAATTAATGTATCTTAATTATCCTAATAATTTGTGAAAATAGATATGTATTTTATCATTTCTAAAAATAAATGGAAGTGTAGAGAAATCAAAATTAGCTTATTATGGGTCAAAATGAATGATTCAAGATTTGGAAATTACTGTGTAGGGATGGTAGACTGTCATAAATAGAATCTAAAACTCTATTTATTTATTAGATAAGAGAACCAAACATAAGACACCCTAATACTTGGCACTATAGTCTAATTTTCAAATCTATTGTCCACTTTTAGTGCTAGTGTCCAATTTTGGTGGTATTGTCCTAGTGACTTGGCGTTTCTAGGTTTTGTTTAGTAGGTTATAACACACTAAGAGTGAAATATTGAAGTATGATTCTTTGTGGATCTTTTTGTGTGTCTAATTTTAACTTAAAAACCCTTATGATCTCTTGGTACTTAAACTTGAAAAACAAACTTGGGAAAAAAATAAGGGGTTAGTGTGTAAAGGATATGTTGGATGTATTTCACACCCTGTGTGTGGGTACATTGCCTACATACCAATACTATAAATAGGGATCAAGCTAATTTGGTTCTCCCATTTGAATTTCTTAGTGAAATTATGTGTTGTATTCAACTAGATGCAAAACTAGAATGTAGATACAAAACTAGAGAGAGGAACAAATACACCTCACTGAGTACATGAACCAGTACAAAACCTATTGTGATGTTGGATTGTGTTGAGTATGTGATGAATCAAGAATAATATCATTAACAGAGCTAATTCTCAATTCCTTAAGATATGGCTTAAGATATGGCTAGATCTTTTGATCCATCATCACTAACTAAGTGAAGTTAATGAATCATGAATGTGCTAATTAATGCCTTAACTATATGTCTAATCCCTCTAAATAGGTGGCTCAAGAATACAAAGGCTAGCCCTTTAGCTCTATTTTTACCCTATGAAGTGAATCTATGAAGTGATACTAATATATAATATATGTCATATGGGATGGATCATGGATCCCATGAATGTGTTGGAAATCTAGCTCTATGGTGTGGATAGCTGAATGTGTGCTGTAAACTAGGCCACTCTTGGCCATTTTGAAATATGGAGATTAGGCTTGTATGAAAGTCACTCTAAGATTGATTTACTATGATTATATTAAATCTAACTTAGGAACTCAGGTACTCAAAAATCTAAAATTATATGAAAGTTTAACTCAAATGTCATTCCAACCACCTACAGATGGAGTAAGGCATGTAACTACTAAAAATGCCTAAAATAAACTAAACTCAAAAATAAAAGAACATCAATGTGTCACATACATTACCCCAAATTAATGATGTTTGGAACATGGATTATGATCTAAAATTTATGCCAACTGCCCACTCTATACTAAAAGTGATAACCATCATGCCATGCATGATAATCCCCTATATCTAGGAAAACTATGCTGAAACTACTAAATCTAAAGGATCTAGAAGTATAAAAACTATGCTTGAATTGAACTTTTTTCTTGTTTCTAGAAACCCTGAGTGTTTTTATACCTATATAGGAGCATCAAACTATGAAAACCCCTATTTTTGGAATTACTATCCAATTTTTGGTACTATTTTCCATTTTATAACACTGCTATCCATTTCTAATGCTACTGTCTAGTGTGAAAACTGACTGTTGATCTAATATTGTCCCTATTGTTTTGTTCTAAATTGATCAATTTGACCTCTAGATTATATGTTAACTTATGAATATTATTTTTTTGATTTCTATGAGGTTTAATCTCTTTGAAAAATCCCCTATTGGATGCCCCCTCTTCTGAGGGTAAGAATAATGAACATGTAATGACTACCATTAGAATAAAAGAGCCCTACAAGTGTGTTAAATCTGGAAAGATACATGATATAGATTTTTATGTTTGACAATATGTTTCAAGATATAGCAATGTTTGTACCAAGAGATTCTTAGATCAACATGTGTATGCCAAGATAGATATAACAATGTGAAAGCATGCATAAAGTACTAAATTAAAATTGTAAATGTTAAATATTAGTTGTTAGTTGTTAGTTTTGATGGATGGAGCATGATGTCTATCATGGAATCCAAGAAAATAAGGTAATTACATGATATGGATCATGGCATGGCACACATTTGAAAAGAAATAAGAAAACAAGTAACAAGAAAGAAGCATACTAGATGGGCCAAGGGACCATACAAATAAGGGACATGAGCACATGTCACTCAAACTAGAAACAAGAATGGAAGGCATGTTCAAATGCCTCATATACATACAAGTAAAATAAGCAAAATTGGCACATATGCCACAAGCACATAAAGGAGTACAAATAAAGGATATTGGAAAATGTCCTAATGAATATACATGAAATAGAAGCAAAGGACATTGAAAAATGTCCTAAGGTATAATTAGGAGACAAATAGGAAATTTAAAATGCAATCACACAAGCTACACTAAGAAAGCAGAGAAAGCATGTAAGAAATAAGAGATACAAACACATCTAAATAATCAAAGTAAATGTGAAAATATGAAAAACATGTGTAGTATAAGACTAGGTATATGTTACAAAATACACAAGTGTTAGATACTAGTGAGATGTTGATATAGTATTCTTTGTAAGCCATAAAGTAATGTATATCAGCATGATAACTTAGAGTGTGTGGTGTAGAAATGATATAACCTAGATGGTGTAGTCATGTAAAAGATGGCCCTAATGGGTGTGTATAGCAATGTATGTATCGAATGTAGAAGTAGGAATGCCCCCTCTATGGGTAGTATGAAGCAATCAAGTAACTGAATATCACTACACACACTCAAAGAAGATCAAGTGAAGCATGGTAATGTAGAAAATTGACATAAAGTAGTATGAAACAACAAATGTAAGTCCTAGCATGATAGTAGTAATCTAAATCATGGATGATGCATACAATTGAAATATTTTTGGTATTTTTGATATTTTTTGAATGTTTTTGTATTTTTGAATTTTATATTATTTTTGTAGTTTTAAAAATATTTGAACTATGTACAATCAAGTAGGAGATAATATGTGTAATAAAATGTGTATAAAGAACCTAATATACATGGAATTTGTGTAGATGCATAATATTCATTGGGTTTTCAAGTTTATTTCCTTCAAATGATGCTAGACAATACACTTTAGGGCTAAGATTTTTAGTAATGATGTAGGGACCTGGCCAATTTGGTTTGAATTTTGCTTTAGTTTCTTCCTTGGCATTGACATTGTAAATGTTTTATTTTAGAACAAGATCATTAAATTTTAATTTTTTGATGTGAACATGCTTATTTTAGTTTTGTTTTATATGTTTTTGGTATATTCTAAGGTGTTCTACAACTTGAATACATGTATGATCTAATTATAAGAGTTGGTGTAAATGCTTTTCTCGATACTGATCATTATTAAGAATACCTTTTAGGGAGACACAAAAAGATGTAATTTATAATTTTAATGGTAGAACTACCTTTGTGCCATACACGAGTAAATAAGGAGTTACCCCTATGGGTGTATAAATACTTGTGCAATAGGCCCATAGTGCAAAAACTAGTTGATTATGCCAATCATCACCAAACATGGTTACTATTTTACTCAAGATGTTAATTATTTTGTTAGTGGATTATAATTGACTGTTTCCTTATGGATAGTATGGAGTGGATAATGTGTGTTTGATTTTGTATTTGGTACAATTTTTTTTGATAGTTTTGTTTTTGAATGATGTTCCATTATCTAAAACTATAGTGGTAGGTAGGTCAAAGTGTGAAATAATATGGGTCATGATAAAACTACAAACATCTTTGCATATGGTAGATTGAAGTGGAACTACTTCCAACCATTTACTAAAGTATTATGTGGTAGTGATTATGAATTTATGCCCATTGGTAGACTCAAGGTTGATTTTTTCAATGAGATCAAATCCCCATAATATGAATGGCCATGGAGATATAATGAGTTTCAATTGTTTTGATGGTGCATATTGTAGATTAATATGTCATTGGCATTTATCACATAGATTTGTGTATTGTAAACATTCATCTCCCATGGTAGGCTAGTAGTACCCCTGTCGGAGAAGTTTGTGTGACATGGCTTTTCCACTAAAGTGACCACCACATTCACTATTGCATATTTGAGTTAAAGTAATTTTGGCTTCTAAAAAGGTTAAGCATCATAGTAAGGGTCCATTTAAGGATCATTTTAAAAGGTCCTTGCTAATGATTACATAACATATTACTTGTTTTTTTAACTTATGTTTGTCATTTTTGGAGAAGGTGTCTAGTGTGATAGATTTGTTGAGAAAGTTGTAAATGTTAGTAAACCATACAAGTGTTGTGGAGTTTCATGTAGTAGCTAAAATGGAAAGAGTGATCAAATATGCATTATATATGGATGGTGATTATAATCATTTAATTATAAATATTTCTTGATCATCTGGATATCAACGGGAATGAGAGATGTCACACTGGCCATTGCATCTGCATGTTTGTTGTCTTTTCAGGGAATGATCTCAATAGAAAAATAATCAATATGTGAGGATAGACACTATATCATTTTGTGATATGGGATAAGGTACTCTTATTTTGTTTGATAAACATCATTGACTTGATTAACCACCAATTGGGAATCCTTAAATATTTGAAAATATTTGATTCTAAGGGATTATGTGGTAAATAGTCCTAAGATGAGTGATTCATATTCTATTATGTTGTTGATGCATGAAAAACTTAATCAGTATGATATAATAAATGTATGGCCAAAGGGATCGATAAAGACAATGCGCACTCTTGGACTAGATGCACATTGAGAGCCATCAAATAACATGGTCCAAGTATATGAATGAGTAGAATATTCAATGAAATCATCTCTAAATGTGTCACTTAAAGGGTTGATATCCAATAGTGGGGCTACTACCAAATGGTTTGCAATGATTTGGCCCTTAATCAATTTTTATAGGATTATTTTAAATTCAAATTTTGTTAACAACATAACCCATTTTATGATAGAACTAGAAAGATATGGTTTTTCTAGTAAGAACTTTAGAAGGTCTAATTTTGTGATTATGTGAGTTTCATTATTGACCATGTAATGCCAGAGTTTTTGTGTGGAAAAAACTAATGCTAGACATAATTTTTTTATTGGGGAGTATCAACTAATGTGTGACTGATGTAATAAACTATGCATTCATTATTTTGATCATCATGTTATGCCAAGAGTGCTCCTAATGCATGATCAGTTGTAGAGATATAAAGGAGGAAAGGTTTGTCTAAGATAGGTGGGACTAAAATAGGTGGATTAAGGAGAGATTTCTTGATTGTTTCAAAGCTATTTTGATAGGCTTGGTCCTCAATAAACATTGTATCTTTCTTTTATAGGTGCATAAAGGACTATGTTTTATCAGCAAGTTGAGCTATGAAATGGTCAATTAATTGGATCTTACCTTAGTGGTATTGTATTTATTCTAGATTGGTAGGGCATGGCATATCAATAATAGATTTTATTTTCTTACGATAAACTTCTATACCATGCTGAGATATAATGAAACCTAGGATTTTTACTGACGTAACTCTGAATACATATTTCTTTGGGTTTAATCATACATTGTATTGTCTAAGTCATGTAAAAATATTTTATAGATCAAAATCATGATGTTATCATTATTTGGATTTAGTTAGTATATCATCAATGTAATCCTCAACAGTATGTGAATTAAGTCATGAAATATGTGCATTATATTACATTGATATGTGGCTCCAACATTCTTTAATTTGAAAGGAATAACAATGTAATAACATGTGCCCTATGGTGTTATGAAAGATGGTTTTTTATCTTCTTCAGTAATTTTGATTTGATTATAACTCGCAAAACCATCCATAAATGATAACATTTCATATCTGACTATGGAGTCTACGATCATGTCAATATTAGGTAAAGGGAAATAATTTTTTGAGCATGCTTTATTTAAATATTTTGAATCAGAACAACATCAAATTTTCTTGTTAGGTTTGATGATGGGAAATATATTGGAAATACATTAAATATGTGCTAATGGGTGAATGAAACCAACATCTAAGAGGCATTGGATTTCATCTTCTACTAAAATATCCATCTTTGGATGCATTTTACAACTTTTTAATTTAACTAGTTTAGTGTCAGGGTATAAAGGAATCTGATGGACAGCGATAGAAGTATCAATTCTTGGCATATCAAAATATGACCAAGAAAAGAGTTTAGGTCATTTTGTTAAGGCTTGACAAATATCATCATCTTCTTGCTTTTTTAGGGAAGTGGCTAATAAGATAATATGAGGATCCTTATCAGTCCCAAAATTCAAATTCACTATTTCTTTGTTAAGTAATGTGGAATGATAAAGTGTGTATGGAGTTATAGGGATAGTATCATTTATGTCAGTTGGTATATCATGGAAGAAGTCAATACTTTAACTAAAATATGTGTGGGTATTTGTGTGGTTTGTAAATTGGTTTTTATGGTAAAAAGATGAGAGATCCTCATATTTACAAAGAAATTGAAGGAGGCATTCATCATTAGAGAATTTATCTAATGAAAACATGTTGTGTAAAAATATATTGTCAATAATATTAGGTTAGATTAATGATAGTGTAGAAGTATGGTTGACTATATTATCAACACGTGTAACTAGTGGACAAAATTTAATGTGTTACAAAAAGGTGGGAGAGGATTTGTTATGGTTAAGGTGGAACTAGTATCATAGCCCCTGTAATTTATGTTGTGTGGATGCCTTGATTGGATTGACTATTCCTTGTTCATGTTTTCCATGTCCTTTGCCTTGATAGCCCATCTTATTCAAGTATTTGAGTGCAAATGGTGAAGTAAATTGGTTCTCTGATGTGGGTGTTATGATAGAATTTGGATTTGTCTTATTTTTCATATGATCTAAGGGTACACTAAGAGTAATTAATTGTGTAGGTATACTACCTATATTGAAGTGCAAAATATAATTCTATGGAGATTCAACTTCTTGACAATATTTAAAAGGTTCATGGTCTATTGGGCATGCATATATGTAACCTTTGTGACTAAATTTTAGATAGGCATAGAGTGTGGAAAGAACTATATGCATATCATGAATCTAGGGCTAACCTAGTAATAATTTATAATCAAGGTCATTGGGCATGACTTGGCATGAGGTTGGTAATGTCTTGGGTCTTAGGGTAATATTAACTGTTATTTGACCCATTACTTTTTGTGGGATGTTGTCAAAACATCTAATGTTCATATCAAAATGATCTAGATCATGAGGTTGTATGTTAATATGCTTAAGAAATGAGATGTTTCAAATGTTAAGGCCTAAATAATTATCCACCAGTACTCTTTCGACCCCAATGTCATTAATTTATAATTGAATATACAAAGGTAGATGTTATTCAATGATGTGTTGTGGGGGGTAAATCCTCTTTTTCAAAAGAGATATGATATTTATTCCATTGCATTATGTTGAGGATGGATTCTAGTATTACGAAGGACTACATACAATACATTCTTGTAAATAATTGATCGTTGAGGAGTTTGAGAATAGAAAATGTTGTGGAAGGGGAACTAACCTAAGCAGTAAAGCTATGGCCCTAGGTGATATCAACCTACCTATGTCCATAAACTTGGATGATATCATGGATCGTATGATCTATTATAGGTATAAGCTAGTAGTAGGTGCAAGATAAAAGCTAGATGTACCAATTTTGAAGGAGGGAGGGATGGATATTACCACTAGTGTTTGTTTTCATCTAGTAATGATAGGAAGATACTAAAAAATAACCAATTATTTATATGCATTGAGGTAAAAAAACATGAATTTAAATTGAAATGCATGTAATTTGGGTGATTATGTGTGCAAAGATATACTTATAAAAATTATGACACATCCAAGATAGCAAGTAAGAGGAAGATAATGTTATATTATACATGAATATATAGAAAAAATTTATATGCAACATAAAAATTTTCATTTATTGAGCATAATGAGTTTGGAAACGGTTCCATATAACAAATAGAGAGTAAAATATAAACATCATGATTTTATGTGTAAATGCATATAAAGCTTTGGTTTGTAACATAATATTTCTTACATGTTGAACATAAGAAATTTGAAAATTATTCCATAGTAGAGATATAGAATATGCACAAGTCATGTATAAATCTTGTATAATTTTAGCAATGAATGTTATAATATCATCCTCTATTATGAAAATTAGGCATGAAGTGCACATTATAAAAATTTGTAATAACATATGATAGACTTCATCATTCATGTGCATGATAGGGCCCATTATGGTTTATTTGTTATTTTCAAGAAATGTAAGAAGAATATGCAAATAACTGAGCATCATTTTTTAAAATTTTTGTATAAATGTAAGGTCACACCTCAAACAATAAAGAGAAGCTAGTATATATAACTATGGATTTTACAAAATACTATAAGCTTTTTGAATTTGAAATTGATTTTCTGATTTTGATATGCAACTAAATTTTTAAAAAATGATGCAAAATGTATTGATGAATAATTGAGAATGTATTTGATGTAGCTAGGATTTTGAATGGATTTTTCCAAAATTAGTGCATTAATTTGAAATATTTATAGAAAATTTTTAGTTTTAATTTTTAAAGAGTGAGGAAAAATATAAAAATATTTCTAAAATTAGTAGTATATCTTTCCTAGTGGTTTGAAAGTGTTTTTATGAAAATAGGACCTAGTATATGCAAACTAGGGTTTGAATGAATGTATTGAAAATATTTCAATTAATTTGTAGTTTTTTTTAAAAAATTTAGGAAAAATCAATAAAATATTGCAAAAAATTAGAAATAATTAGCCCTAGGGTTTCTAAGGTTTTTTGTAGAAATTGAAAGTAAGTTAGGTTCACCAAATGTTTTGTTATTTTGGGAATTAGGGGTTTAATTCATAAGAAAATAAAGGGTCTGAGCTAGCTTAAATCAATAACTAATGTATCTTAATTAGCCTACTAGTTTATGCAAATAGATATGTATTTTATTTTTTCTAAATATAACAAATGTAGAGAAATCAAACATAGCTTATTTTGGGTCAAAATAGATTATTCAGGATCTATAAATTACTGTGTAAGGATGGTAGACTATCATAAACAAAACCCATAACTATATTTTTGGATTGAATAAGAGATTAAAACTTAGGAAACCCCACACTTGGTCTTATAGTCTACTTTTCAAAGCTATTATCCACTTCTGGTGCTAGTGTCCAATTTCATCACTATTGTCCTACTGACATTGCTTTTCTAGGTTTTGTTTGATAGGTATGTAACAACTGGGCAATGAAATATTGAAGCTTGATTCTATGTAGAGCATATCATGTGTCTAATTTTATCTTTAAAACCCTTAGGAACTCTTGGTACTTAAACTTGAATAACAAACTAGGGAAAGAGAGAAGGGGTTAGTGTGTAATGGATACACTGGATGCACTTCACACCCCATGTGTGGGCATGTTTGATACATGTCAAAAATCTTAAAAGGGATCAAACTAATTTAGTTCTCTTATTTGATGTGCTTGGTGTAATTATGTGATGTATGCAATTAGATGCAAAAATATAATGTACTTTGCATGACTAGGGACTAGTATGGGTGTTTGAATAGGCTTTAATTGGTCTTGGAAGGCTATATGTAGAGAATAGGGAACATTATTTGAGTATATTTTCTTATATTATTGATATTTTCATTTGAATGAGTGTTAAGCCTTCTAAATGGAAATTGAATGTCATTTTATAGGGAAACTAATGATCCTAGGTTGGATGAAATTATATTAGACTAACAGGGGAAAAGATAAAGAATAAGGAAAATTGAACCATTAGAGGTGAAAATGAATTTGGACAATAATGTAGGAAATAGGAAACCCATGAATTTTAGTGCTCTTGTCCAAATTGGTAACTATTTTCATAGGAATATGAGCCTTGGGGGGATGGATCTAGGTCTAAGAGGGCTATGTAGGTCCTAAAAATCAAAGTCAGGGAAGTTATGGGTGACTAGGAATTAGTGAAAGTTTAGCTAAGAAGGCTTCAGTGAGAAAGAAAGAGGACCTATAGGTTAGGTGCTATTAGCCATTCCTAAGTCATCTAATTTCACATTTTATATGAATACAACACCCATGTGTGAATTTATTTATTTTAAACTAGTAATTTTAGCCTTATAACTTGTTATATTAAATGGGGGTGGGGATGTAGAAAATAAAATTGAATATATATAGCATATTAATTTTATACATTTTTAAAATATCAATCAAGGCTTTTCTCTTCAGTTCTATACCTCCCTACTATGAAAAGTATTACATTATCTATCTCATTATGCCAAAATTTTTATATTTTAGTATAATCCATATCAATATGATGAACTATGTCTTATGTACTACACATATAGCTTAAAACTTGATAGACATCCTTCACTATCAGTTTTATATTATTACCTATTTTCTAACCCTTTAGACACTACCAACCATATAGGGACACTACTACTAATGGCAGTGTGTAGATCCTTATTTATTATCTATTTTTCAAAATTCATCCAAATTTAAAATGATTCAAAACCTAAGGGTTGGCATATTTTCCTTATTTAACCCTATTGTGAGATATTTTAAAAATCTTTGGTATAAATACAAGTCTAAGCCTTATCATTCATCTTATAAAAAATATCAAGTAAACACATACTAAATTTAAATGAGTCAACTGCACAGCCAATATATTATACTCTATTGATCCTTATTTTCATATAAATAATATAACATTCATATTATAGGTATGGAACATTTAAAGAGCATCCCAAGAGTGATATTTGCCAAATTATAAGCTAGATAATTGCATGTATCATAATATATTATATTATACCCTTGTGCACACACTTTACCATACATATGGTATAAATACATAAGTCTAAGTCCTTCCTTGGTGTATTGGAAATGTAGGAAATTCCCATTGACAAAGGTATTTATGGGATACCTTGACACCACAATCCCTCTAACCCATTTCTTCAAAAATATCATTCCAAGGATGAATGCTAAAGAGATAGGGTTTGATCAATAAACAAAAATCAATGACATGTATCCAAATTATGAATACATTGGTACAAATGAGTTAGAAAACATAAACCAATGAATATGGTCACATTCAAATCTAGTCATTATTTAATACTTGAAACATGCATCACATTTAGACACTAACATCGATCATAGTGTCCGATTTAAAAATAGTGTCCATGGATAGAAAAATATAATTTAAAGAATCTTATGACTAATTTAGAATATTGATCATGCATAATTTACACTTGTTTAAATCCAAAATATACTTATGCATAGTTAACTTATGAATTATCATTATTTAATACTTGAAACATGAATCCCATTTAGACACTAACATCGGTGATAGTGTCCGATCTAAAAATAGTGTCCATAGATATATAAATATAATTTAAAGAATCTTATGACTAATTCTAAATACTGATCATGGATACTTTACACTCATTTAAATCCCAAATCTACTTATGCATAGTAAACTTATGAATTATCATTATTTAATACTTGAAACATGCATCACATTTAGACACTAACATTGGTGATAGTGTCCAATCTAAAAATAGTGTCCATGGAAATAAAAATATAATTTAAAGAATATTACGACTAATTTAGAATACTGATCATGCATAATTTACACTCGTTTAAATCCCAAATATACTGATCATCCATACTTCACACTCATTTAAAGCCCAAATCTACTTATGAATATTATTTATTGAAATATCTTTCAATAGTTATACTTTAATATTTTTAGAAATCTTAGTGTATAATTTTTAAATATTGTTTATTTGAGTTTTCTATTAATTAACATCATATATATTAGTTTATCACCTTTTTTATTGAATTAAATCTATATTCTTAATCCTACACCCTTTTGTGTGGGTTTCAAGAAAATGTATTTAATGAATATTCTACCTTTTATAACCATGTGTTAGTAAACCCAATTAAACACTAAATTTGTGTCATGTACCTTGAGTAGTTGGTAAACAAATCTATTTTCACTGTGATTATTTTATTGGTGAATTTGTAATATGGTATAGGATAAAGTCTCATAAATTTAATATGATTAACTATGGATGAAAATATATATAGAAATGCAAGGGTTTTATTGGAAGTTTGTGTTAACCAAAAAAATTAGAAGTGTGTAAACATTCATGTGGTAATTATTAGAAGGTTGTGACAATCATTCATAGATCATTCATTTCAAGTGATAGTATTGGATATACATGTGAAGTGATAGGTGTTTGAAATTAGTATCTTGACTATAAAAATGTTTAAATTTTATGGGTTTATTTTTGTGTTGTCATAGTGGTTTTAGAGTTTATTTATACTTTAGGTAACTATGGGTATATTTTTGGTTGAAAGTGCTTTATTTTTTCTCAAGATGGTGAGGACATGCTTAAATAAGGGAAATATATATGATGACAGTGATGTTGTTGAGAACCATTGTCTAGATGGTCATGATGGAAATGATATTAAAATGACCGTGGACATAACAATGGTAATGTTAACAATAGTGCTGGTGACAATGCTAATAATGACCAAGATATTCATAATTTTATCTTGGATGAAATTTTGGGTGTTCATAACATATGGAATCATACAACCAAATGTTTATCTACTATGAAAACCTTCAATAAGGAGGTGAGTAGGAGGTAAAAATGAATGAGCCAAGGAGTGAGAACCCAAGACAACATGATATTTTTGATACTATCATTAAAGAGATTAATAAACTATTACCTCATACTTATGCTAGTGGTTAATTTTGAGGTTATAAAGGCATGGTTATTAAACCTTTATAAATACTTCACTTTATGTAATATTGGATTTAATATCAAAGCTCGTATATGATTCTACTAGTTGTTATGTGTAGTCATAATAATATGTAATTTGTACAACTTGAGCATGACTTGTGACACCTAAACCACAGGTCTCTCCTACTCACTTACAAAACTTACTTAGGCATGTTTTCACTATTTCCTATTCATCTAAAGCCTTCTAGATTCAACTATTGTTATCCCAACATCCTTTCCTAGTCATAGATATATCCCCTAGGGTCCATTTCCCTGTGGATAATAGTGCCATAGGGTGGAATATAGTGTTAGGACCCAAGATGTGCACTTTCCAACATTTTTGTCCAAGTCCATAATAGCCTCAAATGATCAAATCTTCCTCAATATTTATCTTTTTCCTTATCGACCTAATGCAAGTTTATATAACCTAGATTCGCTATAAAATCCCATTAAAAGGTCACTTATAAGGGTTGTAAATCATTCAAAAATCATAAGATATAAATATACTAAAGCACAATCAAGAAAATCTTCTTATTCTTTGCATATAGCCAACCGTTATTATTTCTAACCTATCTAAGCTCCCACACTAGTCACGAGCCATCTCAAGCTTTCCTAAATTTGTATACACTTGAATTAAATACATAGGATTACATAATACACATTTAAACTGGGATAAATACATTGGCATTGATCCCTCTTTGAAGTATTGGTATGTATGCAGTGTGCTCACACATGAGGTGTGATCACATGTTCAGTGCATATTACACACTAACCCCTTTTTCCTATTGTATTCGAGATAATCTATCAAGCATGAAGAGGATATAGGATCCTTGAAAAAAAAATAAATTACACATGGAGATTTGTGAACAACCCAAAATCAATATTTTAGGCACAAAGTCTCCTAGAGCAGATGAACAAAACCTAGAAAGCTGAAAAAGCTCAGACACTAAGGAATATAGTGCCAAAACTTGGACTATAGTGATGGACCTCTAGGTGTCCCATTTATTTGTATAGGTAGAGAAAAAACTTATAAATCCTATTTTTGACAATCTACCCAACCATATCAATAATTTTTAGCCTCTATCTCTTCCATCTCAACCCAAAATTAGATATGTTTTACTCTTTATCCCCTTGTTTAGAAATTAATTAAGCACTTCTAGATTAAATAAATTCATATGTTAATTAAGGAAAATTTATTTAATGATTTTCCCCTTAATATAGACCCCTTTACTATTTATAAAATTAAACCTATAGTTTCCCAAATTTAGTAAAACATTTGGTGTACTCAACTTCAAATTTTTGCACAAAAACCCTAAAAACCCTAAGGGATAATTACTTATGATTTTTTGCAATATTTTCTAGATTTTTCTTAAATTTAAAAAAAAACTAAAAATTAATTTTGATATTTTCAATAATTCACTAAAACCCTAGTTTACACATACTATGTCCTATTTGCACACAAACACTTCCAAACCACTAGGAAAAATATATTACTAATTTTAAAAATAATTTTAGATTTTTCCTAAATTTTTCAATCTCAATTATATAAATTTATATAAATTTTTTCAAATTATTACATTATTTTTGAAAAAAAACATTTAAAAACCCTAATTTCATCAACTAAATCCTATTAATTTTCAAGTAATATTTCATGTATTTTTTGCAAATTTTGATTGAATATTAAAATAAAAAATCACTTCAAATTTCAAAAATTCATAGTAATTCCAAAAAAAAAATTGTCTCAAAACCCTATTTATATGTATTAGGTCCCATTTAAGCCAGTAATTTCTCATAATTTTCTAAACTTTATCTTGCATACTTAGCTCAAAAAATCAATTTCAAATTCAAAAGTTCATAATATTTTGCAAATAATATTTCTGAAAAATCCCTAGTTGCATATACTAGTTCTTAATTTTCTCTTTATTGTATTACCTTACAAGTTGGGTAGATTTGTATCCTTTTTTGCACAAATTCTAAACTACTATGTTAGAATTTTGCATTTATCATACCCAATACTTTCTAGTTTTAGCACATTACCTATTATAACTTATTGTAAAACATTCAAACACATTTCAAATTGTTTTTCTACTTTAACAATGGCCCAATATACTAGCTTTGATGAAATTAATAAAAGAGATATTCAAGAACTCTTAACCAAACACCTGGATATGCAATATGACATGATTAGAATCCTCTAAGAGGAAAAAAAAAAGGTAACCAATGGCCAGTCTTCTCAAAATATAGATCCACTAGTTTCACATGACATTACGGGGGCAACTGTGTCGCAACAAACCCCTATAGTATCCAAACCTTCTTCTATACCACCAACTATAGCTTGTACATCCCTATCTCCTGATGTGATATCCTTTGTTTAATATATTTAATCTTTTCAATCCAAGGTGCAACATCTTGAACAAGGTAGCACTAGATCTACACAGTAATTAGATTCCTTCACTCTGTTACATATACCTTTGGCATGACATATAGGTACTACACCCTTGCCACCTAGATTTGTACAATGTAAGATCACTCTTTACAATGGAAAGGGTGATCTAGAGACACATTTGAGAGACTTTCATGTATCATGTTTAGACTATGTACCAAATGACTAGCTATTAACTAAATTATTTCTGAGGATCTTGAAGGATTATATAATGGTTTTACGATCTACAAAATTAGTCAGTTAATGCATTCAATCCTCTTGCTGACATGTTCCTAGCACATTTTAGTATGAATATCAATGATAAGGTTTCATATGCCCAAATTTCACAATAAAAATAGAAATCAAATGAGCCTCTCACTGAGTATGTTCTCAAATACAAGACTATATTAGCTAAGATGACTAGACCTGTGGTAGATTAAGAGTTATATGACCTCTTCAAATAGATTATTCTACTAGTTTTGCATAAGATAATCATGTTCTAACATTTCTCTTATTTCACTAAATTATGTCACACTTTAAAATAAAGAGAAATCAAACTCATTTCAATGGGAAAACTTAAGTACACAAGTACACTAGATACAACTAATAAGAGTAATATCAAAGCCCCATATGAGGTCAAATTCAATGATAGTAAATGACCAACCTAGTAGATAGTTAATGCAGATTTAGAGCCCTCATAGAGAGCCACTTTATTAGCACCTCCTTGATGACCTTTTACAAATCTATCAGTTCCTCCAGCCAAAATTCTATAATAGTTATTATAATGTAACATCATATCTCTTCCTCCTATCAAATAAATTGATCTAGTAAAGCCTCTTCCATGGGGATATGACTAGAATGCATTTTATGACTATCATAGGGTACCAGATCATACTACAAATAGATGCATTAGTCTCAGGCATAAGATACTAGATTAATTGATGGTAATCAAATTGATTTAGAAAATTTAGCTATGCCACCTCTAGCCAAACCAATGCAAAATAAGTCACTCAAAATATTTTCAGATCCATTTCCACAACATGGCAAGTCAAAGACATAAGACACATTAGGTGTACATCATGTATATTAGGCACATCTTCCACCATTTACATATAAGGTACTATTAGCCGATTCACATCTATTGAGCCACATGATTGGTACTTTTCATTCTAGAATTATAGTTTGACCTTCCATCTCCTTTTTTGAGTAGGAGATTATTAAGGTTGATAGATTATCACACACTCTTCATTAGAGATTTTATTCATGGTCATCCCATTCATAGTGTTTTAATTGATAATGGATCTAGTGCTATCATGTTTACTATGATACTACTAAAACACTTGGGTTATATAGAGTATGATATTAATCCAAAAAATACAATTATAAGTCATTTTAGTGGACATAGTTAGAATACATTGGGTGCGATCCTCGTTCCTCTATAGATTGGTACTACACACATGACCACCTCATTTACTATAGTTCCTAGCATGGGAGTTTTTGTCATGTTACTTGGTAGACCTTAGATACAAAAAAATTGAGCAGTTCCATCTATAGTACATTGATGCATGAAATTCATTCATGCTAATCAAGCTATCATAGTTACTAGAGTTCCATACAAGTTACCACTTCTAGTTTCAGAGCTAGTTTTAGTTCCATTACCAATTCTATCTCTACCACCAATCTTTTATCCAATTTAATATTAGACACATATATTATATCCATCACTAATACAAAGGGTTCATACACCTCCATATCTTCAAGATTGTAGATAGCATCTAGCTACATTATTCACACCCAAAGTAGTTTCATTAAGATCTCATGCATCTACACATAGATCCATGTTCAACAATTTTCTCCTACTTCCAAATGGGTCCCTAATATCCCTACAACTACATCTACTTCTCATAATTATATAAGGCCCCCATAATTGGTTTTTACTTTAGATATTTTAGAGCATTTATAGTATATACAACTTTTAGAGCCATAGTCTCAACATTTCGATCGTGCTTCATGATCACGCATGATTCCATTCTTCAGTACAAGACACCATGATAGGGAGTCTCATCTAAGACTCATCAATTAGTATCATTTATTTATATCATTTATTGTACATATTATCTCCTATTTGGTTATACATAGGTTACTCTACTTGATTTTACATAGCTTAAATATTTCAAAATATAAAAATAATATAATATTTCAAAAATTAAAAAAAACATGAAAATTATATGCATCATCTATGTTTTACATTTCTAACCATTAATATATACTTAAATTATGTTATTCTATGCTATTTTTTGTCAATTTATCTATATTACCAAGCTTCACTTGATCTTCTTTAAGTGTGTGTAGTACATCAAAATCCTTGATTGCTTCACTCCACCCATCAAGGAGGCATCTTACTTTCACATTCTAGCTACATATAGATACATCTACCCACTAGGGGCATACTCTTCATGACTAAACTATCTAGGTTATGTCATTATTACACCAAACAATCTAGACATCTTGTTATAATACATTGCTTACTTGCTTACATAGATATCACATCGATAGCCATTAGCATATATCACACTTTTATAATGCATAGCATATACATTAGTCTTGTATTACATATTTTTTATACTCTTTCTTCTTTATTTCCATAGTTAGATGCATGTTTTTATTTATATTACTTTGCATGCTTCCGCTATTCACTTTGATTAGCTAGATTTGTTTGCATTTTCTAGTTCTTATTTGCTTCTTACTTACATTCTAGGATATTTACCAATGTCCTTTATTCTTGTTTATGTGTATGTGTGACTTTGGACACTTGCCAATGTCCTTTGTGTGTGCCCTTCATGTGATGTTGGCCCTTGTTCCAATCTTTGCTTGTTCCCATTATGTGTATGTGGCATTTAAACTACCTTGTATGCCTTGTGTGCTTATTTGGCCCCTTAGCCACCCTTGCATGTTTCTTGCTTCTTGATTTTTATGTTTTTTGCTTGATTTATTATCTTTGTGTGAAATGCCATGATTCAAATCATGCATTTAGCTTGATTCTTGGATGCCATGATGGACATCATGCTCCATCCCTCCATGCCACTAACAACTAATAAATAACATTTTGAATCCTAGTTTACTCTTATGTGCATTATATTACATTATTACATCTATCTAGGCATACCCCTGTGGATCTAATAATCTCTCTCTATAAATTTTACTATAATTGGTATAATGTATATCAATGTTATATCAAATGTTTTTATAACTTAACACACTTGAAGGGATTATTATTCTAAGGGTAGTCATTATAGGGTTTTCATTTGTACCCTCAAAAGAGGAAGAAATAAACAAGGGTTTTGTCATAGAGATCATAGATCCTAATGGTCAAAAAAGTAGTTTTAGAATAGTACATTCTAGAATCTAGAACTTAGCATAAGAAAATCAAACCATGAAAACAATAAAGAATCTAGATCAGTCATCAATTTTGGCTCTAGATAATAGCACCAAAAATGGGACTATAGTGCTGGAGCATAAAGTGTTTAGTTTTTGGTGCTATTTTCTAAACAGCAAAATATTAAATATTTATAGAATCAGGTAGAGAGGTGAGTTTAGTCATAGTTTTACCAGTATAGTTCAATCTAAAAATTAGTAGTTTTTAGCACTTATTTTGCTTAGAGAATCTAGATATAGGGGGAATCATGCACATCATCAAGGTTTCCATTTTTAGTTTAGACATGGTAATTGATACAACTTTTAGTTTAGAATCAATGTTCCAAAAACTAGTTATTGGGGACAATGTGCATGACACATGGGCCTTCTCTATTTTCAATTTTATTGTATTTTATTAGACATTACCAATAATTATGTGTCTTACTCCATTTATAGGTGGTTGGCATTACATTCAAGTAAGCTTTCATATAATTTTTCTTCCCACATACCTATGTTCTTGAGTGGATTTCTAATCCTTGATTCTAGCTTTAGGAGGAGCTTCTATACAAGTCCAATCTCCATCTTTCAAAGTGCCCAATAGTGGCCTAGTATTTAGTTTACATTTGGCAATCCATGCCAATATTTCTAAATCATAGCACATTCAGGGGTTCTATGAGCCATCTCATATGACATTAAAATTCAAATCATGAGGCAATGATGGATCCAAATTAATATCTAGCCTTTGTATTATTGAGCCACCTATTCAAATGGATTAGACACACAGTCTAGACATCGATTAACACATGCATGATTCTTTAACCTCACATAGTTGGTGATGATGGAGGTTAAAGGCCAACCTTTTCATTCTTGAGCCAACTTCTATGAGATTGATCACTTAGCTCATTTATCAATATAACTCTTGGTTCAATGTACTTCTATCATCACCTAACACAACCTAGCAACATAATAGGTTTTGTATTGGTTCACGTACCTGATGAGGTGTATTCATTCTTTTCTCTTACTTCCTCTCTCTTTACCTACATTTATACATTCTTATTTTATATATAAAATATCTAGTAAGAACTAATATACTTTTGTTTTCCTTTTTGTATACTTACATAGTACAACATGATCTCATTATTCACAACCTAGCATTGCACAACTTCTTGGGCTTAGCCTCATAGGTAAATTCAGGTACACTTCTCTTTTTTTCCTTTATCCTAATATTTTAATTTACTTCATACTTAGAATAAAGGGAGGGAATTTAGTCATACTAAGATTCAGTTTGTACAACTTGAGTATGACTTGTGAAACCCAAACCATAGCTCTCTCATACTCACATATCTTGCTTAGGCATGTTTTCACTATTTCCAAATCATTTGAAGCCTTCTAGATTCAGCCCCTATTGTCCCAAACTCCTATCCTAGGAATATATATATCCCTTAGGGTCCCTTTCCCCTTAGAAAATAATTCCATAGGTTTTACTGCAATAGTAGAACCCAAGGTTTCCACTTTTTAGTAATGTTGTCCAAGTCCACAATAGCCTCATATGGTTAGATTTTCTCGAATCCTTTTATTTTCCCTTGTTAGCCTAATGCAAATCCATCTTACCTAGGATCACTAGTTTACCTATAGAATCCCATTCAAAGGTCATTTCTAAGGGTTGGTAATCTTTCAAAAGGCACAAGATAGAAATATACTAAAACACACTCAAGAAAATCTTCCTATTCTCTACATATAACTAACCACTACTATTTCTAGCCTATCTAAGCTCTTACACCAGTCATGAGCCATCTCAAGCTTGCCCAAATTCTCATACACTTGCATTGCATACAAGAAATTACATAATACACATTCAAATTAGGATAATTACATTGGCATTGATCCCTCTTCTGAGTATTGGTATGTAGGCAGTGTGCCCACACATAGGGTTTGATCACATGTTTAGTGCATATTACACACTAACCCCTGTTTCCAGTTGGATTCAAGATCAGGTATTAGGCATGAAGAGGAACTAGGATCTTTGAAGACAAAATCAATTTCACATAGAGCTTTATAAACAACCAAGACTCAATATTTTAGGCACAAGGTCTCCCAAAGGAGATTAATAGAACACAAAAAGATCAAAAAGCTCAGACACTAAGGAATATAGCACCAAAACTTGGAATACAGTGCTAGATCTCTAGGTGTCCCATTTATGGCACTCTTTTCTAGGTATAAAATAGACTTTTAGATCCTATTTCTTATAATCTACGCATCCAAATTAACAATTTATAGCCTTTATCTCCTCTGTCTCAACCTCGAATCAGCTAAATTTTACTCTCTATCCCCTTTTTTACTATTTTTAAAAATCAATTAAGCACTTATAGATTTAATAAATCATTAGGTTAATTAAGGCACATTTATTTACTAATTTTACCCTTAATCTAGACCCCTTTAATATTTAGGAAATTAAACCTACAGTTTCCCAAATTTAGTGAAATAGTATGTGATGTTTCCTTATGGTTGAATTAATTAAGTGATCTCAATGGTTATGAACCAATGGATATTTATTATGGGACCTTTTATAGGTATTTTAAGAAGAGATACCTTAGGGGAACTTTAAACAAAAAAATATTACATAATTCCAATTGGTGAAGTAGTGAATTGTGACTATTCAATAATATGAGAACAAGTTTCTCAACATACTATGTTATGTAAATGACATGCATGGTTGGGAAACCAAAGTAACTAAGTTTAAGTTAAGATCTAATGACGTGAAAATGTATGACGTCAACATGATAAAATCACACATCGTATTTTTTCATTGAATTGCACATTGGGTAAAAGAAAAAGAAAAGTCTCATCAAAATGCAAGGTAATAATAATAGAGCAATAGGTTACCACCTAAGCCTATATCATTAATTATACTTGAAATAAAAAATATTAAGAAAAATAATCAAAATAAAGGTTCTAAGAATAATAAATATAATATTGTAAAATTTACTAATATAAATAGAGTTTCTAAACTTTAACCTTTTTCAAAAATAATAATAATGGGAATTGTAACTAGTAGTAAGGTAGCTTATGTGGCCTTGCCACAAGAGCCAATATATTTACTTTGCCACCATAAACTTATATGTATTTTTTTGGAATGTGGTGATAATAATTACCAGAAGGATGGTCCTCAACTAAAAGGAAATCAATTGAAAAATCATCTAGTGTGCATTATTTTAAAAACAAATATAGACATGTAGTCTACACCAATTAAGGATAAAGGTATAATTTATGTTTTTTTTTAGTTTTTCTAATGATTCTACAGAAAATAATAGTTTTATTTCACTTAAAATTACTTATATATGTAAAATTAAACCTTATAGCTAAAGATAAGTATGGGAGATAGAGTTTGGTATAGGTAGAAGAGTTGTTGTTTTTAAATGTTTAAAACATGATAAACTTGATATTGGGGTGATTAAGACCCAAGTAAACACATCTTTGGCGCCATTAGGGTCTTGCAACATGAGATAGGCATGGATTGGTTGAAATAATATCAAGCAAAGTTTAATTTTTTAATCAAAGGAGTGAAATAATTTGATGATGGTGAGAAGTAAAGAGATTAGTTTATAATGGATACAAGCATTATTTTGTGTAGCTGAATGAACTTTATAAGGAAACGGAAACTGATCTATAAAACTACCCTATCTTGATATAATTAATCAATGTTTTTCATGAATAGCTTTCAGGTTTGCCTCCTAAGAGAGAGTTTGAATTTTCCATTGATATTTTACTAATATTTTCATATGCATCCAAGGTTCCATATATGATGAACATGGAATATCTACAAAATCTTAAAGTACAACTACAAGATCTGATGGAAAAAGGAATAATTATTTCAAGTGTATCATCTTGTGTATCCAAATTTGTATTTTTTAAATAATAAGGATAGTACCTTGATAATTTAAATTGACTATTACATGATAAATATATTAACTATCAATAATAAGCATGCCATTCCTATAATTGATAATATGTTTAATCAAATGAAGGGTGAAACTATGTTTTCCAAGATCGATATCTAATAATATTATCACTAACTCTATATAAAATATGATGATATTCATATGATAAATTTTAAAATAAGTTATGGACATGATGAGTTCATTGTTATGTATTTAGGTATACTAAACAAACCTTATACCTTCATGAACTTAGTGAATAGTGTATTCATAGATATCATAGATAAAATTATTTTGGTTTTTATTGATGATATTTTGATTTATTCTAAGAATTAAGTGGAACATGATAAACACCTACACTTAGTCCTAAAAAGGCTAAGGCAACTAAATTGTGTGGTAAGTTTGATAAGAAAAAAGTATACCAAAGTATAATTAACTATTTTTAGGGCATGTGATTTTAGAATAATGACTTGTAGTTGATCCTAAAAATATTAAAACTATTAGTGAGTAGCATGCTCCTAAAAATGTTCATTAAGCATAACTATTTGTGGGGATGTTTAATTACTATTATAGGTTTGTAGAGGACTTATAAAGGGTTAATAAACCTATTAATTATTTGAAAAAGAAGGTGATAAGTTCAATTGGACTCCTCAAAATGAATCAAATTTTCTAAAGATGAAATATTTGTTAACTTCTACTCTTAAATTTATTATTACAAATCCAAATGTGAGTTTTTAGATTTGGGTTGATTCTTATGAAGTGGGCATTTTAGCTATCTTGACCTAAGATGGAAAAGTAGTTACCTATGAGTTTAGAAAAATAAAAATTCATGAGTATAATTATGCAATTCATGATATTTAACTTATAGTTATGTTTCACATACTCAATTAATGAGAAAAAATATCTTTGTAGAATAATTTAAGGTAAAATATAACCATCATAGCTTAGTTCATCTATTTACTTAAGATGAGTTAAATACAAAGCAACGAAGATGGTTATAATTTATCAATAATTTTGATACTTATTTTTCTTATGTAAATGGTAAATAAAATATATTATTTGATTCTCTTTGTATAAGGACTTATATTTCTAAAATTTATATTCTAAGGTCAGATTTTTAAAAATGTTTTAAATCAATAATTAATCTTGAATGTATAAAATATTGTGTTTATTTAACTAATAGAATAATAAATAATGTGTAGCTGATATTTCTTTGGACTCAAATAAACTTTTGAGGAACCAAGGTATAATTTATGTTTCTTAATATAAAAATTTAAGGGAACAAGTGTTGGAATAAGTGCATACTACACCTCATTTCACTCATTTAGGTGTCATTAAAATGACACATTACCAAAAAAGTTCTATTTTTGGTCTAGTTTAAGAAAATATGTGACTATTTATGCATAAAAATGTTTTGAATGTTTGTTATTTAAGGATAAACATTGACATAATGGTGGTTTGTTTCACATGCATTCTATTTCAAAAATAAAATGGGTAGTAATATCAATGTATTTTATATCAAGACTACCTAGGTCATTGGGAATGCATGATTCAATTCTAATTTTAATGGAAAAGATAACTAAGCTTGCTCAATTTATTTCAAACAACCTTACTAATGATTTACACATTATTTCTAATAATTTGGTAAAGTAAATTATCCACCTTCATGGTTTTCCTGAAGAAATTATACATAATAGAGATAAGGTGTTCACTTCTATATTTTCATAGACCTTGATGACTACAATTAGAACAAAGTTAGATTTTATTTTAGATTATCAATTGGAAATAGATGATCAAATTGAAACACTAAATCAAATGGTGTAAGATATTTTAAGGATATATGTGATTGACCAATATCTTAAATGAAAGGATGATCTCCATTTGGTTGATTTTGCATATAATAATACCTATCATTTTGTCCATAAAATTAAACCTTTTGAAACCTTATATGGGAGAAAGTGTATAACTCCCCTTAGCTTGTATAGTTTAAAAAATAATGTATTTTTATGTCATAAGACTTTCAATTAATATGAAGAAAAAATGGATTTTATTTTTTAAAGCCTAAAAGATACCTCTAATAGGCTTAAAATCTATGTAGATCTTAAAATATCACTAAGATAATTTTAAGTTTTTGAAACATTATTTTTTAGAGTAATAACCCATAAGTTTTCTATCAACTTTGGAAAGGCATCCAAACTAGTTACATATTTTTTCAATTAGCCACATTGCCTACCACCTAGATCTTCATCCTTCTCTATATATAATACATGATGTGTTTCATGTGTCTCTTTTAGAAAATTATGTTTCTAACATGTCGTATATTTTGGATTGGAATAATCTTGAAGTGGTGAATGAGGAAATTATTTATCTATGCCTCATCAAGATCATATCCCATTTAATTATTCATATGTGAAAAAAATACATCAAGAGTTGGTATAATGGTACCAATTGAGTGACAAAATTTCCACTTAGGAAGATAAATTTTTTTTTTAGATAACAATATCCTCACCTCTTTGTTTAGGCCCTAATTTAGTGCCTTATTTTATAGGGGGTGGATGTCTTATCTCACCCAAACTTTAAATAATAATATGTTTTATTATAATTATTTGTTAAGAAATTTTAGGACTATTGAGACATTTGATATCAAATCTATTTAATTTTTATTTCATGCATTATGATATTTCAGCTGTCTCAATTATATATTCAAACACTTGTACTTTTTATTATTAGTTGTTATTATTTACAATTTATTTTCAAATTCATATTATTGATGTCCTTTTATGACTACAAGTAACTATTGTGTTATTTTAAGTAGGTTTAGGTATGGAATATTCCACTGGATAGTCATGATAGCTTCATATATGTATATGGGAAATGATGTTAAAATTAGATATTATTTAAGTCCACCATGTCTTTATGTGTTTCCTTGTGTTATGAATAACCAATACTATGCATATTTGTATTGATTACATGTGGAGGTCATCATTAACATGTAGCTAGTTATGCCACTTTGACCATCTTATTGTTCTATGTTGGCATAAAACATTTGTGTGTGGTTGGAATATGAAATTTTTACATAAATACCTAATATTTAATTGTATTTTTGATATATTTTATTTAAATTAATGTGTGTTATGATTGGTGGTAACCATGTTGTGGTTACCATAGTGCAATGAAAATTTAAAAATAATTATTATTGTTAAGAAAAAAAGTGAAGATGTGGAATTTTTTTAACTTCTTAGGACCTATCAATAAGTTTTTTTCTATGTTTTAATTCATGTTAGGTCTTATGTTTGATGTAAATTCCTCAAAAGTTATCATATGGATCTAAAGTATTAGGAATATTCTAAACGGTCATTTGGACCTTGGTAAAGTGAATATGTTGTTGATCTTTGATTAAAATCAAATGGCATAATCATTTGTTTAGAGATTTCATGGTTTTCATGGATAATGAAATAATTTATTTTTTGACATCATTTTTTGGACTATTGGCTAAGAAGTTATATAAATGGAGAGAAATGTTATTGTTTATTGTGGCAGCCATGGAAAATGTAGAGGTTGTATGTGATCCACTACTCAAGTTTAATTTATGTTATGGTATTGTAATGTAGGAAGTGAATAATTAAATTAAGACAAATGGAAAGGGGAAAATTCTACATATGAGAATGAAAAAGTGGTGGAAAAGTAAAATAAAGGAGAGAGATAAGGAAACGAGCATTGCATTATTTTTACAAGTTTATTTTGATATGATTATATTTATTTTATAATTTCCAATGTGATTTTTTTTAAGCCAAGATGGATGAGTAAGTTTTAGGAAGGGTTTTTTCCTTCTCGAGAAACTCCCCATCACCTTGTAAGTGGTTTTAGGTGAATAGTTTCTATACTAAGTAAGATTAAATAGTATGTTGATTGAATAAATATTTTGATTGCTTATGCAAAAAATCCTAGTGGGAGTGTTCTCCTTAAATGTATCTCACTCTTTAGATAGTGTATAGAACTATTGAATATAATATTATTTTTAAATTTTTAAATTTGATTCAACATCATATTTTAGAATGTTTCAGTTGAATGAGCATCCTATTTTCAAACATAGGTATTTGGTTTGAATTATGTCTCAAAATGATTATGGGTTGAATAATAATAGGTTGATAAAATATTTAGCATAAATAGGTCATATACACTTATAGTATACCCTAAAAATAGATTTAGTTTTGGTACTTTATATTAATATAATATAAGTGTTTCATATTACATAAACAAAAACTTGGTGTATTTACATTTTGAAAATTAAAAAAAAAAAAATCTTAAGTATATTTTAGGATTTATTTTTGAATTAAATTTTTAAATATTTTTTGTCTACCTAATGGGACATAGTACTATGCTTTGAAATTTATTTATTTTTAGATTAGTTTTCCCTTGTGCTAAACCCTCTAGTAGTAGATTAGATCTCTTTAAAACATATTTTTTCATTTATTTTTATGACATTGAAGCTCTATTTGGTGACCTATTCCAACCTCGTACTAATGGTTAGGGTGGGTAAGGATACCACTAAATAGATGGGCTTAGATTTCACATTATTTTACTTGTATTGTAGAGAAATAATTTGTGTAGGCTTCTTTCTTGGTGATGGAAGAATTATGTTTGTGTTAATGACTTCTAAAAGCACTAAGACAATTTGTGTTTTTGAAGTAAATGTGTATTTTTGTCTAACAAATGTACTGGACAAAGGTTTCATGATTTAATCACTATTGGAAATGAACTTTTTATAATTATTGATTTTATTGAATTTAAGCTTACACTATGATAGTCATTTAATGTTCTTTTATAAGCATTTATTTGTGTGTATAAACACAATCATGTGTTTTAAGTGATTGTTTAAGGTAATATAAAATGGTTTAAAGCATTTGTAAATTATTTTTTATGCTTCAATCACTTAATGACTCTTGTCTTTGGCTTAATAAATTTTCTTGAAAGAGTACGTTGGTTGTTTGTAATAGTTTTTGTGTATTTGGTTTATAATATTAAAAATAATCAATCATTCATTTGTTAGGAATTTATAGTATAAGTGTAAATTGAACCATGTAGTTGATTGACTGGTTTATAGATTGAGTAAAAATTTTAAATATTCATGCATGTTTGGATTATTTGGTTTGATGTTTTCATTTCATAAGGAAAGCATAAGGATGGTTTATTTTGACATATTATAACTCATAATTTTATTGAAATTATATATCGTAGTATTGTTGTTTGGAACTTGGTAGAATGGGCCACTTTAATTTAGAGATACAATAATATAGATTTTTCACTACAAATGTTTAATGTCAGATAGAATATTTATAATGATATATATGTTGATTTTTATCATGATCCATGATTCATACTAAAATTAAATATTTATTAATATAATGTCTTAAGCATGTAGATGCATCTTGTGAAGTATAGTTTAATGAGAGTTAGTATTCTTTGAATAAAAGGATGGAAGTTAGAAATTATCTTGAATATAAATAAATACATAAGTTAATTTGATAATATATTTTGGGCAGACTAATATTCACACAAATAAGGAATGATTTTATTTTCTATAACTGTGTATTTTATTCCACCTTAGCAGAACTATAGGTAATATGGAGTATGTTCAAGATAGATTTTTAGGTCTTGGTTGAATTATATAACATCAATGCATATTGGTTTGAGGTCCTATAATTGTATCATATTTAATGAAGTTACTTATAAGGTATGATATAGTTAATAGACTATGTGTGATCATTTTTCATGACTGTTAGAACTTATGTTTAAGATTATTTTATTGTGCATTGAGATTTCATTTGAAGATGATATGAATATGGAAGAATGAACTTACTTATCTATTAGGAATTAGATTTAAAAAAAAAATTAAACTCATGTAAGGAATAATATTTTCTATTCCAATTCCTACTTTGGTAAGTATGTCATCTTACCTTAGTAAAACATTATGATACTAATTTATTAATTAAATATATATGATTTATAATGTAAATTAGAGTTGTATTTTTCTAAGTTATAAATTAATGATGTAAAAATCATGTTTCCTTGTATAATTATAGGTTATATTTAATCATTTCCATTAAAGTCTTAGATGTTGGTGAAATTTTTAATTTTTTGAAGTTTGCCAAGAAATCACGTGTTACTCATTTGTGGATGTTATATAGACATGATTAAAAGGTTAAGGAAGATAAATATGTTGGTTTTTAGTGAAGATAAATTGATAAATTTTTAATTTAGTTTATAAGTGAGGGACTTTATAGGTAATTGTGATTATATTTTGTCTACCATAGCTTAATATATTCTATCATATTGGACTACAAAACTAAAACTTGTGAATTTTATCATTAAAATTTTGAATAATATGGAAAAATCATAGTATAAATATTGGAAAATTAATTTGTTAATTTTTTAACTTGGATGAAGTGTTAATTACAAAACATAGGGATTTGGTCACAATTACCCCATTCTTGAGTTAAAAAGATACTATGAAATTAAATTATTATTTCTTTCATTCAATTTGACTATTTGAGGAATATTCAGAGATGTGTTATAATGGTAAGAGTGGAAAATAGTCTAGTTGATTGATTGTTAATTAATTCTATTATTTCATATGATTATTGTTAAGAAATATAATTTTTTTAAGACACTATTGTAGAATTATCTCCAAAGAAGTGTATGATAAATATGACTCATGAATAGACCACTTTTGTCAGTATGAGCTATTAAGATACTAAGGGGTATATAGTTCAGATAATGTCTAATGTGTAATTAATAATTATAACTATGATGGATGTGTTTCCTTTCTTTATTTTTTTTTCTACATCAACACACATGAGATATGAATGAAGAATAAGCCCTATGATGAATTAATGTTTGGTATAAGTAATTAAAATAATTTATTTGGTTAGATGAATTATTTTTATGGAATATAGTACATGGTTTTATCATATGTCAATGATTAAATAAATTATTGGTTAAGAAACCCTAATATTTCTTACTATGCTTTTATAAATGGATTTTGATATAAAAACTAGTGTTATTGAATCTTTGATGAAGTTTTTGAGGTAAAAAAGTTGTAATCAATATAGTATATGATTAACCTAAATTTTAAAATGAGATTATGTGCTCATCCATATCAAGGAAACTATTGTTTGACCGAGAATATATATATATATATATATATATATATATATATATATATATATATATGGATTATCTTGGTTTAAGGGGAATAGATTATATTTTACACAAATATGGTGAACTAATATAATAAATTGGCAAATTAATAGAAAACCTAGATAAATAGTATTATAAGTTTATAAAACTAAGATTATAAAATAATAACATTTATTTATAGATTGATATTTCAATTAATTAGAAACACATGATACTTAGTTTATTGTACACATGCAGGTCTAGGTATAAATAGGCTATTAATGCACTAGAATATGATCTTGAAACAATTATCTAATTATGTAGATATTATTTCTATGGATTTGGACACTTGCGTTAGATATAGATAGTTGTGTTGAAGCATGTGTATAACCCTATTACATGTGTCTTGTATGGAATAATGATTGGATCTAGATGTGATCTACTAAATCCTTATGGTTTTCTTATTACCTTTAGTTTGATGTCTTTATATCATACACAAAGTTTTTCATTCTTTCTTAAATGATCAAACCATACTTATTCACAATTGTAGTAATTATGGTAAAAAAAAAAAGTTATAAGTATCATGGTTTCAAAATAACCCAAATATCCCTCTATTTTTGGGTGTTACCTACATAGATAATACACTAAATAAGTCTTAAATTTTACGTGTCTATTCCCTACATGTTGTATTTTATATGCATAAGGATGCAGTGTGTGATAAGAAAACACATGAAGTTACCTATCTTGTTTTGTTTTTATTTCAATGGTTTATCATATTTTGGGGGTGTAATATTGTTCTTGTTCTAATAAGAGGTATTAGGTCCTTTATTTATGAAAGGTTTTCTTATTGAATTCTCATGGAGTGGAACTTAAATGTTAATAAGAGGAATAATTGCTATCAAATTATTTTATAATTTACTCTTCAATTGGTAATTATTTCCTATTTGGAACTATTTAAATACATGTAATTAATCCAAGTTTTCTTAAATATTAATTGCACTCTCAAATGGGGAATCATATGTTTCTAAGAATAGATTTGTAACCATATTATCTCAACTTTGGCTTGGTTTATTATTGTCAGGTATATGCACTATGTCAAAATTATCCATATCCTTTTGGATGATGTTTGATGCCAATATGAACTCATTACAATATATATTATCATGATAAATAATGATATTTAGTGTACATTAGGTTTTTAGGGATAAATATTCCATGTTCACTATGTTTGAAGTACTATTCTTGTTTTAATTTATGATGTCAATAGGACTAAACACATTTCTATCATTGGGTCTAGTGTTACATTTCCTATTATCTCTTTAAACGTTATAATTATTAATTTGGAATGGGTTTTTGGTAGAATAGTTTGTGTCTTGAGTAACTTACCATTGGAAATTAACCATGTCATTGGTTAACTACTAGATCATTTACTACAGATTGACCACTTCTCGGCTCACAATAACATTATAATTACTTCTAATTTGTTATAATGTGTTAACCACTAGTGAAATAAAACTTATAAATATAGGGTTAATAAGGTGTGTTAGGATATGGGCATCATTAATAGGCTTTTTTTGTTGAAAAATTATGGGGCAACCTACTACTTACTATTGGGAGCAGCATACCCATTTGAGCTAGTCATGGTAGAAGTATTGTATGCAACAAAAATGAGTTGATGGTTTGTAGGCTATGGGAAAAAAATATTTGGAGGTATATATGACTAATTTTAAGGCATGTGGTTCAATGGAATTAAATTATATAGTATATTTTGACTTGAGTATATAACCCTTGGGATTGGATTCATCATGTAGTGCTCTATATTAGATCCTGATTAATCATAAGAATTTGATTAAATAAACCTAGATACCCTTAGTAAGGAAATAAACCAACTCCATATCCTTGTCCAACCATTTGATATTTACTACTTATAACTTCATGGTATGATAAATATAAATATGTAAGGGTTTTATGAGTTATTATAAGAAACATATAGTTCATGGGACTTAAATATCTTATATATTTTTGAATGGTACTTATTTTTATTTGTGTATAGGGGTCTTTCAACATTTTGTATAGTTTATGGAAATGACTATTGTAAATACTCAAGGTATGAGTTGGTCCCTTATGGGTAGTTGTAAATTGACGGTATAATATTTAAGGATCTACTAGTATTATGAATGGTTGAAAAATAAAGTCTCAAGATTAGTCCAACAAGTAATGAATCCATATGGGAGACAAACATACTAACCATATGTTGATTCATATAAAGTGTATGGGAAAAATCTACAAGCCACATCTTTATGTTGAACTAGAGTTTGGATTAAACCATCCTTAACTGTTTGGATGCATTCTTTCAATGTTCATACTTCATGATGAACATAACTAGGAAATAAATTCTAAGTGTTTTAAGGATTCCATGTGGAAGTCATGGAATATTTATAAGATATCTACCTCCTCCTAGCTAGTAAATATTAAACATTAGATTATTTCAAGGAGAAAAAAATGGATTAAAGAAATGGAAAATAGTAGTAGGGGATCTACTAGCTAAATAGATTTATCTCATTTTAGACTTTACTTTGTTAGTTCTAGCTCTTATATGATCTATGAGGTACAATAGTTCAAATACACCCTTAATAGGCTTTGAGGATTATTAATCCTTCTACTATCCATTTTTCAAACCTATAATTCCTTAGTCTAAGAAAGATTTATAAAATGTTAAATCAACATTCTTTCTAGTGCCAATTCTATTGATGCATCCACTAACTCTAAGATTGGAGTGGGAATCCACAAAATCTCTCCTAAAAGGAGATATGATTGTTATGTTCTCCCCAAGGTCTATATATATTAAATCTTCGCATATTGATATCACTCATTTGGCCATTGCAGACTATTCTAGTTCAATGGGCATTTTTTGGTTTAGACTCTTAACACTTATGAAAGGAATATTACACTTTTTTATTAGAAGAATAAAATCATTCATATTTAAAAATAAATTTATAAATAATATTATTTTCCCTTTATCATCTAAATTTAAATGAACATGAAATCTAAATAAGAATTGATTGACTGATTGCATTTCAAACTAGTCTAAAAGTAATATTATAATGGTTATAAAAATATCAAAATAGCAAGGCCAAAGAAAAGGAGAATATGAGCCTACTTTATAGAGGAAATAGATTTTTTTCTATTGAGTATAAAAATCCTTTGAAACCCCATCTTTTCTTGGTCAACATAACACAACCAGAAGACAAATATGGTGTAAGAGTTTGAGGACAATTTAACTAGAGCTAATATCTAACTAGCTCTATTCTACCAGTTGATCAAATAAGCATCCCTTATTCTATCTAAGTGCTAGTATTTTATAGGTAATTCAAGACTTTTGGGTCATTAATCAACAAACCACTAGGTGGTTTCCATAATTTAATGAGATAAATCAATTTGAAATTTGAATTGATTAAGATATTTCTCAATCCCAAGATAATTGATATCAAGTCCATGTAGTTTGGATTTGAATTTAATTTTACGTGGTATAAAGTGGATGAGAATCCTTAGAGTGTTCAATCAACCATACTTTGTGTAACATAAATCATTCATCATTAAGGTAATCATTTATCTTTTGTGTCCCCTTTTGCTTGATCAACATGAGTTTTAGGTCAAATTTTATTGCCATGGTCTTGTTGGCATTTAATTTTTTAATTTATGACTAATATGTCATTAATGAGTTCCTCTATAATTTGACATTGTATGTCATATTAGACACACAATCCATTATTAGGCATTGATAGGTTCAGTGGGGAAAATAACCATTAATTTTAAGTTCAGATTCTATAGAATGGGATGTTAACATATATTTGGTGGAAAGCTCATGTCACTTGGCCATTCCTCACTCACTTGTTTCTTAGTTGAGGATATAATACACCAACTGTTTAAAAACTCTAGTGAGATAAGATTTTCCACATTGCATTAGTTCACTCATCCAAGAGTTTGATACAAATTTGAAATGTGTCAGCAATATTGGGGATGCTAAGATGTGATATTTTGACATGTGGCACCTCTTGTTGATTTGGGGGATTGTAAACCTAGGCTTGATGATATATATGCTCTAATGAAGATGCAACATTGGATCTTGACATGTTATTTCATCCTACTCATCTAGTATGTTGGGGACTAGGATCAAATTTTATGAGGGGCTAGGGATGTAATTTAATTATATTCAAACAAGTGACATAATCTCATTCACCTAGGACCCAAAATAATTACATAAAAATGACTAAGTCCCAAAAATTTACAAGGAAATGAGTTATTGATAAGTGGAAACTCTACACTTATCTAGGTCTTTCAAAAAAAGTAAATATACATTATTCTATTTAATTTAAATGAAAGTGGCTAAGGAAAATACAAAATAAAAAACTAAGGAAAATCAAAGAAGTGAATAAAATGGATCCTTTATTTTCTTGGAATAATGTGATTAAAGTCTATACATATAATGATTTAAACCAAAAAAAACCTACTAACTAGGCTATGGGATATAACAACCAAAAAAGGTGGCATCAGTAGAAAATAGAAACATTGACATCAACCAAAATAAACATCCCAACCAATAAAGCCACCAGATAAGAACCTAATTTATCCCTATTATCAATATATAATCTCTCATACTCAATAAAATCAAGAACAATAACCTCATATCCTAGGTCACTATCAATAGAAATGAATCCCATTTGAGAGTACTATAATTAATTAGGAAAATAATCAATTTTATTGCACATCTCTTTCATGTTTGAAACTTTAACATAGTTCATTAGAGACTATACTTAATTTAAGATCTAATTCTCAATAACCTTTTTTAAGTTTTGAGGAAGTTTCATTTAAAAAATCCTAGTTACTTTTAAGAACATTCTGGATTATATACATTCTATAAGCTAGATTAGCCCTGACACTACCAAACTTAGAAAGCCTTAAAAAATCATTAATAGTAGAAAGAGAATCCTCGCATCCCATAACAACCCTACCATCATCATCTAACTCAATATCCTTAATATAACATAACTCCTCCATATTCTCATATTCCTTAAGGGAATGAATAACATATTTATTAGTCTCCAACATGGCAATAATACAATTATTATCAAAATATAAAGAGACTACCCAACTTGCAACTAGATCATAAGTCTTTTGACCATTTCCTTCATGACCAGTTTGTGTTTTCCCTTTGGATCTTTTCATTTCTCCCTTGCTCATTTTATATGTTTGGTCACTTGCTTTATTTCTTGTCTTTTCCCTTCAGCCTCTCTTAGTTTGGACTCTTCTCCCTTGTTCTTTGTTTTTCCCTTTGCCTTGTTTTCCATAACTTATCAAGATTTTTATTGCCCTAAAGTGCTCTTTAGAAACTTTTGAAATTACCTTTATTTCCTTTCCTCCCCCCCAAGTGTCCCTTCAAACTTTTTATAAGGGCACTTTGTTGTCCAAGTAACCCTTAGGAAAAGTTCCAAAGGCCACATTTCTTCTCAAGAGTCCCTTCAGACTTTTCTGAAGGGCACTTTATTATCCAAGTAACCCTTTGGAAGAGTTTTGGAGGGAAATTTTCTTCCCAAGTTTCCCTTCAAAAAATTTTCAAGGGCACTTTGTTGTCCAAGTAACCCTTCAGAAAAATTTTGAAGGGCACTTTTCTTCCCATGTGTCCCTTCTGACTTTTATGAAGGGCACTTTGTTGCCCAAGTGTCCCTTTAGACTTTTTTGAAGGGAACTTTATTGTCTAAGTGTCCCTTTAGAATTTTTTGAAGGGCACTTTATTGTCCAAGTGACCTTTTAGAAAAGTTCTAAAGGGAACTTTTCTTCCCTAGTGTCCCTTTGGAAAAGTTCTAAAGGGCACTTTGCCAATGGAGATACACTTCAAAAAAGTTTTGAAGGGCCATTTCCTTTGGAAATGCCCTTGAAAATTTTCAAAAGGGACCTTGTGCCTTTCCCAAGTGTCCTTTAGAACTTTTTTAAAGGGCACTTTCATAAGTGTCCTTTGGGGAAAGTTCTCGAAGGAACTAACCATTGCGTTTCGAGCAAAATTCCTCAAAGAATTCCTTCAAACAATTTTTTTGAAGGAATTACTTCAGGAAAATTACCCAAAACATAAGCCCAACCCAAATGGATCCCCATGATGTGCTATAGGACATTAAATTTGATATAAAAAACTAGCTTTTAGGATTCAATGAGGCAACATGCAATAGGACGTCAAATTCAAGGTGGCCAACTATTCATTAGGATTCAAAGACATGACATGCCATAGGATGTCAAATTCAAGGTGGAAAACTAGATGTTGGGGCGCAACTTGGTGATGTGATGTAGGACCTCATAATTATGCCTAAAGTATTTAAATAAGAAGCAAAGTCACTTCAAAAACTTGAATGAGTCTATAGTACAAATTGGGTTTCCCAATAAGCTTGCTTATGACTTTTATAAGTAAAAGAAATCAAAGAACCTGAAGGAGTAAGCAAAGAGTAAAGCCATTTAAAAAACCCAATAAGGTCTTAAGAAAAACAAAATTGGTTTTTAAAAAGAGCTTTTCTTGTGAATTTTAGAAGTAGAAGTAATCAAAAAACCCAAAAGGGTAAGGAAAGTGCAAATCAAGTTTCCCAACATGTTTGACTTATAGGTTTATAAGTAAAGCCATTTAGAAGGCCTAAATGGGTTTGCAATGCAAAAACTAAGACCTTTCATGAAGAATATAAGATTCATAGTAGTGATCCAAGACATTTTTTATGGAGGTTCATGTCACCATTGATTTTCTAGTGATCCTGGTTATTTCAAGAGCATAAATCAAAGAGAAGGACAAACTCCAACTGAATGAGAGAACAACTAGAATCAATTTCACTAGGATGGTGACTATAAACCATTTTAGAGTATTCTATTTTAGCACCTATGATCTCTTTCTTCTCCCCCTCTTTTATTATAAATAGGACCCTTGGGATCTTGTTTTATCATCCACAGATAGTACGATGAAGCCTTACTAGAACATTTTTCCATTTTCTTGCCTTTGAGACAAGAAGCATAAGTCTATTTTATTTCTAAGTTCTAGACATTTGCATAGGCATGAAAGAGACACAAAGTGATATTAAGTGATGTTTTATCCTTCTATTCTCTATCCTTCATTCTTTTGAGTAAAGAGTTGGTCGAATAGGTCATGTAGAGTGCGTTCTAGCTATGTGAGATTTTGCGCATGTGTAACCCTTTTCTAAACTATACATGTTATCTTTTCTAGTTATTTACCTTGTGTGATCTCATTCATTTTGTATCTACATTGAAATACTTATGTTGGAATCTTATATATCTTGAGTTATAGAATATATTCTATTGTATTTTGCATAAGTATAGGGCATACATGTGGATACTAATTCTTGGTGTATCACCATTTTAGACTAGGCTTTTCATTTATGTAAACTTATGACTCTTTTTACTCATAAAAACTAGTTCAAAAGTTTTATTACACAAAACTCTAATACAGGGAGATATCCATTTTAACCTAGAGGTTCATTTCCACTTATAGGCACACCCATAGGCTTGGAAATTTCCCAACATTGCCCAAATTTGGAGGAGGCCTAAATAGTCCTCTTCTAGGGTACAAGATTTGGAGACAATAGTTTTGGCATACTTGGTAGGACCCAAATTATTTTTAATTCAAGGTGAATGATGTTCTTGATAGGCCTAAAGTAGTATAAATACCCCTAACCTAGCATTTGGTGACTCTAAAAGGGTGTGAATCCTTGGTTCTAGACCAATTTTTATACATTATCCTATGTGGTCCTCACAAGGTCCTTATGATTTTTTGGCCAAGCCCCTTCAGATGAAGGTTTTCCTGAACAACAACACCTTAAACCAATTATAGCCCTATTAAATCCTTGGAAAGAAGGTTTTGGGGAAGAAGAAGAGGTTGAAAAAGTTCAAGGAGAGGAGGAAGTTGAATAAGAAGAAGAAGAAATAGAGGATCAAAGAAGAGAAATGGGGGAAAGGGGAGATATAGATAGACCTTAACCCCTCCCTAATTTAAATACCCAAAACCCAATAGAGCTTCCTGGATATGACCCCATCCCTCTAAATGCTACCAAAAATCTTCCTAGTTTCAATGGGGAGGGTCTTATTACCCCATCTGAACGTATTAGAGACATCTCTAATTTCTATGATTTAAATAATGTTACTAGGGCCAACATAGCCATTAGGATACTTTTTATGTCTTTAAAAGGCAAAACACTTAATTAGTATAAAACATTGGAGGGGGGCTGCATTACAAGTTAACATGGCTTTAAAGACCTATTGGTGACAAGATTAAAAAATAAGAGTGATCATGCTTCGCTAATACATTAGATAAATGTAATAAGAATAGGTCCAAATGAATCCATAGGATATTTCAATGAGAGATTTAAAAGAACATGGTATATGCTACCACCAATCATGAGACCTCTTCCTAGCTTTGTGTTTCCAACATACCTCAAAGGTATTGGTAATGATGTTATTGTTATGTTTCAATCAATGGGAAGATTCACTCTTCCATGTGAATATGAGCTAGAAATTGATGTTAAGAATAGCCTAATTTAGGCTAAAAGACTTCCTCCAAGAGTTTCCATGCCTTTTCTATCCAATAATTTGATTGAAGCTCTAAGCATGTCACAAGTTCCCAATGCCAATGTGAATCCATGAGCCTTTCTAAAGAAGACAGATAATGTTGTGGACAATGATGAAAAAATTAGATCATTGAGAGATCATCTTAAACAAGCTCAATATCAGGAAAGCGTTCCTCTTAATGCATAATGCTATCCTTAAAAAGGATATAGATCCCATCCCAATATAATTATCAAGGGAGAGGACAAAATCAGTAAGGTTATATTAGGCAGCCCAATGTATATAATCCAAATTCTACTCCTCATGTAAAGGCTATTATTCTAGTTCATGCAAATATAGTGCAAAGAAAGGATCATGTGGACCAATGGGGGTATCCTCAAGGTCATTTTAAAAATGATGATGGAGGAACTAATTATTATTTGACTACACAAGTGGAATCTACTCCTTACATGACAATAAAAAAAGCATGCGCTAGCCAAAGGGATAGTCATGGAGAAGGTAGCAGTCCAAGTGTGGGGATGATGAATTTTTAAGTAAAAGATGATTTTGTGTTGAATCAAGACATGTCAATTAAAGCTAATATAAGGTTCAAGAAGAGAGCCTTGAAAGAAGGATAGGAGCCATGAATAGTTCTAATTGATGCCTCTTTAAGGCCACATAATAATAATCAAAGTATTGCACCTTCTATAAGCCATGTTCCTCATCAAAATCCTAATGTAAATCTAACTACCAAGATTTCAACATAGTAGGATACAACTCCTTTATTACCATAAAAAATTTAGGATAAATTGTATACTCCATCTCTAAATATTATGGACTCATTAAAGAGCACTAAGATAATCATATCCCTTTGGGAGGTTTTACATATACCTGGTCAAAGTGAGCTTTGACAAGAGTAGTTAAGAAGCATGCATGTGGCTCCTCAATACTCAAATCATCATTGTGTGGCTCTCACAAATTCTCCAAATCATCTTTAGAAGCCTTCCAATAAATTCAAAAAGCCTCCACCCTTCTACCTCACACTTTTTATGGGAGATAAGTTGGTCCATGATTGTATTATGGATCATGAAGCAAGCACTACTATCATGCCTAAAGTAGTGGCTGCTAAGCTAGGTTTGAAATACAAGACATATATTAAAGGCATGTTATAGCTAGATGGAACTCCAACCAAGATGGTAGGATTGGTCAAAGGTCTAAAAGTGTTTTTACATGGCTTCCCAAGCTTCCCTATCATGTAAGACATCATGGTGGTGGATCTTCTAAAACACTTTTTTATATGCTTGTCTAAGGTCTTTATGGCCAAGATAGGAGGATACCTTTCTATTGATTGGTAATTTATAGATTTTAAGACAAGGTATGGAACCAAGGTAACCATAAGGACTCAGACCTTAGAAAGGTTCCACATTGAGCCATACTTAGAGATAATGACAAACCAAAATTGTCTAATCAACAAAGAGGAAAAAATAGTCATGAATAGTGAAACATCTTCTGCTCTTGAAGGTATTTATAACCTCTACCTTGACAAGTACAACATTAAAAAACATGTATTTTATCCTTATACTTTCATTAAGGAAACTAATTTGGGAGTTTATTGCATGTATGAGGAGAACATCCCAATTCCTTCACTCACCAATGAAGATCATGAGCTTGATGGCATGTGGGAAATGTTATTTGATGGTTTAAGAAGAAAATTAGGCACAAGATCCGGTGTCATGTTGGTTTCCCCATCAAATAATCATTACTAATCTTCTTATAGGTTTCACTTTAGTTTTACTTGCAATGTGGTAGAATATGAAGGCTTAGTTCATGGTCTCCAAAAGGGAAAAGAGAGGAATCAATATTTTTAAAGTCTATGGAGATAGTGAGCTGGTCATTCATCAAGTGAGAAGTCAAGCTACAGCCAAGAACCCATTACTCAAGTATTAAAATAATAGGGTATGGGATATACTTGAGGATTTTGATGCCTTCAACATCCAACCCATACTAAGAGACTTGAACAAGCACACTAATAAATTGACTGTAATAGGAGCACATTTTCACTCAACTATTGATGTTGTACAAGAGAAGGATCAATCACATGTCAAGATAATTGTGAGACCTTCCATTCTAGATAATTAATTGTCATGGAATGTGTTTGAAAGTGATGAACACATTAGACACTTCTTGAAAAATGAGGTAGGTTTCTCTTCCAAAAATCAAAAGAAGTTACATGATCATTATGAAGAGAAAATTATACAACTAAAGATAAATAAAATACATAAGGGGATGATTACCTTGGAGAGTGTCTTAAATGAGTATGATCAAAAGAAAAACTAAAGAATGAGCATGTCAACAAATAAGAGAACTATGAGATAGTTATGATTTTCAAGGACAAACTTTTGAAGATTGGTAAGAAATTGTTCTCAACTAGAAAGGCAAGCTTTTATTT
Organism: Torreya grandis; assembly: GCA_037957365.1. Classification (NCBI taxonomy): domain Eukaryota; kingdom Viridiplantae; phylum Streptophyta; class Pinopsida; order Cupressales; family Taxaceae; genus Torreya; species Torreya grandis. The sequence goes on along the minus strand of JARHVA010005039.1, from coordinate 1,250,357 downwards.
CATTATGTAAAGAGTTTCATGACATATTTGCCTAAGAATACAAGGAATTGAAAGGCTCTGACCCAAGTCTAGCTCATCACACCATTGATTTGGATCATAGAGCTAAACTAGTCAGACAAAAGCAAAGGCCTATCAACACCAAGGTAGAAGAACTCATGAAGAAATAGCTGAGCAAATTGATTGAGTCTAGGATTATCTTTCCTATCAAGCACTCAACTTGGGTAGCCGACCTTGAGTCGGTTCAAAATAAAAATGGATAAATTAGACTTTATGTGGATTTTCATGATCTAAATAAAGTGTCTCTCAAAGATCATTTACCCACTCCCTTCCATGGAACAACTTCTACAAGTTGTTTTAGGTTCTCAATGTTTCTCACTTCTTGATGGTTATTCAGGTTATAATCAAATATTGGTAAATGAAGGGGATCAAATCAAGATAGAATCCACCACTAAGTGGGGGACCTTTTCCTACAAGAAGATGTTATTTGGTTTATCCAATGCTAGAGATACATTTCAAAGGTAAATGGACATGGCTTTTAAAGGTCTGATCAATGCTTGTTTACCTTAATGAAATAACCATTTTTTTAATGGATGTTACTGATCATATGGGACATATAAGGCAAGTGTTTGAGAAGTGTATAGAGTAAATCATATCTCTCAATCCAAATAAGTACATCTTCAATGTCCATGAAGGTAAGCTTTTGGGTCATGTTTTTTCAAAATAAGTCTTATCTATTGACCCTGAAAGGATTGAAGCTATTCTAGGCTTGTCTTTGTCTCAACACAAGAAAGGGCTGAAACGTTTCTTGGGAAAAATAAACTTTGTAAGAGGTTTATCCCAAACTTTACAACTATGGTAAAGCCTATCACAATCATGCTAAAAAAGAACCAAGTTTTTACTTGGACAAAGGAAGGCAAAGGTAGCTTTGAGGTAATCAAGCAAGCAATTACAACATCTTACATTCTCTCAAATCTAAATTTTTCTAAGGATTTCATTCTATATACTTTTTCTAACCTTGACACAATCTCATATATGCTTATACAAAATAATGTTGAAGATGTTGAGAAACCAATTGCTTTCTTCAGCTAAGGCTTATAAGACTATGAAGTGAGATATTATTTTTTTGAGAAGCAAGATTTAACCATCATTAGAAGTTTCAAAACGTTTATGAATATGGTTTTTAAAAACAAGATCCATGTCATAGTCTCCCATCCTAACACCAAGGAGTTTTTCCTAAGTAGGGATCTCAATGAGATGAGAGTTGGATGGATCATGAAGGTGATGGAATATGACATTGACATCAAGGTAACTAACCTAGTAAGAGGAAGATGTTATGTGAGCACTTAGCATCCAAATTTCAAGAGACAAAATAACAAGCCTTGGTGAATCAAGTTCAAGACCAGCCAACTGATCAAATGTAAAATCAAAGTTGGACATAAGACATCATTAGTTTTCTTCAAAATGATGAGTGTCCCAATGACTTGAACAAATCTCAAAGAAGGTATTTTAGGATGTAGGCTATTCTTTATTATCTTTTGGATGACATTATCTTTAATAAGGATGTGAGTAATGTGTTGCTAAGATGCATTAACAATGAAAAATTTGATATGCTACTATAAAAATTCCATAATGGTGTAGATTATGGTCACTTCTCTCCTAGAATAACAACTTCAAAAATAATGAGAGCTAGTTACTATTGGCCTACTCTTTTTAAGGATTGTTATCATTGATCTAAGGTTTGTCCTCAATGTGCTTTCTTTGTTGGAAAACAAAATCTTGTTGTCCTTCCATTAAATCTTATCCAAGTGGACCAACCTTTCATGTAATCGGGACTTGAATCCATTGGCATGATCAACCCTCCATCAAAAGCTGGACACAAATGGATATTGACTGCTATAGATTACTTCAAAATATGGGTAGATGTTGTTGCTTTGAAGGAAGAAAATGAAAATTCCATCTTGGATTTATATGATAACGTTATAACAAGGTTTGGAGTTCCTCATATCATCATCTCAGATAATACACTTACCTTCATAAGTGCTAAAACTTGATTGGGAAGAAAAGAGTGGAGTTCATTTGAGTACCTCATCTAACTAGTACCCTCAAGGTAATGGATTGGCTGAGTCTACCAACAAGAACCTCATCAATATCATCAAGAGGATGTTGGAAACCAATCAGATAGCATGGCATAGTAAGTTAAAGATAGCCTTATGGGAAGACAAAATCACTCCCAAGAATTCAATTTTTAATTATCCCTTTGTACTTATCTATGGGAGAGAAGCTAGGCTATTTATATCACAAGATTCCTACCTCGGTATTTGTACAACAACTAGAATTACTTGAAAACACTCCCATGGAGGTTAGATTGATAGAATTAATAAAGCTGCAAGAAGTAAGAGGTGGTGCACACAAAGCTTTGGAATACCATCAAGTTATCATGAAGAAATCCTTTGACAAAAGGGCAAGGGAAAGAGTGTTCAAAGAATGTGACTTGGTCCTAAAATGGGATGAAAATATAGCAAAACTAGGTAAACATACAAAGTCTAATACTTTGTGGAGTGGTCCTTACATCATCAAAAAGTGCATGCAAAGAAACTCCTTTCAGCTATCCAAAATGGATGGAGAAGAGTTGCCTATTCTAGTGAATGGAATCCATTTTAAGCCTTCATTTTGACCCTTTCTATCCATGTTTATATATACCTTATTTTTGTGTGTTTCCTTTATTGTGTTTATTTTCCCTAAGTGCTTTGGAGCACAGTGTTTCCCTTTCAAGTGTTTTCTCTCCTTTTGTTTGTTATGTATGTGTCTCTCCAACTTATGTTTTTGGCCATGGCTTGCTCTTTCAAATCTTGTCTACTTTACATGACTCCATGTCCAATGGAAATATTTAAGTGACTAGTCTTATGACATAGCAGGCTTGTCTCCCCTAAAAATTACCATGCTGTTGACCATTTTATGTATGATTAGTTTGTGTTTTCCCTTGAGCTCTTTTCATTTCTCCCTTGCTCATTTTCTATGTTTGGTTACTTGCTTTGTTTCTTGTCTTTTCCCTTCATCCTCTCCTAGTTTAGGATTTTCTCCCTTGTTCTTTGTTTTTCCTTTGCCTTATTTACCTTATCTTGTTGGGCTTTGTTTTGTCCTGAAGTGCCATGTGAAAACTTTTTGAAGGGAATTTTTTACCTTACCTTCCCCCCCAAGTTTCCCTTCAAAATTTTCCAAAGGGAACTTTATTGTCTAGTTAAACCTTTAGAAAAGTTCTAAATGGTACTTTTCTTCCCAAGTGTCCCTTTACACTTTTTTGAAGGGCACTTTGTTATCTAAGTAACCCTTCAAAAAAATTCCAAAGGGCACTTTTCTTCATAGGTGTCCCTTCAGACTTTTCCAAAGGGTACTTTGTTACCTAAGTGTCCCTTTGGACTTTTTAAAATGGAACTTTGTTGTCCAAGTGACCTTTCAAAAAAGTTTTGAAGGGCACTTTTCTTCCTAAGTGTCCCTCCAAAAAAAATTGAAGGGCACTTTGCCTTCAGAAATGCACTTCAAAAAAGTTTTGAAGGGCCATTTCCTTTGTAAATTCCCTTAAAATTATTTTGAAGAGTCCTTGTGCCTTTCCCAATTATCCTTCATAACTTTTTTTAAGGACACTTTCCCAAGTGTCCTTTAGGGAAAGTTCCCAAAGGAACTAGTCATTGCTTTTCTGGCAAAATTCCCAAAAGAATTCCTTTAAAAAAATTGTTTGAAGGAATTACAATGGGAAAATTGACTAAAACATAATCCCAACCCAAATATATCCCCATGACATGCTTTAGGACATCAAATTTTATATATAAAACTAGTCATTGGGATTTAAAGAGGTGACATGCTGTAGGATGTCAAATTTAAGGTGACCAACTAACCATTGGGATTCAAAGACATGATGTGCCATAAGACATCAAATTCATGGTGGCTAACTAACCATTGGGGTGTAACTTGGTGACATGTCATAAGAATTCAAATTCATTCCTAAAGTCTTCAAATTAAAAGTAAAGTCAATTGAAAAACCTGAATGACTTTGTAGTGTAATTTGGGTTTTCCAACAAGCTTTGCTTATGACTTTTATAAGTAGAAGAAATAAAAGAACTTGAAGGAGCAAGTAAGAAGTAAAGCCATTCAAAAAATTGAAAAGGGTCTTAATAAAAGCACAATAATTTTTTCAAAAGAGCTTTTCTTATGACTTTTATAAGTATAAGTAATCAAAAAAGTCAAAAGGGCAAGGATAGTGTAAATCAGGTTTCCCAACATGCTTATCTTATAGGTTTATAAGTAAAGCCATTTAGAAGGCCTGAATGGGTCTATGGTACAAAAAAAGGGAGCTATCAGGAAGAATATAAGATTCATAATAGTGATCTGAGCCATTTATTATGGAGGGTCATCTCATCATTGATTTTGCAATGATCTTGGTCATTTCAAAAGGGAAAATCAAAGAGAAGGATAAAATCCAACTGAATGAAAGAACAGTTGGAATTAGTTTCAATATGATGGTGAATGCAAACCATTTTGGAGGATTATATTTTGGTTCCCAAGATCTCTTTATTATCTCCCTCTTTTTCTATAAATATAACCCTTGGGCTCTTATTTTATCATCCACAGATAGTATGGTGAAGACATACTGGAATGTTTTGCCATTTTCTTGCCTTTGAGAAAAGAAGTATAAGTCTATTTTCTTTCTAAGTTCTATAAATTTTCCTAGCCATGCAAGGTACACAAAGTGACATCAAGTGATGTTTTATCCTTCTATTCTTTGTCCTTCATGCTTTTGAGCAAAGAGTTGATTCAAGAGGTCATGTAGAGTGCATTCTAGCTATATGAGATTTTGCACATGTGTAACACTTTTTTGGACTATATAGGTTGTATTTTCTAGTTATTTACCTTGTGTGATCACATTCATTTTTTATCTACATTGAAATACTTATGTTATAATCTTATAGAGATTGAGTTATAGACTATATTTTTCTACATTGTACATAAGTATAGGGCATATATGTGGATACTAATTCTTGGTGTATCACCATTTAAGACTAGGATTTTAATTTATGAAAAAATTTGACTCTTTTCACTCATAAAAATTGGTTTAGTAGTTTTATTACATAAAAATCTAATATAGGGAGCGAGCCCTTTCAACTTAGAGGTTAATTTCCACTTATAGGCACACCCACAAGCCCATAAATGTCCCAACACTACCCAAATCTGGAGGAGGCCTGAACAACCCTCTTCTACGGTGAAATATTTAGAGACAACAAATCCTACTAAAACTATTCTTCCTTAATCATCTCTTAGTCATATTACAAAACTTGTACATGAGCAACATCATTATGGAAAATACTCTAATTAGGAGGCTAAGTAACTCTTGGGTATTTTCCACTAGCTAATAGGTTATTAGGAGTATATTTAGCATCAAATTTTATAGGAATTTTCTATATCACTTTGAGGAACCTTTATCTACAATAAAACCTTCCAAAAAACAAAACTAATGTTAACTTCAAGATTTAAGTTAGTAAGAAATCTAGATTTAAATTGAAAAACTTCCAAATTTATTTACTTATAAATGAAATATAGGATCTTAGTAGAAAATATTATTGGAGATTTATTGGTTATGTCATGTTGATGTCATTAAGGTGTCTTGGTGAGTGGATGAAGAGCCTTGATAGTCTATGTGATAATGAAAAAGTGTGCAATGTGCTTGTTCTTGTATTCTTAAATTATGTTTGATTCATCTTATATTTTGACATGGTTAGATAAGTTCAAGGATGAGTATGGTAATTTGATCATGCGTAAGTGGTCTTATCGTAGGTTAATAATTCTTTGAATTCTAGTGTGCATGAGTGGAATTCTTCTCGTTATTCATTGTGCTCGTGTAGACATTTTGGTCTAGTGGCCAAAAATTTGAGTACATAGTTTGATGATGTCACCATTGCCACATGGGAATGAGTCAAGGGGAGTTGGTCATATGGTTATGATAACATTAGTTCCTAGTTATTATGCACCAAATCTCAAGTCACGCTTTGAAGTGAAGTAAAAGATATGAGGGTGCAAAGTTAGCTTCTTAGTCAAAATTCATTATTTTCCTATACTTAGCCAAACTTGCATGTGGCTAGAAAGAGTTGAGTAAGTAGTTTTATGATGTAATATATTTCACATGTGTATGTTTCAATAAAACCTAATATTTTGAGTTTGTTTAATTTTTATCATAGTTTATTTTTGCTAAATTTTATATTATGCACTGAAGTGTATCAAAATTTATGCATGATCAAAGTTGGCCTCTAAGGTAGGTTTTGACATAGTTTTAGATTGAGGTAAAAGTAGGTTTTGAAGGGGCCCCAAAACCCTATTACAAAGAAAGAAAGAAAGATCGTCCAAGACCACAGGCAAAGCCTAAAAACTACTACAAGAAAGTAGCAAAAATAGGTTTTAAATGGACCTGAAACCACCAGAAAGACTTCCGGTCAAAACCCAGATCAAATAGAGATCTGGTATCACCAAAGGCAAAGGAATACAAAAAGAAAACAAAAAATAGGACCAGTTACTAAACCAACCAGAAGAACCAAATTATTCATCCAGTTCCAATATCATTTTCATAGTTTCTTTTCCTTTCATAACAGTATCCTGGGCAGTGGTTGCCGCCTGCATAGCTCCTTTTTGTGTAACCTTCTTTCTAGAACTTTGTCTCATCCTTTTGCTGGGTCCCTCCAGGGCTTTGGTCTCCTCATTGGCTCTTTTACCTATATTGACAGAAGCAGCACAAATATTGGATGTAACTTCCTCCATTTTCATTTTGTTGTCCTTAATAAGTTCCCAGAGGTTATTTTCATAGGCTTTGAGCTTGACTGGGATCTCCCTTATCTAATTTTCCATATTGTTTATTTTGTTCCAAACAGCTTTCAGGGAATCTTCCATAGTTTCCACTTTCCTCTTGAGATACATAATCTCCCTACACATCCAAGAATCAAATTGGGATGATGCCTCTGCTTACAATTAACCCAAGCCATAGGTGTGTGTGTTTCATCATTCTATTTTTTCCCTCTCCATTCCTCAGAATTTTTATTGGGACTGTTCCTGGCTTCTTCAAAGATATCCTCTTGACTCTTTTGTTCCCACTCTTTAATTCCAGTTTGAATTTCCATATCCGTATCTTGATTAACATCCTGACCTAAAGTTTCCTTTTCATTCTTTGAAGTTGGGTCCTCAATAGGGTCATCCTGGACAAATTCATCCTCCGACACTTTCTGGTTTTCCTTTGTATCTATAGTTCTATTTGCAGAATCCTCCTCTGTGTTGACATCATCTTTTTCATTCTTCTCAGAACATTCTTCATCCTCATTACAGTTTGTATCCCAGCTTTCAGTTCCTTCTTCTTCTTCCAAGTTTTCCTCCTTGGGGTTTTCAATTCTCTCCCATTCCGTATCTTCTTCGACATTTTGATTTTTAGCACTAAGGAAATTTATTTTGCCTTTCATGTTTACACTTTCACTCTTTCTATTCCCTGACACCTTAATTTTCCCCTATTTAGGGTGATTTACCATTGCACTATTCTTACAGTAGCCTTCGATAAGCAGAATAAGGCCTTCATGTAGGATAGGGCGCATTTCCTTTTTCCTATGAGCATATAAACTTTGGACCAAGGAGAAGCGAAGATAAAAGGGAAAAGACAAACTAACCTTGTGCCTAAAGTGGTTAAGGAAGACAAAATGGAACTTGTGCATGCGCTTGCTTCTTCTGTCCAGGATGAAGTACTCCCTTATGTAGCTTAAGACATCCCTCCATATCCCTTTTATCTGATCCAATTCATAGAAATCCCCATTCTTGACTAGCTTCTGTTCTTCCTCATCCATTATGGGGAACTTACAAAAGGCCTCATTCGAGATGCTTGTCTGCTTGGAAAATTTGAGTCCATCCATAGGCAGCCCTATAACCTTAGCTATAAAATCCTCTGTTAAGTTCACTGTGATACCATGCAGGGTGACCCTTTCATCAGACCAATTTTTGAAAAAAGCCATAGTGATATGCGGCTTTGATCCATGGAGTATTTCCATGTAGCTCGGAACTTTTCCTTTCTACAGAATTCTCCAGACTTCTTGTTTCTCTCTCCATTCATCACAGCTCTTGGGTTCCTATTTTTGGGGTTCTCCCTTCCTTTCGCATGCCATACTCATTTTCTTTGAATCTCAGTTGCTATGGTTTTTACATTAAACCCACCTACTGCCAAATTGATTGGAAAGTCGGCTTTGTTTGTGCTTTTTCAAGATCCACATCTCACTCTTGAGGGCCTTCCTCTTTAATGATTGTTTTCCTTTCCCCACGCTGCCACTCCTCCTACTCATTATATATTCATTACTCTCCAATCTTTCCTTCCTTTTCATGGGTTGCATCATGAAGAATGAGCACCCTCAATTCCACGTTCTTTTCTAATGTTTCATGCCACCTCACTGTTTGACCTTCTCGGGCTGCACAATTAGCTAGCCAATCTGCAACACCATTGGCTTCACGAAAGGTGTGGGTTATAATCACTTCTTCAAATTTATTTAATAATGTTTTCATCTCCATTACCTTATCCTCTATGGTCCAAGATAGAGTATTTATATTATTAAGAATATTTATAGTATTCAAAGAGTCCCCTTCAAGCCACAATTTGGGATATCCCGAGTCCACAGCTAATTTGAGGGTCTGAAGGGCAGCTGTAGCTTCGACAATGTGGCAATTCGATTTACCAATGGGGATTACAATAGCATCAATTACCATTCCCATATCATTTCTCAAGACTCCACCACAACCTGCATTCCCTGGGTTCCCTTTGGCAGCACCATCAAAGTTTCCTTTAATCCATCCTTGAGGAGGAACATTCCATGTTACTCCAGATCTGGGTTTATCAGGTTTACCAATAGGATTATCCGTCCTCAAGGGATTATCCACTTGGAGGGTAGAGCTTGGATTATTTTGTAATAAAAAATTCTCCTTTAAAGCTCTAATGATGTTCTGTCCTACCACCCATCTAGGAAGTTCTTTATTTCTAAAGATTCAGTTATTTCTTTCTTTCCATATTCCCCACCAAATATGAGGAAGAGTTATTTTCCATAAAAAAAAGGACTTCAGGATTCTTTGAAGGGCAGTACCAAATTTTGAGAGATAATTCCACATTTTTGTGGTGAATCCATGTAATGCCCCACAAATTGAGAATCTCCTTCCAAACAAGCTGAGTGAAGGAACAATTCACGAACATATGATCTCTATCCTCAAGGTCTTTTTTACAAAGAATACACCTGTTTACAATATTAATTCCGCGTTTCTGTAAATTATCTAGAGTCAATATTTTGTTATGGATAAGGGTCCAAAAAAAGAATTTGATTTTGGGGATAAGCCCCTTAATCCAGGCTCTCATCCATAACGGTTTGCTACCATTTCCCTTAGAGGAGAAAATGGACGAAACTTTAAACTGTCCACTTGGCTCATTGTGCCAAAAAATTCTATCTTCTTGGTTAGGATATAGAGATATAGCATTTAGAGATAATTGAATATCCTTGAGATCTTGATCATAGTTAGTGAGGTTTACCCAAGAGTTGTTCTACCAATATTGATTAATCGTTATTCCCACTCTTTGCTTGCATCTATCTATCACATCTTTATCTTGGATTTCTTCCTGTAACGGTTTTCCTCTTAACCAAATATCTTCCCAGAACTTCACCTTTTTACCATTGCCAACTTTCCATGAACTTCCTTCTTCTAAAACATGTTTTGTTCCCTGGACTGCCCCCCATATGGCAAAAGGATGAAAAATGTCCAGTGTGGTAAAGAATTCAGGGAGTGACTTTGCCTTGAAGGTTTTGACATAGTTGGTTCTATGACAAAATATTTTAATAAGGAATTTTAATGATGTTATATCTCACATGTGTGAATGGTTCTAGAGTATTATGTCACATGGTTAGATTCTCCTATGTGATAAGATCATATGGTTCAAATTTTAGATCATGTGTCAAATCAGAAAATGAAGTTATTGAGGATCAGAAATGGCTACTCAGGCATATTAAAAGGGTCCCCATATTCAATCATTTCTACACAAGTTAAATTTTGAGTAACATCAATGGTGCACATTACTCCAATAAGTTAGGAATCAACAAGATAAGGATAGGTACATGATGTTTAATGACTGAGCAAAGGTATAAGAAAGGGATATAAAATTGAGCAGGTCTTCATACATATTGATCAAATGGTGACTGTTGATTTCTAAAATCCTAACTAATCTATAAATATTGATGGATTGTGTTGAGTCAAAATTTAAAGATTGCATGAGATGGTGTCAAAGTGACTAATATTTAATTTTTAGATTTGGTGGACTATGTGTTAAAGTTCAGACAATATAAAAGATGTGAGACTGATCCAAATATGAGAGGACACAAGATGTGAACAAAGTTTTTTAGTTTTAACTGACAATTCTTATTTAAATATTTGAATTTAACATAGGGAAAAACTAGAGCTTTATATTTTGTCCATATCTTTTGATATATGATGAATTTGATATTACTTGATTTGAAGATATAAAAGTGTGTATAATTAAATATATTAATTTTTAAAGTTGAGTGTGTGTTTGTGCTTATTATACAAGTGACCTGAGAAGGATATTTGAGCTCATTTTGAATGATGTTTCTATGTCTCATGATGAATTTTCTATTTGGGAGTATTGTAGACTCCATGTAAATGCTCTTTGAGTATTTTTTAGGTATAATCAATATATCTTGAGTATGAACAATGCTTAATATGTTGACTATATGTTTGGTAATGATCTTCCTATGTATAAAGTATATGTTTGAGTTGTTTAAACATATGCAAAGGTGAGTTAAGATGACTATGATAATTTGAGAATGTCAAAGGGAAAATAAGGAGTGGACCCATATATTTTAAAGTGGTCTTATACTCTTATTTTTTTTGATGAAGTACTAAAGGAGTGGATGGGTTCACATGAGACCTATAAGGACTACAAGGGAATAATTGAAAGGTGTAGTTCCTTAAGGGTGTCCAATAGATGTTATGACTGACCTATACATATTTTATAGAGCTATATCATCATGTGAGAAAAGCCTTAATGGTTAAGGCCTTTCTAATGGTTGACTAATATTTTTTATTATCAATATTTATTTATAAATAGTGAAATCAAAGATGGTGATTTCTAGACTTTATATGAGAGACTTGGGAGAGATTTGAGAGAGGATTGTGTGTGTGTTTCATGGAGTAGGTAGAGTGCATTGAGGATGAGTTGAAGAGCATATCAGTTTGAGGACTATTTGTATGACCTTTAGGTCATAACTCTATTGGTAGAATAGTGATCTTGAAGATTAAGTACGAGTAGAATCCTTAAAGAGTTCAATCAACCATACTTTATATAACATAAACCATTCATCATTAAGATAATATTTTATATTTTCTATCTGCTTTTGCTTGATCAACATTTATTCTAGGTCAAATTTTATTATCACTATATTTTTGGCATTGAATTGTGTATTTATGACTAATATGTCATTAATAAGTTCCTCTATAATTGGACATTATATGTTATATTAGACACATAGGCCATTCTCAGGCATTGATTTTAAGTTCACATAATATAGAATGGGATTTTAACATATATTTTGTGGTAATCTCATGTCTCTTGGCCATTCCTCACTCACTTTTTACTCGGTTGGGGCTATAATAAACTAAGTATTTATAAACTCTAGTGAGATAGATTTTTTCCAGATTGCATTATCTCACTCATCTAGGAGTTTGATATAAATTTGAAGTGTACTAGATATATTGGGGTTTCTAAGAAGTAATATTTTGACATTGGGAACCTCTTATTGATTTGGGGGATTTTATACCTGGGCTCGATGATATAGATGCTCTAATGAAGATGGGACATTAGATCTTGACATGTTCTTTCATCCTACTCATCTAGGATATTGGGGATTGGGATCAAAATTTAAGAGGGGATAAGGAGGTGATTTAATTATAGTCAACCAAGTGACATAATATCATTCACCTACGACCCAAAATAATTACATAAAAATGACTAAGTCCTAAAAATTTATAAGGAAGTGAGTGATTGACAAGTGGAAACTCTTCATTTGTCCAGGTCCTTCAAGAAAAGGAAATATCCATTAATCTATTGAATTTAGATTAAAATGGACAAGGAAAATACAAAATAAGAAGCCAAGGAAAATGAAATAAGTGAAAAAAATAGATCCTTTATTTTCTTGGAAGAACATGAATAAAGTCTATACATCTAAGGATTCAAAAAAAAAACTACCAACTAGGAAGTGGGATATAGGACTAAAAATAAGCATATACATGTTATTAGAATATAAGAAAGCCATAAAAGGTGGCACCAGTAAAAAATATAAATACTGACATCAACTAAAATAAATGTCCCAACTAAGACAACCACAAACTAAGAACCTAATTTATCCCCATCATCAATCTATAATATCTCATCCTCAATAAAATCAACAATAATAACCTCATATCCTAAGTTAATATCAAGATAAATAGGTCCCATTTGAGAGTACTATAATGAATTAGGAAAATAGTCAATTTTCATGAACATCTCTTTCATGTTTGAAACTTTAACATGGTTCAATAGAGACACGACATCATTTAAGCTCCAATTCTTAATAACCTTTTCAGGTTGCAAGGAATTTTCATTTAAAAAATCATGGTTACTCTTAAGATCATTCTGGATTAGATACATTCCATCACATGGATTAACTTTGACACTACCAAACTTAGAAATCCTCAAAAAATCATCAATAATAGAAGGGGAATCCTCACATCCCATAATAAACCTACCATCATTATCCAACTCCATAGTCTCAACAGAATCTAACTTCTCCATATTCTCCTATTCTTGAAGTGCATGGAGAACATATTTATTAGTCTTCAACCAAGAAATAGTAAAATTATTATAAAAATATAAAGAGCCTACCCAAGACACAATTATATCATAATCCTACTCAAAATATGCTTCCTTAATCATCTCTTAGTCATATTATGAAACTTGTACATGAGCAACATCATTATGGAAAATACTCCAATTAGGAGACTAAGTAATTCTTGGGTATCCTTGACTAGCTAATAGGTTATTAGAATAATTTTTAGTATCTCAGTTCATGGGAATTTTTATATCTCACTTTGATGAACCTTCACCTACAAGAAAACCTTCCAAAAATCAAAACTAATGGTAACTTCAAGATTTAAGTAAGTAATCTAGATTTAAATTGAAAAACTTCCAAAAAAAATTTCTTAGAAATGAAATATAGGCTCTTAGTAGAAAATAATGTTAGAGAGTTGTCAATGATGTCATGGTGATGTCATGAATGTGTCCTAGTGAGTGGATGAAGATACTTGATAGTCTATGTGACAATGACAAAGATAACAATGTGCTTTTTATTATATGCTTGAAGTATGATTGATTGATCTTCTTTTTTGAGATGGTTAGAGATGTTCAAGGTTGAGTATGGTGACTTGATCATGTGAAAGGGGTATCATAATAAGTCAATACTTCTTTGAGTGCTAGTGTGCATGAGTGGAATTATTCTAGTTCTTCATTGTGCTCATGTAGACATTTTGGTCCAGTGACAAAAAATCTAAGTATGCAATTTGATGACATCAGCATTGCCACATGGGAATAAGGGAAAGGGAGTTGGTCATATGCTTATGATCACATTAGTCCTAGTTGTTATGCATCATATCTCAATTCATGAATCAAATAATTATCAAATATATGAGTGTAAAAAGTTGGCTTCTCATTTAGAATTCATTGTTTCCCCATACTTGGCCAAATTTTCATGTGGCTAGAAAGAGTTGAGTAAGTAGTTTAATGATGGAATATCTCACACGTGTGGATGTTTCAAGAGAAAATTATCTTATGGGTTTCTTTAATTTTGATCCTAGTTTATTTATGTTAAATTTTAGATCATGTGATAAAGCACAGAAACATTATGCATGCTCAAAATTGGCCTCTTAGGTAGGTTTTAACATAGCTTCTTCTATGATACAAGATTTTGAGAAATCATTTTAATGATGATATCTATCACATGTGTGAAAGAATCAGGAGAAGTATGTCACATGGATGGATTATACTATGTGAGGAGATCATTTATTTAAAATTTGAGATGATGTGTTGTAGTGTATAAGAAGTTATTAAGGTTCAAAAATGACTACTCAGGTATACTAAAAGGGTCCCCATACTTAGTCATTTCTACACAAGTTAAAGTTTAACCAAGATCCACAGTGCACATTTCTCTAAAAATTTAGGAAGTAGAAAAATGAAGATAGGTGCATGATGTTTAATGATTGAGAAAAGGTACATGATAAAGACCCAATGGATAATGGGTGTTCATAAATAATGATTTAATGGTGAATTTTGATTTCTAAAGCCCTGACTGATCCATAGAGATAAACAGAGTACATTGAGTCAACAATTCAAGATTACATGAGATGAGGTCAAAGTGACTAGTGTTTAATGTTTGACTTTGGTATATTATGAATTAAAGTTTATATAAGATCAATGGTGTCATAATGATCTAAAGATTAGAGGATAGGAGATTCAAGCAAAGTTTTTAGGGTTTAACTATGATTGTTGCTATTCAAATATTTGAATTTAACATACAGAAAAACCAGTGCTCTATATTTTTTCCATATCTTTATATAGAAATCAAATTTTATATTACTATAAAAATAAAATATGAATAATACTCCATGGCACATCTAATTATCCTAATTTAAAGATTTGGAAGTATGTACATTCAAAGATATTAATGTTCAATGTTGATTGTGTGTTCATGCTTATTCTACGAGTGACCTGAGAAGGATATTTGCGCTCGTTTTGATGTTGTTTCAATGTATCATGATTAATTTCCTATTTGGGAGTGTTTTATAATCCATGTGGATGCTTATTTTAGTGGTGTGATCATTATATATAGAGTATGAACAATGCTTAAGAAGTTAAATATATGTTTGGTAATGATGTTCCTATGTATAAGGTCTCTATTTGAGTTGTTTAAGCATACACATGTGAGATAAGATGAATATAATATTTTGAGAATGTAAAAGTGAATAAACAGAGTGGACCCATGTATTTTAAACTGGTCATTTGATTTTGTTTTGTTCAATGAAGTACTAAAGGAGTGAATGGGTTCACATGAGACCTATAAGGACTACAAGGGATTCATTGAAAGGTGTAGTTCCTTAAGGGTGACCCATAAATTCTATGTTTGACCAATGAAGATTTTATTGAGTCATGTATAAATTTGAGAGATGATTTAAGGGTTATGGCATGTCTAATGTCTGACCAAGGTAGTGATTATCTATATTTCTCCATAAATAGTGAAATCAATGATGGTGATCTATAGACTTTATGTGAGAGACTTGGGAGAGATTTGAGAGAGGTTTGTGTGTGTGTTTTATGTATTGAATGAGGGGTAGAGTTATATAAGGATTAGTTAAAGAGTAACTCAATTTGGGTATTATTTATATGACCTGTAAGTTATAATTTTGTTGGTAGAATAGTGCTCTTATAGATTGAGTGTGGGTGAAGGTGAAGAGTTATAAGCAGAGATCCATCATCAGGTGTTGTAGACATCAATTTTAAAGTGTATGTACTCATAGGTGTTATTTTTTTACCTCAACATCTAAGGTTTTTTTAGCCTCCTTGCAAGGTGAAACTTGTTAAAAGTCTAGTTGTTATTGGAGCTCAGCTAGATAGGTGTTGAATCACCCCGTGGGATTATAGTCTCACTAAATAGGGATTATAGTTCTTTTATCAATATTAGCTAATCTAAATTAGTTATTATTATTATAGGATAATAGTCTAATTATATGTTCTAGTGTTTTTTCTCCCCCAAGAGGGTTTCCCACATATGTCATGTGTTATATGATTGATCTTGCATTATCTCTTTTTCTCCTTACTATGAATGATGGGTATGCTTCATCAATGCTTGTGGTAACTAGTTAAGTGTTTGTAAAGATCAAAATTGAAGTTGTATTATTTGAGCTCATTGATTAAACCCCCCTCTCATTAATTTCACCACTAATAATTGGTATCAGAGAAGGTCCTTCATGCAAATTTTAACTACTTGAAGGTGATAAAAGGTATAAATGGTTGACATAAAGGTTATGGGATGTCTTAAAGATAATATAATTTATGATTTATTTGAATTTAATAGTGTGAAGACACAAGTGCAAAATATAGAGGCAATAATCAAGAATCTATAGGCCATAATGAATAAAGATCTCAATCAAAGCATGGATCAATGGCTTCAATGGTTATTAATTCTCCTACAATAAAATTTGTCATAGATATAAGTATTTTACTCTCTCTAAAAAGATCAAATGGGATATCATATGTTACAATTGTAACTAATAAGGCCACATAGCCAAGAAATACAATAGATGCTTTTGGAAAAAGGATATACAAGTCATTGACACTATCAAATGGTTCAAGGAAACGAAGTCTAAAGAAGAAAAGAAGCAAAACCTAAGTAGATCACCAAAACAAGATTCATTATTTATTCAATTGTATTTGCATACTCAAGAGGATGAGAATAAGAGATGTTTCATAGATAGTGGATGATCATATCATATGATAGGAGAAAAGAAAAATTTTATCTCTCAAAAGGACCAACCTAGGTGTAGTTATATTTGGTGATAATAAATCTACTAACATAGTCAACAAAGTTACTATGAGTTTTGACAATGGTCATACTAGAATTGAGAATAGCTTATACATAGAATGTTTGAAACATAATGTCTTAAGTGTGAACCAAATGTGTAATCAAAGAAATGTTTTAACTTTTCATGACGATGTATGTGAAATAAGAAAGGAAAAATTTGGTAGATTAATTTTAAATGTTCACAAAATAGATAACAACATGTATATATTCAATGAATCCAAGAATGAAGAGTGATTCATAAGTCAACTAGAGGAAAGATGGATTTGGCATAGAAGGCTTGGACATATAAATTTTGATAATATGATTAAAATCAATTTAAAGGGGTTGGTAAGGCATATTCATAAGATTTTTGAGATTCATCTTTCTCTTTGAAAGGCATGTCTTCATAGGAATAAAATCAAGAGAAGATATAAAACCAAGGAATTATCCACTAGATAACCATTGGATTTGATCCATACTAATCTATGTGGACCTAAGAGAACTCAATGTATTCAAGGTAATAGCTACTTCATGTTTCTCATTGATGATTTTACTAAGATGCCTTAGATATTCTTTCTTAAAGAAGAACTAGATGCTTTTGCAAAAAAATTGGCATTAAAAAATATTATGGAAAATGATAAAGGTTCAAAGATCAAGTGTTTGAGATTAGATAGAGGACTTTAGTTTTAGTCTCATAATTTAGATGATTTTTGTGATGAACATGGGATAAGATGACAATATTCTACTACTAGAACACCAAAACAAAATGATATGGTTGAAAGGAAGAATATGACTAATGTTGAGATGGGTAAAAACATGATTTAAGATGCAAAAATATCATATGTCTATTGGGAAGGGGAAACATAGACTTTTGCTTACATCCTAAACAGGTGTCAAATCAGATTAATTGGTAATAAGACTCTTTATGAGTTATGTAAGAATAAGGCAGCTAATATCAAACATTTTAGAGTGTTTTGGAGTAGGTGACTCATCAAAAGAGCTGAAGATAATCCTGGAAAATATGGTTCAAGATATAATAAGGGTATTTTCTTAGGTTATTCTTCCATCAGTACTACCTATAGATGCTTGACCAAGAGACTTCACAAGATTGTTGAAATTTAAAATGTAAGTATAGATGAGAAAAGTAGAGTCAAGAAGCCAAAATTATAAGTAAGTGACTCAATTCATAATGATTTTGTAAATAATGATGAGTTATATGTTCAAACATATGATGAAGATGAAGAGGAGGAAGAAAGACAAGATACTAAAGCTCCATCTAGAAGAATTTAGAAAGATCATCCAATCTCTCAGATTATTGGAAATGTTGGTGCAAGGTTGTAGACTACAAGGATAATGTTGATCAATTAAAATCAACAAGACTCAACTCTATTAACCATTATTGAACCCAAAATTTTTATTTAAGCTATAAAATATGAAAGTTATAATGATGCAATGGATGAAGAAATTAATTGAATAGAAGGGAATGAAACATGGGACTTAGTTCCTAGATGAATAGATAAAAAAGTTATAGGTACCAAATCGGTTTTCAAAAACAATATGAATGATAAAGGAGAAATCACAAGAAACAAGGCTAGATTGGTGTGTAAAGGATATGCTCAAGTTGAAGGAATAGATTTTGATGAGACTTTTGCTCCTATGGAAAGGATGGAAGCAATTAGATTCTTTTTGGTAGAAGCATGTTTCAAAGGTTTTAATGTATATAAAATGGATGTGAAATTTGCATTATTGAATGGAAACTTAGTAGAATAAGTATACATTGAGTTACCTAAAGGATACTTCATGTCAAGTAATCATGATTTTGTGTGTAAATTGAAGAAGGATCTATATGGTCTTAACCAAGATCCTAGAGCTTGGTATGACAGGGTAGATAAGTATCTTTTGAGTCAAGGTTTTGAAAGGGGGGTATTTGATAGTAATTTGTATAGTAAGATAGAAGGTAATCATTAATTTATATTTATATATATTTATGACATCATTTTTAGATATAAAAATGATAAAATGAGTAGAGAATTTATAGATACTATGAAGACTAAGTTTGAAATGTTAATGTTGGAAGAACTATATTAATTATTAGGATTATATGTTAATCAGACTAATGCAAGGATATTCATTTATAAAGATAAATACATTAAGGATATGCTAAGGAAGTTTGACATGATGGATTGTAATCCAATGGGTAATTCAATGATCACAAGATGCAAGTTAAGTAAACTAGATGACTCACCAAAAACTAATCAAAATTTGTATAGATCCATGATTGGAAGTCCTTTATACTCTACTACATCTAGGCCTGAAATCATGTAATTAGTAGGTCTTGTAGGAAGGTTCCAAGATGATCTTGGAGAATCTCACTTGAAATCAGTCAAAAGGATCTTGAGGCATCTCATAGGCACCATAGACTATGGTTTATGGCATCCTTGGAGTAAATAATTCTTTTTAAAATCATATACTAATGTTGATCAAGTAGGATGTGTGGATGATAGGAGTATGAGTGGTGAGGTATTTTTCATTGGAGAATGTTTGGCATCTTGGCTAAACAAAAAGCAAGCCTCATTGTATCTATCAACTAAAAAAGTTGAGTACATAACACCTACCTCTTTTGCACACAATTCATTTGGATGAAACAAACTTTGGAGGATTACAAGGTAAGACAAAATGGACCTTGTCCTATTTATTGTGATGATAATAGTGAAATTAGTATCTCAAAGAATCCTATTATGAACTTAAAAAATCAACCCATTCGTATTAGATATCATTTATTGACAGAACAAGTGATTTTTCAATGTGTCAAGTTGGAGCATGTGCCTACAAAAGAGAAGATTGTAGATATTAGGACCAAACCGTTGTCAAAATCTAATGTTGAGTATCTAAGAAAAAGTTTGGGTGTCATTTATTTCTATATAAATAAATAAAAGGTCTTTGGTTAAGGGGGAGTAACATGTTTATGAGATTTCTCTAAAGGTTTGTGAAGGACCTATAGTACAGGGTTAGAATGGGTGTTTTTTAGGTTGATTAAGGGCACGTTTCATGTTTGGTGATTGGAATGAAGTTCTGATTGGTGGTCCTTGTATTAGATTGAGAGAGAAGGCTAGTAAGCATATGTGGTGATTTATCATGGCGTGTGGAGATCTGAAGATGCTCATAAGGTGAAATTTGTAAAATTTACTAAGGTGAGTCCATCTCAAATATTTATTGATGTGTTTTATTAGATTTTTATGGTTTTATGTGTTCTTTATTCATTGGTTGTAGTGCTTAATTGAAGAGAATGTTGGCATGGAGTAAGAATTTGTCAAGGTAAGTAGAGGTAGGATAAAGGTAAGGGGGAGTTTGTATCATCTTTCTAAGATGGTCTTTTCCTATTTATGGTCTTTCCATATCCTTAGGATTAGTTGGTGCCCACTTTGTGATTATGTCAAAGGGGGAGAAAGTTTCTATTGTAGGAGTACTTGAAGAAAGAAAAGGTGAGTTGGATATTTCTATATATGATTGTTGTTGACATCAATGACCAATGGGTATATTTTTGAAGAGTTGTTAGTGATGTTGTGGTGATATCATGAATATGTTTTTTAATTGAATTAAGAGCCTTGATAGTCTATGTGATAATGACAAAGTGTGCAATGTGCTTGTTCTTGTATGTTTGAAGTATTATCAATTGATATTTTGTTTTGACATGGTTAGAGATGTTAAATGATGAATATGGTGATTTTAACATGTGGAAGAGGTCCTATCAAAAGTCAATAATGCTTTGAGTGATTGTGTGCATAAGTGGAATTCATCTGGTTCACCATTATGTTCATGTAGAAATTTTGGTCTAGTGGTAGAAAATTTGACTAGATAGTCTGATGACATAACCATTGCCACATGGAAATGAGTCAAGGGGAGTTGGTCATATGTTTGTGATCAAATTAGTCCATAGTTATTATGAAACATATCTCAAGTCATGTTTCAAAGTGTGGTAAAAGATATGAGGGTGTAAATTTGGATTCTCAATTAGAATTCATTGTTTTCCCATACTTAACCAAATTTACATGTGCTCAGAAAGAACCTAGTAAGTAGTTTGATGATCAAATATATTTCACATGTGGATGTTTAAAGATAAAATAATCTTATGGGTCTGTTTATTTTTACTGCTAGTTTATTTATGTTAAATTTTAGATCATGCACTAAACCAAGTTAAATTTATACATTCTTAAAGTTGACCTCTTAGGCAGGCTTTGACATACATATCTCTATGGTAGAATATTTTGAGAAGGCATTTTAATGATGTTATATATTATACGTATGAATATTTCAAGGGAAATATGTCACATGGTTGGATTTTCCTATGTGGGGAGATCATTTGGTCCAAATTTGATATCATGCATTTATTTATGCCTAAATGTGTATCATAGGTGCCTAACGTGTTTAAGAAACACTTTTAATTTTATAATTCCTAAGAAATCAACACATAATTTTTAGGTTATGATAATCTTGTTAACTATTGGTGAAATAGATGTATAATAAATGACTATTTCATAATATTTATATTAGTTGGTGGTTAAGAGACATCATGGACAAATAGTAGATCTATGTAAAATATGTAATATACTATGTTAATAACAATGAATTATGATCAATAAATAACTAAAAGCTAATTTAATATGGATATTTACAATTACAAGATGAACTAAAGTGATATAGTTAAAAATGGAAAAGGAACGGTAGGGAAAAAATAAATGTTGTTGATATTCATTCCAAACATCATGACAAAGTTCAAATTTCATCTAGGAATGCACTTAACCAATGTGTAACATGAAATATCTTAATACCAAATCCCATCACACATTAGATAAAATCCTAAGGAAGGTGGAAATAATGCAATTGCAAACCTAGTTCACTCCAAATATTTAACCCTATAAGCAAATAGCATTATCCCAAATGTAAGAAGAGTAAGAAAATGAAATGAACCTAAGTAATTTATGTAAACCTATCATTGGCACAATTTAAAAAATATACAATCAGATATACACACCAAAAACTCATAAGAACCATTCAAATCTAGAAATCAGAACAACTGAGAGATAAGCCGTGATAACAATGAACATAAGAAAATACTGGACAATCTTTACATAATTCTTTTCTTATATTAATCTCTCTTAGTCTATAAATTAATTTGGGTCTAAAAACTCCCTCCTTTTTAAAAATTGACAATGCTCCTCTTATAATATACAATGCATCATGTTAGTGAGTATCATTGAATTACATTTGCACAAGTGGATAGGATAGGTGTCCTTTTTGTTGTATTTTAGAATAAATGATCTTTTACTTTTAAAAGATTGGTTTATAGATAATGTGCTCTTAAAAATTGCACATGTCTATACAAAAGAATATCCTATTTAAAAATATTATACAAAGTTGATTATACAATAAATATTGTTATTTCATTTATATTTGGGAACCTTGTGCTACTAAAATTCTGAGTTACTATCATAGGGTCCTCATTGTTCATTGATATTATTAATTATATGAATTATCCCATCTTCAATCTATAAATCCTTTTTAAATTTCTCACCAATGGATAATATCTCAACTAGTTTACATAGATGGAAATTAAGGCTCTCCTTTGCATTATCAAGTCTACAAGATCTCTGATTTGGCCTATTACACTCACATGGCTTTGATGTGTCATTTCCATGGTGTCTCTATATCATTATATTAATCACTATCTAAAATATGATTATTTCCTTTTAAAATTTGGATCCAATCATATATGTTTAAAATATCATTTTTGAGATCATCTTTGATAGTCGCATGACTATCAATTTTAAACACATCTAGGGGACCATTACTATGTTAAAATTGATGCTCCTACAACCATAATTTGATGTCTATGAGAACATATTTTGCAATCATGTGACCATAAATTTTAAACACATTGTGGGGACCATCTTCCAATCCTACCACTTGTCATTATTTGGTTTATTTTTCACTATACATGTGCCATGCATTGACTGCTTAGTGCTTCTATTCTTTGAATTGGGGGTTTGAGGTTATGACACTTGGTAGTCTTATGGGATCTTAGAGTTTTGTTGAAAATTATATAGTGATCTCACTCTATTTTATCAAGATTTGTATGTTAGAATACATACCATTGATTTATAAAAGGTGATTAGTTTTTAAACTAGAACCATGGCTTTTCATCATCAATCTCACTCTATTTGATCTTGGTCCTCTACTTAAAGATGGGCCATTGATATTGCATAAAAGAATGATAGTTAATCTTGAGACTTAGAATAAAAGATTAAGCTAAGTTCTAAATATAACATTTGAGACACCATGAATTTAAAAGGACTCAGCATAATAAAGACTTTGAACCATGGTTTTATTCATATTAATAAATACAAATATTTTATTCTAAGGTTTTTAAGCTAAGTTTGTAGCATATAAATAGGACCCCGTGAATAATAGAAGGACCTAAGAACACATATTTAGGACTAAGGTTATAAATAAAGAACAAAAGGGACCTCGTGAATAATAAAGACATAGCATAAAGTTTTAGGCTAAGGTTTTCATCCTATTAATAAATATGATAAACTGTAGGATAAGACTTTAGGTTGAGACTTATAAAAAAGGGACCATAGGGAATAAAATAAAACAATCATAGGATTTTTAACCTAAGGTTTGGTTGTGTTGAAAAACATGACCAAGCCTTAGGATAAAAATTAAACTAATTCCATGGCATTTAATTTGTTCCTTCTCAAATTTAAATAAAAAACTACTGCCAAATTTAAATTTGAATTAAATGATCCAATTAAAACATTAGGATATGGATTCATCAATTAGAATATGAATTTAATTAATAAATTATAAACCAAGGTTAGTAAAATATAAATTTAATATTGAGGCACAAAACCCTAAACATGTTCATTCCTAAATGGGATCCATTAAACCTACAACTTGAAACATAGATATTTAATGTTAGTGTTGTTGATTGGATTTGCACCCCTTGAGGAGATGCCTAGATCTCCTCATACAAGTGTCACAATGGAAACATCTCACTTTCTGTGAGTAAATAATTTTGTAAGATGAATCTCTAGAAGGACTAGTTCCCTTGATGCACTCTTGTAAAAACTTTATTATCTATCAACTTCGCATGAAAATGGGTAAGTGAACAAAATAAGAAACTAAAAGGTGATGAATAAATAATAAATTTCCTCTTATTGACTAAAATTATAATACTTAAATCAAAACAAAGCTTTCTTCACACAAAACTCACAACACAAGACAAATTGTTATGACAATGTTTCATATGCCAGGTTCAAAATTTATTTTGATACTTACAAGGGTAATGAATGATTCCTTGGGATAATGTAGTCATTAACCACTTCTAAAACACTTTTAAACTTAAAATAGAACACTAACAAATACCTATAACAATTACTCTTTTGCACACTTGGTGAACAATCAAGGACAACATGCTAGAAAAGATCATCTTCTACTAGACAAGACCAAAAAGATTACAAGAACACTCAATTGTACATCATGTAAGTAGGAAAATTCAATTTTTTATTTCTTCAAGATACATTAAATTAAAAAATTGGCTAGGGTTTCACCATCAACCAATGGAGGCTACCAAAAAGAGCCAAAAGAGTCAATATTTATATCCTTTGGGAGAACAACAAGACAAGGGAAGTCCAAACATCACTTGGACACTTTAAAATCTGATAAAATAGGTTCAAAATACATGATAAAGTGGTTTTAAATGAACCATCTGATGTTAGGAGGCCCAAGTGTCCATACACGTCATAAAACTTATGAAAAGTATCATAAAACTCCTTATCTTGGCTCAAAAAAATACCTTCATGATTTGAACCTATTTGAATGCAAAAAACTAAATATGAATAGGTATAATGATTGTGATTAGAGGGAATGATTTCATACATTCCTCTCCATTAATTTTTTTAATTCTTAGTCATTTAGAAACTCTTAGAAGGAACCCATCACTGCCTATAGTCTCAAAAACTCCTTTTTCAATCACCCCATATACTTGGCCTCAAAATTGGATTAAGTTTTCCATTTAAATCCATGGGATGGAGTTAGTGACACTTTTGGATACTCTCCATGGACTTATAATATTTAGGTACACCTTAAAAATTCTCCAACTTGAAGTTTTCACCCTTCTCAGCATTATGTTCACTATGCTAGTTTTGACTGGCTAAGATGAGATCTATTGTTTGAACATTCAAATTTTTTTTTGAAGTATGAAATGGCCATATTGAGTTATAAAAAGTATATATATTTCCTTTAAACTTTATTTCATCTCTTAGAACCTCTTAGAAACTACAAAACAAATAAAATGGTCAAAAATACCTTGTTTTACACCCTATTTATACAATTCCATACAACTCAAAAGTATAAGAGGAAGTCTGAGTGATTCCTATACAAGTTACAATATTTTTGATATTCCTCTTCCCAAAGTCAAAGTGAAAAAATGTATTTTTATAATGTATTTATGAGGACTTTTACCAAATGGTAACAATTCAAAATTCCCAAAAAGCCTCTAAAAAGCCTATTTTAATGCATTTTTCTCAAATCCTCTTAAGAGTGACCTCTCCAAGATAAACCAATGTTACTATGATCCTTAAACATTATATTAATCCTAAAACCATGTTAATAAATATTTTAATTCACCAAAAACACTTATCTTCTATGGATTCTTCATTTTCACCTATTGAGCAAAGAGTTGTAGGACGACTGTATGGACTGATAACTTGGTTAGGAGGAAGAGTAAATGAAAAACTTTTAAGATTCATGAATCTTGTGTAAACACATTATTTATCCATAATAAACCATTTTGAATTTATTTTAACCCTCTCTTTCTCCCTAGGTTAGTTCATCTCTCACCTTTATTTCATGCTTAAGATTGCATAATGACTATTGTAGGTGCATATAAAGATTTTGGGAGGTCTGTATAGATTTGTTTTATATTGTTTATATATTATAAATTCACCATGATATTCATGTATGTGATCAAACTTTTTACTTATCATTACAAAATTCCTTTTACCCTTCATATGCACTTGAGCCTCTCAACTAAGTCCTTCCCTACTAGACTAAGACACCTGCCTATTAGACCATGCCTATAAGTGTGTGCATTAGCTCATTTTGAATTGGTAATTATATTTAGAAACTCTCCATTTAACCATGAGAACAATTCTATAACTTAGTACACATTTTAGTTAACTTATATACTCTTTGGGTTAATAACTGAGTTTCTTCTTGCCATGACTGAGACATCCTATGTTTAGACTATTGTAGGTAAGAATTAGCCTTAACTAAGATTAGTCATGGTATATATGGACCTCCATTTAATTTTTATGTTAATATAGTATGTTATTTCACCTTGGATTTACTTTTTATGAGATAAGACACCATTAAGCACCTTGGCTGAGTCACTAACTACATTTTGATTGTGAACTCTACCTTTGGACTGCTTAGGTGAACATTAGCTCTTGAGGACATGGGTATGATGTCTGAAGACTTCCATTTAATACCTTGAGATCACAAGGTATGTGTTTGAACCTACACTCAAATTTTAAATCTGTTAAACAACACTTGGGCATCAATTTAGTGTCACTATCCTATACTCTATTGTAGGTGCCTATTTTTCATTAGGAGGACACTCATGAGTGGCCATAGGGATGAAATACCACATTCCAATATCATGTTGATGAAATTCATGTCTATTTTCACATTTTTTAAATGTTTAAATCATTATAACTTAATAAAATTATTTCCTTAATTATTTGTAACTACAATTGTCACACACATTTGAAAACCTGTAGATAAGACACCAAGCTTTCAGTATTTTTGAGGGCCAATTTGAGGCTTTCAACTCCTACCTTGTACTAATATTATCACTCCCATATTTGGAAGAGGTCTTATCTATAATATAGTATACAAGATTAAAATCTTTATATTCTTTTAAATCCTTGGGAAACATGTTGTGAGAGGTCCACAAAAACCCCCTAGAGCTTTATTTTTTAGGGAAAGTTTCCTAGAATTCAGTCTTCGCTTCATCATAATAGTCTACATGTTATTTTTCGTTATTTACACTAAAAAAATTTATAAAATGTTCAATTAAAATTTTACAATCCAAAATGATAATTCTTTCATGTTTCAAATCTCCACACAAGAATTTTCAAGGATTTGTTGATACACATATAGATGAACATTCTCAAACATAGGTAGTAAAGTGGACTGGGTAGCATACAAGGCACCTATCTTTAAAAAATCCTCATATTACCTCATCAATTACTCAAATTAACATAATCAATATTTAAATATATACACATTTCCCAATCCATCACCTTCATCATGACATCAACAAATATCTTTCAAGCGTTATTTGACTATATATATATGGGTAGTGAGCATGAAATAGAACAATAACATGGAGTAAAAACCTCATGGACAACTCAAACTAATTTCAAAACTCTCAAATAAATTATTTACATCAATTAAATATTTAAAAAAGTCTCAAAACATCCTTTTCAACATGAAAATTGCCTACATATATATGTAATGGAGCAAGTAGAGGCATCTCAATACTGTTTGGCATGGTAAATGAGCATGTGATCAAACTAGTCTCTTCCTAAACAATCAAAAGAACTCTACCATGATTTTAATATTTTAAAAAAGATAATAAACCTTAAATAAAAATTCATAAACAAATTGAACAAGCTCTAAATATGTGACTGCAAGTGAATTTAGTCATGGAGTTGACTGTGAGAGATGGCAAGACTGCAAGCTACCCAAAACATGATATGGTTAAGCCAAAACATGGAAGGAGGTATTTATATGACCCTAATACATAATTAAAATTATTTCTCAACTACATGATACCTCTACAATAATATATATAGTTATATAGTTATTTCTCAATTATTTGTTTGTATAGTGTTTTATATATATATATATATATATATATATATATATATATATATATATATATATATATATATATATATAACTATACAAACAAAAAGAACTTTGACTAAGACTACACATGGTGGCATCTTCCTTTAGCGTGGACTAAATTTCTCATAAAAACATTATGAAACATTGAAATAAGAATCTATAACATATAAAAAGGTATAAAACATCATATTTAGTCAAAATAACCAATTGGTTCATATGTATTTTACCAAAATGAAGCAAAACTTATAGGGTGCATGAAATAACTAGCAAAAAAGTATAGTCAAACTCATGAGGATGGTTCATAAAGAAAAATTGATAAATCCTTGCAATATTTTTATTTAAATTAAATTATTTTAGTTTAATTTCACCTCCCCAAGGTGTTTTATCTAAAACCTCCGCTTATATCCATACTAAGTACAAACCTAAAAATTATTTTTGTGTGCTAAAAAGAGTGAAAAAGGAGTAGAGTCATTTTAAGATTAAAATTGCACTTTCAGAGAACTTAAAACATGGATTTGAACTTTAGGAAACTAAAGAGACATTATATGATCTTATCCCAAGTGGCACACTTCCCCATGGGTTGTACAAGATCCAAACTCACATTTTTCCCAAGAAAACTATTCTTTCTTCTAAATAACCTACCAATTTTAATTAGAAACAATTACCTAAGACATAATATGACACATGGCATCTTACATCACTTTTTGGAAACTTCACACTTCCCAATAAATCTATACAAGTCATTAAATTCACCTTTTTTAACCTCAAAATGCTCCAAAATGAAAAAGGACTAAAATGACTAAGGACCAAGGCTAGTATAAAAATAATTGACCTATAAAACACCTTGTGACATATGTATTAAACCCATAAAACATCTAAAAACCAATTTTTTACCTAGGGATGCCCTAATTTGACATGTAGGTCAAATTTGGTTAGCAAATTGGTGACTCATAGGGGTAGCATGCCTATTATGCTAACTAGACCAGTAGCCTTACTAGTCCATTGGGATTAGGAGTCGTTTGAAATCTAAGACAAAAAAAGAAACCTTTGACCATTGACCATAAGTACAAGACCACTAATTACCTTAACCACACAAAGCAAATGACACACAAAATAATGTAACAATCTAACAAGACACACACGCACACACACATGTGATTAAGGCACTTAAGGGAGATAGAAAACCAAATATTATGGACAAATATAAACTAAACCCTCCTTTATAAGATCAAAATTAAAACTTCTTGAATCATCTTCATGGTGAGATGAAACATAGTGCCAAGCATGTTTCTCCTTGGATTTAATGCTTTGTGTATTAGACCTATTCCTTAGCACTTTACTTGATTTGATCTCAAGTAGATCATTATTAAATGTGTCTCTAATGTAGATATAATCCTCTTTAAAATTTTCACATACCTCATAATATTGTGCACTTTTCATCTCATGGTCAACTTGCATCTTCTTTGTAAGCATGACTTCAAGAGGATTGGTTTCTTACTACTTAGAAGATTGAGGCGAATAGGAGCTTGTTCCATCCTTCAAGATCTGATGTGTTTCTCAAAAATAATTGAGAGGATGATATCCCATATTGATGACTTCAAAAATTTCATCATGAAATGTATATGATTCTTAAAAGGATAAATTTTAAAGGTTTATTTTCCTTTGTATTCTTACTTGAGTGACAAAGTTTCCTTCTCCATATTTAACTAGATCATAACCTACTTGTAGAGGAGTATAGCATACTCAAATAATTTTAAATAAGTCATCCAAAGGCTGATTAATAAATATCCTTGACCATCCATGACATCTTTCAAAGTGATGGAAGAACCAATGAAGGTTTCCTTTTTTTGGCAAAAGTAAAACATTCTTCCTCATCAACCCGATCATAAATCTCCAAGCAAGAAGTCACCTCTTATTCATCATTTAATATCCCTTGAGGGATCTCAATTTTCATCTCAACTAACATATAATTACTTTGGTTCTCAAGGACTACAATATCTTCCATTTATTTATCATTCTTGGTGATGCCAAGACTAGGCATCCTATAATCTTGTGACTTAGTCCAATGAGGTTGCCAAGGAGTTAGGATTTATTCAAACAAGAGTTCTGAGTTTTTATAAACCAACTGATCTTATTTAGGTTCACATTCTATAGGTTAATCAAGTAAAATGGTAATGTGGTGAGGACAAGATGAACTATTTGGTGGAGGTGGCACATATACCTCAAAATTAGATTGGAAGTGAAATGTATGGGATTATTTTGGAAGATCTTGAAAAGGGGGAGGTAGACCTTAGGATAAAAATACTTGGTTTTATTCCTTAAACTTGAAAAAAAATTCATTCACATCTGATTTATCTTGATGACTCTCTTTAGTAAGGGTAGATGGGGTGTGTTTAAGCATATGATCTTCTTTTGGGTCTAAACCTTCCATCAGACCTTGACTTAGCAATTTCATCTTTGCCTCTAACTCTTCAAATTTCTTGGCTAGGTTATCTTGGAAAAGTATTTATTGAAGTTCATAGGAATCATAATTATGATAATTAATGTAAGATATCTCATATGTAGGACAAGATATCTCTTATTGAGGAAGAGTTGGAGGGGCTTGTAAAGGATAAACTTCATTCTCAACTTCACACTCCTTATCAATGCTTATATCCTCTTTCTTTCACTGTGATTCTAATATCTTACTCCATCTTAGGATTTTGGGATTATAATTCTTTTATTTAGGCGGTGATGTAATTTTAGGAGTGGATGAAGTGTTGAAGGAACTTAGAATCTCCTTAAGCTTGGATTCTCCACCTTGTTTCCAACTTGGAATCTCATATCTAGAGGTCTCTCCTTGAGATGGGGATGCAATGTGAGAGGAAAATGAGGACTTTAATTCCACTTAATTTGATGCTAATATGGACTTATTAATATGAATATTAACCAAAACAATTTTCTTATCAAGATTAGCTTCAAAAACAATATTTCTCTCTTCAACTCTCTCTTCCAACTGATTGGGAAAAGGATAACTTTGATATCTTTGATTGGGCTCATGAGTAGGGATCAAATATGGCTGATAGGAAACTTGGGAAAGTGAATATGAAGGATTATAGGTTTGATGAGGTTGTATTTCATGAAATTTTAGCCTATCCTCTAAGGAAGAAACTAGGCCACTCACATCAAGCATCTCAATTGTGAGCCTTTACCAATTGACTCTCTCAATAGGTACCCACTCTCTTTTAACCAACTCTAATTCATATATAACCTAATGAATAAGATTAATAGTAAAATCTCAAACACATCCACTTAGATTATCAAGCTCTAACATGTACCCCTCATAGTCCAAAATTGTTTGTTTAAAGGAAGAAATGGATGGACTTGAGAAGTGACTAGGTTGAATAGGAGAAGCATCACATTGAGAAGGTTATCTATAGGACTAATAAATTTCATGAATGTGATGATACATCTCATGTTGAAGTTGGTACACTTCATTATAGGGATGATTAATAAATTTATCTTGTTGATAGGGAATGGCACAAGCTTGCAATGTATCACCAATCTATGTAAAATAGTATTCAACACTAAAATTAGCCATGAAACCTCATTAAAAGTAAGAACACAAATACATATATTAACAAAAAGCATAAAAATGAAACTTGGGTTCTCTGACTAGTTGATGTATCTTTTGAGTCACCATTGATGCATTGATAGATGCCTCTAAAGCCTGATTATTAAGATACAACACCAAAAATATCTCAACTTCTTGGACCAAGAGTCTCATAGGGCATGAAAAAAACTATTGTCACTTGGATTTTAACCCCTTGAGGAGAGTCCTGTCTCTCCTCATGCAAGTGGCATAGTGGAAACATCCCACTAGATGTGGGTAAACAATTTTGTAAGATGAATCTCTAGAAGGGCTAGTTCCCTTGATGCACTATTTGAAACAATTTCTTATCTATCAACTTTGCATGAAAAATGGTAAGAGTACAAAATAATAAATTGAAAGGTGATGCACCAATATTGAATTTCCTCCTATTAACTAAAATTGTACTACTTAAAGTAAAATAAAGCTTTCTTCACATAAAACTCAAAACACAAGATAGATTATTACATCAATGTTTCATATGTTATGATCAAAAGGTATTTTGATGCTTAGGAGGGTAATTAATGATTCCTTGGGAGAATGTAGTCATGAAACACTTCTAGAACACTTATTAACTTAAAAGAGAACACTAATAAAGACTTGTAATAAATACTCTTATACACTCTTGGTGAACAATCAAGGAGAACATGTTAGAAGATATCATCTTATACTAGATAAGACCAACAAGATTAAAATAAAAATAAATTATACAACATGTAAGTTTGAAAATTAACTTGTTTTAATGCTTCAAGGGACATTTAAGTACAAAATTGGCCAGCTTTTCACCATCATAGACTTTATGAGAAGAGCAAGATAAGGGAAGTCCAAAGGTCACATGGACACTTATCAAGCTAAGAAAAGAGGTTACAAATACATGATAAATAAGTGTGAAACAAACCATGCAATGTAAAGAGTCCCAATTAACCACATAAATAATGGAACTTATCAAACGTTGCATAAAACTCCTTGTCTTGGCTCATAAAACTACCTTCATGATTTGAACCTATTTGAACATCCCAAAAATATCTATGGATATGTATAATGATTGGGATGAGAGGAAATTATTTCATACATGCCACCCCATGCATTGGTTTCATTCCTACTCATATGAAAACTCCTATAAGGAAGCCATCACTACTTGTAGTCTAAAAAACTCCTTTTTAAATCACCTCTCACACTTAAACTCAAAATTGGCTTCAATTTTCCATGAAAATTCATGGGATGGAGTGAATTACACTTGTAGATACTCTCCATGGCCTTATATTATTTAGGTACACCTTAAAAAGGCTCACACTTCAATTTTTCACCCTTCTCACCATTTTGTTCACTATACCAATTTTGAATGGCTGAGATGAGAGCTATTGTTTAAACACTTAGAAGTTTTTACCAAGTATTATATGTCCATATGTAGTTATAAAAACTCTATATATTTCCTCCAAACTTGAATGCATCTCTTAGAACCTCCTAGAACCTACAAAACACATAAAATGGTAAAAAATACACTATTTTATACCCTATTCATACAATTTTGTATAGCTCAAAATTATGGGAGGAATCTTGAGTGCGTCTTATGTAAGTTCCAATAGATTTCATGGTCAAACTATGTCATTTGTATAACTCTCCAAGCTTTCTTTATCGAGTCTTGGTTGGGGGTTTAGTAGGGTTTTAGTCACTTACTAGTCTTAATATTTGTTCATAAATATATTACATTATAACTACCAAAAAGTGAAAAAATAAAATTAAAGGGACCCTACTGACCCCTCCAAACTCCTTTGGTATCCATGCATAGTTTCAAAAAAGATATGCACTTGAAAATAACCATTCGAGCTTATTTCCACCTTTCCTACATGTTTGGACTCTTTTTGAGCTAGAAGTATCTTTAAAATAGGTTTCCTTTCATGAAAAAACCTTATACAGGTCTAATTACATCTCCTTAACATGTTCCAATCAACTATATATCCAACCAAGAGTTGGAAATGAACATGGACCCCCAAATGGTTCTAGGTCCCTTAAAGACCTAATAGGCCTAACCTGCACCCAATGAACTTTGGCTACTTAGAATATTTTTTCATGGTTGATTTGGTGTCTTATGTATTTTCACACCTCATTGAGGCTTATAAGGTCACCACACAACTTCCCAATCACTCATCTTCTTCATTTTCTCTCATTCACCAACTAGGCCTAATGAAAGCTTGCCTAGTTGGACTATGTGTATGGGTATTTTGGTCATATTGAGAGGTATAATACTAAATTAGTGATCCATAAAACCTATATTCCTTCCATAAACCTTAAAAAAATGATTATATAGGATTATAAAACCTTCCATTAAGTTCTTTATCCATTTTTGGCCTCATTAGTTTGCTTTGCTAAAACCTAATTTTTATTGACTAGCTAACCTCTAAGATAAAATAGTGAGGTATAGAACTCTCATCCAAGGAGAAGAGATTTTTTTTGAGTTTTATAATTTCCTAATGAGGCTTTTTACCAAATTTTATATCTTTATTCCTTTATTTAGGTACCTAACTAGTTCAAAATTCCCATAAAAGGCCTCTAAAAGCCTATTTTCTTGCATTTTTCTCAAATCCTCTTAAGAGTGACCTCTCCAAGATAAAACCATTCTCCTAGTATCATTAAATATTATATTCATACTTAAAAAATTCTCCCAAATATTTTAGTTCACCAAAAACACTTCTTTTTTATGGATTGTTCATTTTCACCTATTGAGTAAAGAGTTATAGGACCACTGTATGGACTGATAACTTGGTTAGGAGGAAGATTAAATGACCAACTTGGAAGATTCATGGAGCTTATGTAAACATGTTATTTATACATCATAAATAATTTCTAATTCATTGTAACCCTCTCTTTCTCCCTAGGCTAGTTCTCTCTTACCTTTATTTCATGCTTAAGATTGCATAATGATTATTGTAGGTGTGTACAAAGGTTTTAGGAGGTCTATATAAGTTTATTTTCTATTATTTGTAGATTATGAAGTCATAATAATATTAATGGAGGTGATCACATGTTTGTATTATCATTACAAAATACCTTTTACCCTTCATATGCACTTGAGCCTCTCAATTGAGTCCTTCCCTATTAGACTAAGACACCTACCTGTTAGACCCTACCTATAGGTGTGTGTGTGTGTGTGTGTGTGTGTGTGTGTGTGTGTGTGTGTGTGTGTGTGTGTGTGTGTGTGTGTGTGTGTGTGTGTGTGTGTGTGTGTGTGTGTGTGTGTGTGTGTGTGTGTGTGTGTGTGTGTTAGTTAATTTTGAATTGATCATGATATGGAGAGATTCTCAATTGAACCATGATAATAATTTTATAAATTATTACACATTTTACTCACCTTATATGCTCTTTGGGGTTATAACTAAGTTTCTTCTTGCCATGATTGAGACACCATGTTTTTAGATTATTTTAGGTGAGCAATAACCTTAACTAAGATTGGTCATGGTATATTTGAAAATACCTTGAAGTTTTATGGTATATGGTTTCACCTTGGATCCACTTTGGATGAGTTAAGCACCTTGACTAAGTCACTAACTACATTTTGATTGTGATCTTTGCCTTTGGACTATTATAGGTGAACATTAGATCTTGAGGACTTGGGTATGATGTATTAAGACTTCCATTTAACCCCTTGAGTTAAAAAGGTACGTTTTTTAACCTAGACTCAAATTTTAAATCCTCTAAACACCACTTGAGCATCAATTTAGATTCGCTATCCTATACTCTATTCTAGGTGCCTATTTCCCATTAGGAGGACACATGTAGGTGGCCATAGGATTGAAATACCACATTAAAATATCATGTTGATGATATTCGTGTCTATTATAAAACTTTTGAAATTGTGGAATCATTATCACTATAATAAAAATCTTTGCTTGCTTAGTTGGAACTACAATTGTCACCCACACTTTAAAACTTATAAATAAGATAACATGATTTCAGTATTTTTGAAGGCCACTTTGAGGCTTTCAACTCCTACCTTGCATTGACCTTCTCACTCCAATATTAGGAAAAATGTCTTATATATTAATAGAGTATAAAAAATTAAACTCTTTAGATGATTTTAAATCCTTGAGAACATGTTGTGAGAGGTCCATAAAAACCCCTTAGAGCTTTGTTTTTACATTTTAGGGAAAGTTTCCCAAAATTCAATCTTTGCTTCATCATAGTAGTCTACATATTCTTTTACCTCATTGATACTTAAAAAAATTATAAAAGGGTCAAGTCACATGTTATAATCCATAATAATTCTTCTTTCATGTTTCAAATCTCCACATAATAATTTTTAAGTCTCTATTAATACACCTATAGATAAATATTCTCAAACACAGATAATAAAGTGGATTGGGTAGCTTACAAATCACCTATATTTTCAAACACCACATATTCCCTCATAAATTACTCAAATTCACATTAGAAATATTTAAATATTGACACATTTACAAATCCCTCACCTTCAACATGATGTCAATAAAGCTCCTATAGGTGTTATTTGACTGTATATATGGGCAATGAGCATGCACTAGATCAATGACATGGAGGAAAAATCTCATGGAAAACTCAAACTCATTTCAAACCTTTCCATTATGTGATTGAAATAAATTACATATTGAAACAAGTCCAAAAACATCCTTTTCAATGTGAAAATCACCTACATATATATGGAATGGAGAAAGTAGAGGCATCTCATGACTATTTGGCATGGTGAATGAGAATGTGATAAAACTAGTATCTTACTAAATTATTAAATTAACTTTCCAAATATTTTAATGTTTTGAACAAGATAATACAACTTCGATAAAACTTCATAAACAAGTTTAACAAGCTTTAAACATGTGACTGCAAGTGAAGTTAGGCATGGAGTTGACTATGAGAGATGTCAAGACTGTAAGCTATGCAAAACATGATATGGTGAAAACAAAAAATGCAAGGTGTTAGTAATAATACCATGAGACATATGTAACATCATTTCTACATGAGACATCTATAGGAAAACAACACTATGAAAACAAGAACTCTAATTGATACTGCACATGCTGGCACCTTCTTGCAATATGGACTAACTTGCTCATCAAAACATTATGAAACATAAAACTAAGAATGGAGACAACATAATAAGGTAGAAAAAATACTTTAGAATCAACATCACCTACTAGTTCATATATATTTGATCAAAATGGATCAAAACCTATAGGGTGCTTGAAATAACTAGAAAAAAGTACAATCAACTTAATGAGGATGGTTCATAAATTAAATTTGATCAATAATTGTAATATTTATATGGAGATTAAGGTATCTAAGTTTAATTTAACCTCCCCAAGGAATTTGATCTAAAACCTCCCATGTTGTTCATACCAAATACAAACCTAAAAATTAGTTGTGTGTGCTAAAAAGAATGAAAAAGGAGTAGAACAATTTTGGGATTAAAATGGAACTTCTAGAGAACTTCAAATGTTTATTTGAACTTTAGGAAGATAAATAGGCATTATATGATATTATCCCACATGTCACACTTCCCCATGGGTCGTATAAGTGCCAAACTCACCTTTTTTCCCAAGAAAACTATTCTTTCTTTTGAATCACCTACCACTTTCAGTAAAAAATAGTTACCTAATACATAATATGACACATTTCATGTGACATCACCTTTGGAAACCTTCACACTTCTCATGAAATCTATATAAGTCATTAAATGCACCTTTTTTAACCTCAAAATGACCCAAAATGACTAAAAGGACTAAGGAGGAGGGCTAATATAACATTAAATGACATTAATTGACCTATAAAACACTTTGTGACATATGTATTAGACCCATAAAACATCTAGAAACCATGTTTTTACCTAGGGTACCCCAATTTGACCAGTAGGTCAAATTTGGTCAACAGTTAGCACCTTGGATAAGATTAAAGTTGAAACATGAACAAATAAGTTAGCCAGACCATGGTGTGGATGATATTCAAATATAAATAATGTGTAAACATGATCATGATAGTTTGATCAAGTGTATTTTCAATTTTAAGGGACAAATTTGCATAATTTGACACATGGGTCCCCATTTATCATAAATGGGAGTATGTTGACCTCATGAAATGGTAACTTCTAGGGAAAAATTAGAAATATGTTAGAATTCAAAGATTCTAGTTTAGAATAATAATTAAGCTACTTATTTTATTAGATCAAGCACAATTATTAATATTAGTTCATGATTAGAATAAATCTTGCATATA
Source organism: Torreya grandis (assembly GCA_037957365.1). NCBI lineage: Eukaryota > Viridiplantae > Streptophyta > Pinopsida > Cupressales > Taxaceae > Torreya > Torreya grandis. The sequence continues at coordinate 1,212,800 of JARHVA010005039.1, read as the reverse complement.
CAGAATTAGGATCAAACATCAAAACTCAATCACGATGTTTGTGTGCTTTGATTCCACTTTTTGATTGCCAAAAGTTTAGAGAATAACTTATAGGTTTGTGGATTTAATCATTAACACTGACTTTTATCATGTTTAAATATTCATTAAGAACCATTATTTATCTCAAAGAAGGATTAAAAATTACTCTAATTCTAGATAAATATCTATAGCCCTAAGAAAGATGCCTTTGGATCCACTCAAGGCCTTGCTCCATTGCCAATCAGGTTTCCATAGCCTTGATGGAGATTACAAAAATCATCTCTACTTATAAATTTCTCTAAATTTTTCAATAATGATCTTATTTTTCAAAATTTTAGATCATTTTTATCTATCCATCAAAGGTTGAGAACTAAGTTAGCTAGGTTTAAGGATTTGGTCAAGTGTTTGATTTTTAGACAATAATTTTTGGATGTAAACTTTGTCCCAAGAAATTAATGTTTTTTAAGTGCAAGCATGACTATGTCCTAATAGTTTAAGCTTTCATCCTACATGTGCAATCCTTCATAAAACCAACATTTGATCATAACTAAGTTTAAAATCTCAAGGAAAAATTAACTTACCCACTAGTCTTTGCCATTTTATCTAAATTACAACATCAAGCTCATATTTCAAAAATCCATGATCAACCAATGTTGAGAATTCATACCTATATTTTTGAACCATGAAATCAATGCTCAAATTTTGGACTATCTTAAGTACAGATTCATTCTCATTCTTTAGTGCTTCTAAGTTATGAAATTGATTATCATTACTAAGGGGGAAAAAAGATCTCTATCCTTGTGGATTAAATCCATTTGGTTCAATGTTAGTGTTTGACTTAAGGTAGACACACTCTCATTGGCATTAGGAATGATAATCAATGCTAAGAAATTGAGGTTGAAATTTGGGATAACATATGCAAGCTAACATTGAGTCTTCATTTGATCATCAATTATTAAATCTTCATCATAAGCTAATTTTAAGGTGCTTATGCCTCTAATAGACCTTTTGAGGAACACAAAAGTCATGGGATCCAAAACATCCTTATAAATCTATAAGGCTAAATCCTCTTCAAGACTATAAGTGGATATAGTTATGTTAAACATCTTATAAAACCTAGAATTAAAGGATCTAATGGGTTCATTTGATTCTCTTCTGATAGTGGTGAATTGCTAATATAAAATGCATGGACTAATGATTTTACCAATTTGATCAATAAATATCTTGTTAAAATCATCCTAGTTAGCAATATAATCCTCTAGAAGGTTAAGGAACCATTGATATGAAACATATTTAAATGTAAATGGGATCAATATACATGCTACATCTTCATGGATAACAATTAAGAGTCTTAAATTATATTTGAAATATCAAACATGTTCTTTAGTAGTGATAATGCCATTAAGATTGAAAGAAGGTAAATACCTTTCTAGATTTCTTAGTAAGTTGTGTACCTGACCAGTGACATGATAGAAGATCAACCTAACCATGCCATACTTTGATGAAGATCTTACTTATGGTGGTTTAAAAATCCAATTTCTATCTAAAATATGATGTGTAAGCCTCATCTTTACAAATAATAATGATCAAACTCGCACATTAAGCAAATTTTACTCAAATATGTATAAACAATAGCAAATGACATCGATATTTAACTAGATTAGCTCAAATATATGGCCAAATATGTTATTATGAATGATATTTACATGTTTAAGATCAAATGAAATCAAATTTGAAAAGACATAGTCAATATTTGAACAAAACCACTATTACTAACCTCAAATGCCTTGGATTTAAGCTATCATTACCACAAATGTTCTTGTATCTTTAAATAATGTCAATATTTGTCTAAAATAAGCACAAAACTTGGTATGAAACCATAAATATAAATTATCTTTACACAATTATGATTAAAGGAAAATGAATATGTAAAGAACAAACTGATATTTGGACATAATTCACTAAAATGAGCAAAGATTCTAAAAATTCACAAAGATCTAATTAAGGCCCTCCTTATAGCACCAGTGAAGCCCCTCTTGTTGATGCCTAAATGTGTACCAAAGTTTCCCAAAGTGTTTAATAAACACTTCTAATTTAAAAATTACTAAGAACTCAATGCATGAGTTGCAGGTTGTGATAATTTTGTTATTTGTTGGTAGAATAGAGGCAGAATAAGTGAATGTTTCATAATATTTATATTAGCTGGTAGTTAGGAGACATCATGGCCAAATAGTATATATATGTAAAATATGTAATAAATTATGCTAATAAGATTGAATTATGATCAAGAACTAACTAAAAACTAAATTATGATAGATATTTCTAATGACAAGCTAAACAAAAGTGATTTGGTTTAAAAGGGAGTAAAAGGAAGGGTAGGTCACAAAGAAATGTAATTGATCTTCATTCCAAACATCATGACAAAGTGAAAATTTCATCTAGGCATGCACTTAAACAATGTGTAACATAAAATATATTAAGCCCAAATCCCATCACACACTAGGAAAAATCCTAACGAAGGTGGAAATAATGTAAATAAGAACTTGGTTCACTCTAAAGATTTACCCCTGCAAGAAAACAACATTAGCCCAAATGCAAGAAGCATAAGAAAATGAAATGAAACTAAGGACTTATAGTCAACCTAGCATTGGTATAAGTTAAAAAATATATAATCAGATATACACACCAAGAATTTATAATAACTATTCAAACCTAGAAATTAGAACAAGTGAAAAAGAATCCATGATAACAATGAACACATGAAAATACTAGACAATATTTGCATAATTCCTTGCTTGTATTAATTTTTGCTAATTTACAAAGTAATTTGGATCTAATAACTCCCTCCCTTTTAAAAATTAACAATTATTCTTTTATAACATATGAGGTAGCATGTCGATTAGTCTCATCTAACTATATTTGCACAAGTGTATAGGACATGTTTCTTTTTTGTTGCATTCTAGAACAAATGACCCTTTCCTTTTAAAAGAAAGGTTTATAGACAATGTGTTATTAAAAATTACACATGTATATAAAAAATATTATCTTATTTTGAAATATTATACAAAGTTAATTATACAAGGAATAATATTATTTCATTGATCTTTGCGACCCCTATGCTATTGAAGTTATAAGTTACTACCATAGGGTCCTCATTGTTATTTGATGTTAGGTAATATAGGAATGGTCCCATATTCAATCTAAAAATCCTTGTTAAATTAATCACTAATTATAAACCAAGGTTAGTAAAATATTATTTTAACATTGAGGCATAAAACCCTAAGCATGTTCATTCCCAAATAGGCTCCATTAAACCTACAACCTAAAACATAGATATTCAATGTTATCACTTTGGATAAGATTAAATCCAAATTATGAACAAATAAGTTAGATAGACCATGGTTTGGATGATATTCAAATACAAGTAATGTGTAAACATGGTAGTGACACTCTAATTGAGTGGATTTTCAATTTTAAGTTACAAATTTACATAATTTGACGCATGGGTCTCCATTTTTTAGAAATGGGTGTATGTTGACCTCAATAGTGTGAAAGTGTAGAATAATTTATTGTGGTTCAAAAATTTCTACTCAATCATATTGAAATGGTTCCCATACTTATTCATTTCTATACAAGTTAAAGTTTGAGAAAGATCAATGGTGCACATTAATCTAAGAAGTCAAAAAGTAGCAAGATGAGGAAAAGTGAATGATGTTTAATGACTAAGAAAAGTAAGAAGAGAAAGATAAAATAATATGTGGGTGTTCATACATAGTGATCAAACAATGAGTGTTGATTGATAAAAGCCTAATTGATCCACATAGATCGATGTATCATGTTGAGTCAAAATTTTAAGATTGCATGAGATGAGCTCAAAGTGAATGATGTTTAATATTTTTATTTGGTGTAATATGCATTAAATTTCAAAAAATATTGAAGGTGTGACATTGATCCAAATATGAGAGGATATGAGATACGAGAAAAAATTCTGAGGTTTAACTATGATAATTGTTATTCAATTATTTAAATTTAACATAGGTAAAAAATAGAGCTCTATATTTTATCCATATCTTTTGACTGAATTCAAATTTGCTATTAATATAAAAAAAATATGAATAAAACTCCATGACTCATTTAATGAACCTAATTTTTAGATCTGAAAGTGTGTACAATCAAAGATATTAATGTTTAAAGCTGATTATGTGTTCATTCTTGTTCTACAAGTGACTTGAGAAGGATATTTGAGCTGATTTTGATGTTATTTCAATGTATCATGATGAATTTTATATTTAGGAGTGTTTTATACTCCATGCATATACTCTTTGAGTATTTTATAGGTCTAATCAATCTATCTTGAGTATGAACAATGCTTAAGATGTCGACAGTATGTTTGGCAATGATGTTCCTATGTATAAAGTCTATGTTTGAGTTTCTTGAGCATATGCAAAGGTGACCTAAGATGATTGTGATCATTTAAGAATTTCAAAGGGAAAATAAGAAGTGGATACATGTATTTGAAAGTGGTCACATGCTCTTTTTTTGTTCAATGAAGTACTAAAGGAGTGAAAGGGTTCACATGAGACTTATAAGGACTATAAGGGCCTAATTAAAAGGAGTAGTTCCTTAAGGGTGACCCATAGATTCTATGAAAAACTTATGAAAATTTTATTGAGACATGTCTTCATGTGAGAAATGCCTTAAGGGTTAAGTCATGCCTAATGGCTGACCAAGGTAGTGTTATCAACATTGCTCTATAAATAATGAAATCAAAGATGGTGATTTCTAGATTTTATGTGAGAGACATGGGAGAGATTTGAGAGAGCCTTGTGTGTGTGTTTTGTGGATTGAAGGAGGGGTAGAGTGACATGAGTATGAGTTTAAGAGAAGATCATTTTGAGGATTATTTGTATGACCTATAGGTCATAATTTTGTTGGTAGAATAGTGCTCTTACATAATGAGTGTGAGTAAAGGTGAAGAGTGATAAGTAAAGGTCCATCATCAGGTGCTTTATAAATTAGTTTAAATTTGGATGTGTTCATAAGTGTTTTTTTGGAAGCTCATTATCTAAGGTGGTTATATCCTCCTTGTAAGGTGAAACTTGATAAAATTTTGGTTGTTATTGCAACTTAACTATACAGGTGTTTTATCACCTTATGGGATTTTAGTCTCACTAAATATGGATTGTAGTTACTTGATCATTTTCATCTAATATAAATTGGTTCTTTTTATTATAGGATAGTATTCCAATTGTAGGTTCCAGTGGGTTTTCTCCCCCAAGAGGGTTTCCCACATATGTTATGTGTTATGTGATTGATGTTGTATTGTCTCTTTTGATCTTTGCTATGAATGATTTGTATGCTTCATAAATTCTTGTGGTAACAAGTTAAGTGTTTTTAAAGATTAGAAATAAAGTTGGATTATCTAGGTTCACTGATTTATCCCCCCTCCTGTAAGTGATTGTACCACTAACAAATAAAGGAATTGTTTTTCAAAAAAACTTATGAACCTTATTTTTGGGACAAACATATCCAAAATAAAAGTTATACCATGAAATCTCACAACATAAAATAAATATCAAAATTTTAAGATAATTGTTTCAAATATTGGTAGGAATAGGACACAAGAAAAAAATGTGCTCAATAGTTTCTAACTCACCACAAAGCAAATAATGTGGAAGGCAAAAACTAGATTTTGAAATAACTAACCCACTAACAAGTTTATCATACAAAACCACCCATCTAAAATAATAATTTCTTGGTTCAACATATAAAGCCAAAATATTTTGGAATCTAAACAACTAATTGAAAAAGGGGTCATAAACATGCCACACATAGTTAAGGCTAAAGTAGTGGATTTTGGATAAAGTGAGTTTATCATGAAGAATTTTATTATTATAATAAAAATAAGGATGCCCTTTACTCATTTTAATATCACCCCAAAAAACTCCATCATCATCAAAGACATAAACACCTTTTACAATATGAAGAGTCTTAGTTATCAGGGTAAAGGTCCTTCTTTGAGATGAAGTCACTTAAAACATCTCTCTAATTTTCATCCATAGAACCTAGACATTAAAGGAAAAAATATCCTTCAATCATTTTAACTCCTTAGAGAACCAAATAAGGACTAGGCTCACTTTAGTTAGGGAAAGGGGCAATTTTTTCATTATAAGGTTCCACCACATAGACCTATACCCATAGCACATTGATCCCAACCTAATAAAAATAGGAGGCATAATGATAAGGTGTTTCAAAAGATGCCAAGCCTTCCAAATGGCATGGAAAATTTGTAAGCTTGTATCTTGAACCAAGAATGAGCCCACCAATAGATTAGAAATATGCAACCCTTTCCAATTCAATTTACCTTTTGAGAATCCCCTCATACTATTAATTCCAACCAAGACCTTCAATAAATCATCACCTTTTAGATATGCAATAAGCCATTAGACAACATGGGTAATAATTTGGATATTAAATTCTTTCAACCCAATTACCCCAAATTTTATAGGGACACAACAAATTATCCACACCACAACATGGCTTTTGTTATTACCTTTTCCATCTGACAAAAGAAAGTCCTTGATAATTTTGTGTAAAAGATTGATCTAGGACTTATTGAAAAACCAATATGAGGCATCATATATTATGTATGTGGAGAGAACTTTTTGATAGAATTGAATCCTTCCCAAGAGAAAGTTAATGTGGCCTTGACACTTACCAATTTTACTATTAATTTTTAAATACAACCAATCCCACATCTATTTTAAATAAGGTGAAAAGGGAAAATGAATACTCAAATATATTACCATATAATTAGGGCCATTTATACCCACCTAAAATCCCAAAACTAATGCAATGGATCCTCATTTCACCATATCATACATGATTTATGTAATGCCACTTTAGAACTAGAGGAAAAATAATAAATATAAAGTTTTTTATCCACCTACTAAAGATTATCCTTTTCAAGTTTGTAAAATAATGTATAATAATTTGTAAATATAACATCAATAATTTTAAAACCATTAGGTAAATAGGTAACTCTGACTGATGGACAACCATAAGAACTTCTCAATAGGTAGTGTAGGGATTCAACCATCAAAATAAAAAAGCAAGGTGGTAGCCTTTCATAATGGATATCTGAATCTCAATTGACTTATTTATCTTATAATTTTATTTAATGAATACTAAGGAATCCTTAAATATGACATTTATCATTCTGTAAAACCTATGTTGGACTCCAAAATTTTCAAGCATTAAGTTAATGAAATGCCATTTAATCCTATCAAAGGATTTTTTGAATTCAAGTAAGATCATACTAATTTCTTGGCCAAAATCATGAGCCCAATTCACACTTTCCCAAATGGAAATGATATTTTCAAGGATATACCTGCCTTCAACAAAACCACTCTATGTAACTGAGACCACTAAGGATGGTAGGGAAGAAAGCCTCCTTTCTATAAACTTAGCCAAAAATTTATAGGAGACATTAAAAAGAGTGTTAGGTATTCATTTATTAACTAGGGTAGGCTATCCATCATTTAGGATGAGCTTTAAAACCCCTCTATTAATTCTAGGTTCTAAGGTGCCCACTTAAATAGCTTCCCAAAAGACCTCTAGACACTCAAGTGCAATATAATCTTTATTGTACTTGTAAAATTATGTAGGAAAATCATCATAACCTAGGCTTTGTCATTTTTTAGAAAATTAATTTTTGCCTTTATCTCATCCAAGGATATTTCACTATATATCCAAGTGGCCTACTCACTAGAGAATTTTTTTAGAATACACTAAGTACATAGATCGCTACTACAATGAGTTTGTTGGTGTGAACCATTTGATGAGAATAACTCAGAGTAAAAGGAAAAGAAGTTTTTTTTACCTTACTCAGTTCATTAGACATAAAACCACCACAATCAATCATCAAAATGTTTGTTTTGCAATGTTTGGTTATTAGTAAATTGAAAAAAAACATAGAGCCTTTATCGCCCAGCTTGAGTTTATTTAGTCTAGAAAGAAAATGAACAACTATAGTGACAAACATCTAATGTTGTTTGATCTCATGTTTTAGAATGGGTAGCTCATCAAGCAAGATAACATTAATTAGATAAAGATGCAATCTATATTTAGATAGAATCAAGTTCTATTAGGTAATGTGATCTTTATTCCTTCTCAATTTGTCTTCATGTTGCCCAAATTTATGTGTAAAACTTTTACATATTCTCATTAAACTATTCCACTTTTCAATAATATAGGAGTTTATTCTGAGCTTAAGAATACTCTAGGTACAACAAATACCTCCTTTATAGTTAAAACTATCTAGGTGGGGAACATTTAGTTTATATATACCTTTCCACTCTGGAGCACTCACCTCTAGATCAATGTTTAAGAGAATATATATTTCAATGGGATGGTGATCAAAGATGGTAAACATGGGCACCTTAACAGAGTTACAGTCCTTCTCGTATTGGAATCTAAACCTATTCTTATTAAAATAAAATATATCAAGACTAGAGTATAATCTCTTAAAATTGCCTTGATTATTACACCATGTAAACTAATTTTTTTTTTCTATCCTTTTTACCTTGGTTAAGATGATCCAAAATCTTATGAATATATTTGAGTTTTGACCAAAAGAATAGTTAATTACCTTTCCATAGAAGTGGTTCACCACCCAAATTATCCTCTTTCTCCTCAATAATGTTAAAATACAACCCCTAAAATCCACAAAGTGTATTTTATGCTAGAAATAATTGAATTCCAAAAAATAGCCCTTTCTCTATAGTCATTAGAATCATAGACATGCAAATCCCAAAAACATGATTCTCACATTGAATAGTAATCCACACAAATCTATGACATGAGAATAAACTTGAATCTAACACAAACTCTTTTCATTAAGGATTAAATAATATATAGGCACCTCCTTTCCCTTTAAGATTAGAAATGGAAAAATGGGGAACACCTGGCCAAATGAAATTCATAACCAATTCAAGCTTGAAGGAAATGACCTTCACTTCTTGAAGTATTAAGAAATCAATTCCCTCCTTTGATTACCTAAATCTCCTTAAAATTAGTTTATTATTATGGTATTATATATCCCTCACATTCTAAATAATAACCTTAATTAAAATAGGAGGGGGGAACCTATCTTTATAGGTTAGAGGCCTTAGATCTTCCTTTATTTGGATACAACCTTATAAAACACTGAGGAGACTTATTTTTATTATATTTATTATTTATCTCCTCATCACCTCATTGAATTAATTTATTAATATTTACATCCTCCAACCATGGTGAGCCCAACAAGGGTTTCAAAGTAGCCTTAATTTTCAATCTTTTACCAATATTGTAGACCACTAGAGAGAGAATTTAAGTCAATAGCTTTAAGAGGCAAGGCATTATTAAAAAAACATCAGGATAAATAACAATACTTGGGGTAAGATAAAACACCATAGGGACCCTATCATCATAACCAAAAATAGAATCAAGAATCAAAGAGTTTGGGGTAGGGGCCACATAGTTTGGCATATTAGCCAAAATAACAATGTATCTATCTAAAATTCTATTTATGGAGGAAGGAAGCTCTTATATCATACTACAAATATTTTACTTGGGGTCCAAATGGGAAAATATAAAATGTCCTTGATCCAAAGGTAGAAGATCCACAACCATATGTTCTCAAGAAGGCCTAGGTCAAACATCAATGCATTATACACTTGATAGGGGTTTTACATTCACCTGAGTATAAGTGACAAAAAACCCATTAAAATATTAAGAGACTCAAGCTCCCAAAAATACTCACTAGAAAGTGCACAAACATTAATGGGTTCAAATTTAAAGTATGGGTTTCCATTATTATAACATATTCCTTATAATTAGAGAGAATCCTATAAAAATATCTTTTACATCTAGTAGAGACTTATTATGCACAAGTTTATTCACCCTCCCTAGCTTTTCCAATAAAGGTTAATATTTCCTAAGATGTCCATCCTTTTTTTAAAAATAACGAGGCATTAAGACCTCTTGACATAATAATGGGGTAAGATAAGGACTCTCCCCTAATATTTAAAATAAGTATTTTTGGGAAGACATTTAATTAGTCCAAAGAAATAATAATCTTGATATGCATATGCAAAAGAGATATTCTCAAATCCTCAATCCTTAGAAATTATCCATAGGGTTTTAGATCTTGAGGAAACTTTTTTTGGAGTTGAATAGTAACATTTTCAGTATCAACCCATCTCAGGGTATTTTTGAAGGAAATATCATCATAGTTTAGCATATGGTTCTAAATAAAAACCTTAAAAATTGATTGCCCAACATTCAAAAGGGGTTTACTAATAACATGTCTCTACATATTAGAGTTTTTTAATAAAATCATGAATACCCCTTTCTAAAACATTCTACAGAAGAAAATATAAATACCCACATTTTTTCCCCAAACAAAATTCTACCAATTATCAAAAAACATTTATTAAGAGTAAATAATTTATATTCAAATAAACAAAAAAAAACCCAACATTAATTAAAAAATATTCTTTTAATTTTAAATTCAATTCAATTGATTCATTTGGAAATAGAGACAAGGTTTTTCCCATAATACATGGTTTACCATATTTTTGTGAGATGTAGTCACTAGTTTCATCACCACCTACTCTAGTAGATTTGAATACAAATTATACACGTTAAGAATGTTTTGAGACATTTTCATATTTCAATATTTTTGAAAACATTATTTTCCCTACTCCTTCCTTCTTTTCTTCTCCACCAATCGAATCCTTGACAAATTTATAACTAGGGCCATTTTTAAAATCCTCTAAAACCTTGGTTTAGAAATAAATACCACCATCATTCAATAAAGGCATCCCTTCTAGAATTTTCCATAAATAATTACCACATAAATGTAAACAACCCCCACTTTCACCAAAAGTCACTTAGGCACACAAAACTAGGGTATAGAAAGACTAGGGTGAGATAAATGATAATAAAAATAATAAGAAACCAATAAAATGAATAGAACATAAAAGGAAAACCAATTACCCCAATTTAAGAACCAATCAAAAAACATGTACCACTAAGTAATAACAAAACACCAACATCAACTAAGGGAAGAGACTAGATGAAAAATGAGGCAAGGAGACCAATGAATAAAAATGGAAAACAAACACAGCTTGAAGAATCAATAATAGAGGATGAATTTTCATTTTCCATATTTCAAATTTCCAATCCTCTTATCTCTTTCTAATTTTTCTAGTTTAAAAATAATAACATAAAATGGATCTTATGCCAAACACTTAGTCAATTTTAAACTAGATATAACTAAAATGGTTAAGTAAAACAATGAAATGATATGAACACTTAGACATTTTAACTAAAAACAAGTTGAAATTTATTGAATATGATAAGTAAAAGACATGATAAACTCTCAAATCAAGTTAGATAATATTCATAAATTTGGGTTAAATTTGTCCAAAACAAAAAAATTGACCTATTTTAAAACATGTTTTAAGATAGATAAGGTTAATCAAACTTTATAAAATTTAGAAAAATTTTCAATGAAGTCCCAAATGTGGTTTTTAGATTAAATTCTTACAATTAAAATTTCTCATTTGATTATGGTCAAAATAATAAATAAAATTCAAATTTATATCCAAGCTAAAAATTAAGTATTCAAATAAATCTAGTGCATCTTAAAGTTCAACCAATGAACAAGGAATTTGGAAGGTTATAAAACAAGAATAATAAATGTATAACTATTTAATTGGTCCTTTAATTTTTTTAATGACATAATACTCATTTGTTTTCATGGAAAAAACCATCATTGGAATTTAACCAATTATTCTCACTGAATAACTATTAGAACACCTTATGGTTTGGTCTTTGAGACACTATTAATCTTACTATACATTTGATTATTTAAATGTTTGTTAGACATTATTTTTAGGGCCTTATTATTATAAAATCACCTTATACCATTATTAATAATGGAAATTACTAAAATTGTATTAATATTTTGATTTTTTAATAAGCTGGTATGGCACGTAAAAGTGCATGGCATATCTTTAATTATGCTACATTTACTAAAGTGATTTAACTTATCCTTTCAAACACTAGTTGAGATATTGATATTTTAAATCATTATTAAGGTTTTGAACCTATATATTATAGCAAGCTGAGGGAAGTTTGAGTCAAATAATATAATATTTTAGTGGTTGAGAAAAAAATATAGCCTATTATGAGGATCACTATGTTCATTGAAGATCCACTTATTATCCATTGAAAAATATATGGTAAAATTAGGGTATAATGAAACCATTCTGAGATCAAGTGTTTGGCATGGAATGGTTGGGTCATAAAGAAGAATCTAGAGGAAAAGTTGAGGAGTATGTTTGATATTACTATGTATATACTCTCCTCATAATTTTAATTCACAACTCCTTTGAGTAATGCTTTCTTATTTTTGTTTGATCTCCTTGTCTAGATAAATACCTTTAACTTAAAATAAGATTCCATATTCTTGTATGATTTTACATGTATAAATATGGAAAGACATGTATGCCCATGGATTTTAGCTAGGGATATTGATGTTTCATTTAGATCCTTGAGTGTTTATTTACTTGGTTCTTACCTAAACAAATTATAGATTATTTTTTTGATTGCAATAGTGTTGATACCATATCATTTAAACTTATTCATTATAATTTCATTTGGTTATTTTTATTTATTATTTATCTATTTTGGAATTAGTCTTGGACTATGTGCGTTTATTACATCTCTTAGATTTTTTGTTTATTAAATATGATAAAATGTAATGTTAAATTTTCAACTATGTACTTTTTATTTGGATAATGAAAAGCCTATTCTAACTTGTAATATTGTGAAATTTAATATGTAATAAACATATTTCATGGTTTTAGGGTTTTAGTTCTATTGTTGTACTTGGTGATAAATTTCCAAATAAATGATATATAAGGAAAACCCTAATTATTTCTTCTACTTGTTGACTTTTATTAATTATTTTTTTTTAAATTGATGGTTAATTATAGTGTTTAGGTTTCAACAGGTGGTTTTATATCTACCAAAATTATGAAGTTATATGAACTTGTTTGATGGTGGACTATTAGCTTTATAGTGGTTGTGATATGCTAAAAATGACTTTATTGTTAAATTTTTTTGTTTAATTGATTTATATAGTTTAATTTTGTATTATGATGTTTGATTCAGTCATATCCTTTTGGGTATAAATATAATTTTTAAGTTACTAATCAATAAAATATCATGTTATCTAGTCACATTCAATGGTGAATGATCTATCTAATAACATATGATAATAATATAGTTCTAAATGGAATGATTTGATTTATGATGTAGATCATATCCATAATTACAAACAACTCTACACTTTTCCTCACAATAAACTTATTTAATAATGATTCTTTATCTAACTTCTCATATATGATGTGAAATTTCATAATATTCCCACATATCCCTCTCAGCTTTGTTCAGGGGTTTCAATACCCCCTCAATCCCATTCATCAACTCAATATCACACTTTCCAATGTCTATGTCCTTGAACCACATAAAACTCATTGTGAACATAAGATAAACTTACCAAATGGTCTATATTACACCTATTGATGGAATTCTTATTACATCTAAGCACATAGTTATAATTTAAAAACTATGTGCTATTATTTTATCACCATTTAATCTCAATAGAAAACTTGCTAGCCTCATAGTGCCCCTATATTCTTATTGATGGCCTCAATTTATTAAATACCTAATTTCTTGATTATTAATAATTAAATAAGAAAAATCAAAATATAATAAGTATTTACTTAAAGGTGTTACTGATATGAGAGTTAGTTATTAATGATGCTCTCTTCATCTAACTTCTCATTTTACATAACATAAATATTATCATCTTTGCATGTAGTCAATAAATTTATTTGATTCATCAAGTTAAAACTCACCCATAATGAAAGATTTATATTACTCTAGTTAGTCTCTATTCCTTTTTGGATGTGCATGAAAATTTTATGGCATGTATAATATTTAATGAACAAAACACAGTCTAATGTTATATGCAGATCATCTTATCAATAATTCTCTTCTCCATTACATACTTTGAATCTCAAATGCAATGTAGATCCATTTTTATACTAAAAAATTCAATATTTTTATGCCTTCCTTCAAATTTAAACTTTTAAATATTAACAATAACCAACACAAAATGTTTATCAACCTTAAACTCATTCAATAATCTTACCTCTTCAATCATTAACTTGACTCCATGTGTCCCAATCATAAATAAAACTAGGAAACCTTAATAAATATTAAAATGAGTATCTTTTACTCATTCATAACTATTTTTTTACCTTGTCAAACTTTTTAGATCATTAAATACTTGCCTAGGACCTGACTCCATTTATTTATCAGGATGTCCATCCCATATATAGGTTTGTATGTCATTTAATCTCATGATTTATTATGATAATTGTAGACCTGAGAAAAAAACATATAATTGAAGCTTAGTGTATAATACTAAAATGATTCAAAACTCATTGAATAATAAAAGATATCTTATTCAGCTAAACAAATCTTGTGCAAATGCATTTCTTATTTAAAATTGTAAATGAATTTCAAGAATGGCAGGCTCCTTTCTATAAACATCCATATTGTCCAACTAGAGTCCTAAAACTTACAAACTTAATGACTGATATTTTTTATCCTTACCACACTTGAGAATGACTTTTTATGTGAATAATTTCTATCCTTTCATACCTTGAGGATTTGAGTTAGACACATGAGCACAAACACTATCTGTATCTCTTTTTCCAATTGATATTCTTGAAATGTCAACTCCTATTTCCTCTAAAATTACCAATAGATTTCCTCTTAGTTATATCCAGGATCATCAAACATGATACCAGTGCTTAATAAAATGTTCACAATATTTAGTACATTTCAATTGATGAAAACATCCTCAATAATCAAAATCACCACCAAGTGAGAAATTATCCTATGTAAGAAATAAATTCCATTATCATCTAATGCTCTATCCATTTATCCAAGCTTCACCTTTTTTAATATTCTCTTTCTTGTAATTATGAATGACTCATAATTCCTCATGATAGGATCCAATCCTATATTTTCTCAATCAATGCTTGATATTAGGCTTATTAATAAAGAATAAGTCATTAATAATCTCAATAGCTTACTTGACATGTCAAATAGGCTTAGTTTAGCCTTCTCTATCATTATATTATCCTTCTAGAAAAGCTTGAGGTGGATTTACACACTATACAAGAATAAAAGGACTTTTACATTAACTATTGACCTTCTACATCATAAATGACATTGTAAGAGAGAGGGGAGGTTTGAGAAGGCTTCCTTATTGCCAACACATCCTTAAAAACATAAAGATGACTTATTTACAACCTCAACATGATGTTCCTACATCAAACTTTTGGGTTTGTAAATTTTCATTAGCTCTTGCTCATGAAGCTTTTGATTTATCCTTATTGTCACCATATAATATTTATTTGTATTCTACCCTTAAATTTTCATACAAATTAACCTATTCTTTTTATCCACACTTGACTTTGAACTTTTTCTTTTTCTTCCAGTCATTCAATGAACTCTATTATTCAAAGTCTTCAACATATTTGTGATTTTTAGTATTCATCATTTTATTTATCTCTTTCTTTTTATACCTTTTTCTTCTCATTTCCTTCTCATCTTCAAGCATCTAAATTTCTAGTTCAATTTCATATGAAGCTATTTATTCATTCTCTGCATGCACCTGTTCAACTATACGAACTAGTTTAGTTGCACCAACTTTCTTAACACACTTTTTTATTTACATGCTTTATGTCATACAAAGCTCTTTGAATATGTTTTTATCCAATTTTAGCTTCCATACTCAATCTCATTACTATCTAAACTTGGAACCATTCTTGATATTCCTTCTTAATCATCCTTGCATCAAAAATTATTTTATCTTCTTGTCCTTGGTATAAGGACTCTTGCTTCTTGGAAATGTTCATGAGTTATCTTGTGAACTCTTATCCCACTATACTTACAAAACCAATAAACAATTTAGATGAAAACTCTTCCAATGTGTTCTTCTTCTATCCCCATTATTGAGTATTTTCATCACTAACTTGTGTATCTTAAAATTCTTTTTGCCTTAGGATTTCTTTAGTTTCAAGCTCTCTAATGAGCTTATCAGTTTTATCTAAATATTAATCTATTTTTTCTATAAAAAATAACCTTTTAGGAGGGTTAAATAATTCCTCCAACTATCTAATTTCTTATTTCAATGACAACTTATCTATCTCTCCACTTTATTCATCAAATTTAAGACCATAAAACTTAAATCCCATTTCCTTTTCTATTTTACCTTTCATCTACATTTTATGTTTTATGGAAACTAATTTCCACTCAACATCATTCTCCACATGACTTTCATTACTTGAATCATTAGTCTTTACCAGAGACACAAAATTGTAAATTTTATGTTCTTCATGTTGTTTCATCACCTATTTTAGAAATTGCTTCTCTTTGGGTGCCAAATATGAGCCTTCTCCTTTCTACAAGTTAACTCTTTCAATAATCTCATGACTTGTTTCATTAGTTTTTTCAACTAAATTATTTAATTTATCATTTGCAAATAAATTTCTTTACCTTTCACTTCATTGGTATTCTTCTTTTTACAAATTCTCCTTGGGCTTACCTCTATCCTTATAGTATCTTCCTCATTTATTTTGGCAAGTTGAGACCTCTTTTTATCTTGAGCAAGCCCAAAATTTATTCTAAAATATACTTTTTCTTGTGTTGGTCTTCCATTTGAATTCCTAGGATCAATAACCTTTTGATTAAATCCTACATTCTTCACTTCAACAAATGGTTTCTTCATCCATTTTGGAAATAAATACCCATGATTTATTACAATTTGTGTAGATTTAATATTGCCTTCATTTTGATTCATCTTCACATCAACAATTTTATTTTTAGTTATAGGATTGAAATTAGAATTTTACTTTTTAATCACCTATTCCATGGCCTACTACATTATCTCATTCTATTTCATATTTTATTTTCTTGTAATCACCTTTTTTGGGTATGCTTCCTTATGTGATTCCTTTCTACTTTTGCTGGGATGTTGTCTAGAACATCACATTCTTCCATTTAATTATCAACATGTTGAAGGATTTACATTTCCTTCTTGGGAGCTTATATAACTTGATCTCTTTCACTATTAAAGTCATTTGACTTCATGGGTACATTTTTTTCCCCATTCTTTGCAAACTGTAAAGCCTTATCTTTGCCCCTCTTTTTGAGGTTCTCCTTTTTTGCATACAAAAAATAAAAAATAATGTTAAATAACTAGATTAGAGACAAAAATGTCCCTTTGAGTGCCTCATTTGCTAACACTCTCATCTTGATTTTCTCAAGTGATTCTCTTTAAAATTTTCCCTCTTTTCTATTCTCCTCAATGAAAACCTTCTTTTATTTCTTACTTGGTGACTCTCCACTCTTCAAGCCTCTATGGCTTATTTTCCTCATGGAAATGATCTCTTGCCTTATTTTCTTAACAAGTGACTCTATAGGCCACTTAATTATTCTCTTCAAATGCCAGCCACATGCTTGGCTTCCTTCTTCTAACAACTGAACCAACAAAATCTCAAGCTCCAACCTTTTTAATTCTAATTTGAGACTGATTATTTCTTTCTCCATTTCCATTTTACAAGTTTAAAAGCTTCTTGCTTACACTTCAAATCTATTGTTATGTTCATTTGTCAAGAGTAAATCTACCATAATTTCATGGAGCAACACTTTCATTAATAATTAGTTTTTAAAACAAATGATTTCATCTATCAAATCAAATTAAACCCCAAGAGTTTATTTATCTGATGCCACAACGATGTAAATCATATCCATAGTTACAAACAACTCTATACTTTTCCTCTAAATGCACTTTTATAACAATGATTATTACTGCCACTTCTCATATATGATGTGAAAATTCATAAGATTCCCACATATCTCTCTTAGCTTTGTTCAAGGGTTTTAATACCCTCTCAATTGCATTCATCAGCTCATTATCACACTTCATAATGTCTATGTCCTTGAACCACACAAAACTCATTCTACACATAAGATCAACTTACCAATTGGTCTTTATTCTACCTATTGATGATGTTTTGGTTACATTTGGGCATAGAGTTATAATTACAAACTATGTGAAATTATTTCATCACCATTTAATCCTAATATAAAACTTGCTAGCCTCATAGTACCCCTATATTCTTGCTTTTAGCCTTGATTTATAAAATACTTGATTTCTTGATTATTAATACTTAAATGAGAAAACTCACAATATAATAAGTATTCAATTAAAGGCTTTATTGATATGAGATTTAGTTATTAACAACACTCTCTTCATCTAATTAATCATTTTTCTCAGCATAGATCTTATCATATTTGCGTGTAGTCAATAAATTTTTTTGCTTCATCAATTTACAACTCACCCATAGTGACATATTAGTATGACTCTAGTTAGTCTCTATTCATTTTTGGCTATGCATGTAAACTTTAAAGCCTGTATAACTTTAATCAACAAAACATAGTCTAATATTATTTGTAGATCATCCTATCAATAATTCTCTTATCCATTACACACTTTGAATCTTGATGCAATGTACATCTAAATTTCTACTTTGAAACTCAATATTTTTACACCTTAATTAAAAATTACACTTTTACATAATAACAATAAGCAACACAAAATGTTTATTAACCTTAAACTCATTTAATAATCTTACCTCTTTAATCATGAACTTGACTCCATATGTCCCAATCTTGAATAAAATTGGGTAAGATTAATAAAGATCAAAATGAGTCTCTTTTACTCATTCACAACTATTTTCTTACCTTGTCAAACTTTGTAGATCATTAAATACTTGCCTAGGACCTAACTCCATTTATTTATTAGGATAGTCATCCCATATATAGGATTTGTATGTCATTTAATCTCATCATTGACTATGATCATTATAGACACAAGAAAGAACATAAAATTGAAGCTCAGTGGATAATAATAAAATGATTCAAAACTTAGTGAATAATAAAATAACTCTTATTTGGATAAATAGATGTGAAAATACATTTATTATTTATAATTTCAAATGAATTTCAAGAATGGTAGGCTCCTTTCTAGAAACTTTCACATTTTCCAACCAGAGTTCCAAAACTTGAAAATTTAATGATAGATATTTTGTATCCTTGCCATACCTAAGAATGACTTTTTTGTGTGAATAATTTCTATCCTATCATACCTTGAGGATGTGAGTTAGACACATGAGAAAAAACACTATCTATAGCTTTTTTTCCAATCGATATTCTAGAAATGTCACCTCTTATTTCCTCTAAAAGTACCAACATATTTCCTATTGGTTGTAGCTAGGATCATAGAACATGGTACTAGTGCTAAATAAAATGTTCACAATCTTCAATATATTTCAATGGATGAAAACATCCTCAATAATCACATCCACCACAAAGTGAGCAATTATCCTATGTAAAAAATGAATTCTAGTATCATCTAATGCTCTATCCATTTATCCAAGCTTCACCTTTTTTTAATCATCTCTCTCTCTTTCAAATATTAATGAATCATAATTTCCTCATGATAGGATCTGATCCTATCTATTTTCAATCAACACTTGAGCTTAGACTTCTTGATAAAGAAGAAGACATTAGTAATCTCAACAAATTTCTTAACATGTCAAATAGGCTTAGTTTAAAGTTCTCTATCATTAAATCATTTTTAGTCATATAAAATGTGAAATTTGGTAACTTGAGTGTGGCTAATGACACCCAATACATAGATCCATCTTGCTTGCTCTCATGCCCCTCATCTGCATGTTTTCATTGATTCTCACTCATCCGTATCCTCCTAGACTGAACCCTTTAGACCCAAATTTCTCTGTTCATGTTTAATCCATCCCCCTAGGTCCCATCAACCATAGACAATAGTGCCCAAAAATGGACTACAACGTTAAAACCTAGGGTGTCTTATTTATGGCACTATTGTCCAAGTGCATTTTGGTTTTTGATGGTATATTCTTCCAAATCCTTATCCTAATTCATGTCAACATAACATGAATTTATTTAACCCAAGATTATTAAATCCCCTATAAAATGCCATTCAAATTCTATTTAGAAGGGTTGAAACTCATTTACAAGAGAGAAGCAAAAATACAAGTAAGGCTATTCAAGCACTTTTCCCTATTCTCTGCATACAACCATCCAATAGTATTTCAAGCTTATTAAAACATTTACCCCAGTACTTATTCATTCCAAGTACACTTAAGTTTGCATTTACTTGAATTTTCATCACAATATTACACCAAGCACTTCAATGAGGGAACTACAAATATCTTGATCCCTCCTCAAAGTATTGGTATTTAGGTAGCATGCCCACACATAGGGTGTGAAGTGGATCTAGTGTATCCTTTAGACACTAACCCATCCTCTCCTTTTTCATAATTTTACATTCTAGTTCAAGAAAAAACAGGACCTAGTGTATTGAAGACTAAATTAGGTACACAGTGAGTTCTATAGACTTTTAGGATTTTATATTTCACAAGTAGGGTCACATAGACTTGGTGCATAAAACCTAGAAAGAATAGATCACCAGGATAATAGTGATGAGATAGGACTACAACACGAAAACATAGGGTACCCCACTTTTAGTGATCCTATCCAAGCAAGGAATGAACTCTGGATTCCTATTTATGATAGTCTCCTAAGCCTACACATAGATTTCTAGACCCTGTCTTAGTCAAAACAACACATCATTAGATAAGTTAAATTTTACCCTCTCACTACTTTTTTTAGAGAATCCCTAACTATAGTCAAATTTCACAAATTAGCATAAAATTTATTGATTTTATCTTCTTAGACCCATTTATAATTTAGGAATTAAACATCTAATTTCCCAAAAATAATAAAACATTTTTGTGAACTCAACTTACTTTGAATTTTACGTAAAAACCCTAGAAACCCTATGGTAAATTCCTAGTTGATTTTTCACGTTAATTTCTATTTTTTTTATTTAATATTAAAATAAAAAATTCCTCTCAAATTTTAAAATTTTGTAGTAAATTTTAAAATAAATTTATTTCAAACCTTAGTTGCATCAACTAGATCCCAATATTTTTTTATTAATTTTACAATCATTTTTTGAATTTTTAGTTACATATTAAAATCAAAAAATCATTTTCAAATTAAAAAAATTATTGCAAAAAATCAACAATACTTACTTTTTCCAAATCCATGATTACATCTACTAGTCCCATTAAATCACTAATTTTCCACTAAATTTCTAATTTTTCACTTGCATATTTAACTCAAAAATTCAAATTTCAATTTCTAAAATTCATAGTATTTTGAAAAATCCATAGTTTCATATGCTCACTCCTATTTTGGTTCTTGAGGTATCACCTTACATGTTTGGGAGCTTCGTATCCTTTCTATGCACATTCTAGTTCCTTGATTAGATTATATCAATTTAATCTTTTCTACTATTATCCAAGTTGTTTTATTTATGACACCTAAGTTCCTTACATCTCTTCTTTTGAGATGAAGTTAAATACTTAGTGGAAATCCTCCTAAATTCACCTAAATTCCTTCAATTTGATCATATATAATGGGTAAACAACTAGTTTAGACTCTAGTTATAAATTCTACATATCTAGATTATACCAATTTTAATTAGAATGATTTAAACAATGAGAAATATGAAAATACCAATGATGATGTACACACCAATTCTCATGCTCGACCACATTGGACCGCTGATCCACTTCCACCCATTAATGATAATGAAGTTGTACTCAAAAAATATTTGATCGTCCAAAGTTTCAAAGAAAGACTCAAGGAAAATCCTCAAGATCATACTGTTATATTACAATATCTCATGGAAATCAAAAAGGATAAATAAGTTGAATTTTCTAATCCTACAAAGCAACCAATTGAAAATGACACTACATGGGAAACTATGTCTCAACAACCCCCTATAGCATCCCAACCTACCTTTATGCCACTAGTTATAGCTAGTATATTATTATCTCTTGATGTGGTAGCCCTTGTGTAATATATATGATCTCTTCAATCCAAGGTGCTACATCTTAAGTAAGGTGCCACTAGACCTACGTAGGCTTTAGATTCTTTTGCTCTTTTGCATATACCATTGGCATGTCACATTTCTTCTACATCCTTGCCACAATGTTTTCTTCAACCTAAGCTTACTCTTTATGATGGAAAGGATGATCTAGAGACACATTTGAGTGATTTTCACTCATCATGCTTGGACTATGTACCAAATGACTACCTACTTGCCAAGCTATTTCCATGGAGTCTAAAGGATTATGCTTTACAATGGTTCTATAGTCTACTGAATCAATTGATAAATGCATTAAATCCTTTCAATAACATGTTCCTATCAGATTTTAGTATCAACATTGTTGATAAGGTATTTTATGCACAAATTACAAAACTTAAACACAAATCAAGAGGGCACATATAGAGTTTATTGATTGAGATTGTACTTCCTTTATAGACTAGTCCAGCACATGTGACTAAACATTTCACCATAGTTCCTAGTGTAGGAGTTTTTGATATGTTACTTGGTCACCCATGGATTCAAAAAATTCAAACAATACCATCTACAATTAATAGATGCATGAAATTCATTCACACTAATTAGGTTATTACAGTTGGTGACGATCCATATGAGTTACCACTCCACACTTTAGAGCCATCTCCTTTTTAGACACTAGTTCTAGCTTCTCCACTAGTTTTAGTTTCACCATCAATTATATTTCTTCCTCTGATATAGATTTAGTCATAATTGAGGCATTGATCATTAGTATAATGAATTCATACACCTCCATAGCTTCAAGATTCTAGATAGCTTCTAGCTACTGTATTCACACTCAGAGTAGTAATATTGAGATCTCATGCTTCTAAACATAAAATTACACTTTTAGAGAGCTCCTCTTACTACTTCCAGATGGGTCCCTAAGAGTCCCTTAGTTGCATCCACCACTTAGAGTTATAGGGGAATCCCACATTCAATTTCTACTTTAGAGATATCAAAACAGTTACAATGTACACAAATTTTAGAATCATAGTCTCAGGCTTTGCATCATGCTTCATGATCACACACAATACCTTTATTTGATATAGGACACCATGATAGGGAGTCTCATTTGAGACTTATAGGTTAGTATCATTTATTCTCAATCTTTCTTTTACATAACTTATTTAAAAAATATAAAAACATTACAATACATATATATACACCAAAAACATTTGAATATATCCAAAACATAAAAATATTTTGATTATTTGAATCATCCATGCTTTACATTGATACTACTATGTTAGACTTACATTTTTTATTCTATGTTATTATTGATCAATTTATCAACATTACCATACTGCACTTGATCTTCTTTGAGTGTGTGTAGTGACATCCAAATCCTTGATCACTTCACTCTACCCATTGAGGGGGCATCCTACTTCTACATTCAAGACACACATCGATATACATACAAATTGGGGGTATCTTCTACATGAATACACCATCTAGGTTATGTCATTCCTACACCACACACTCTAGTTATCATGTTGACATATATTACCTACTAAGATTACATAGATTTCCATATTGACACTCACTAGTATCTTACACTTGTGTATTTCCTAGCATATACCTAATTTTGTACTAACATGGATTGTATACTTTCACTTCTTACTTTGATTAGTTATATGTGATTGCACTTCAAGTATATACATGATTTCCTTTCTTACTTAGAGTAGCTTGATATGTTTGCATTTTCTTAGTTCTTGTTACATACCTTGTATGTGGTTTTAGGATATTTGCTAATGTCCTTTATTTTTATTCACATGTGTGCCTTAGGACATTTTATAATGTCCTTTGTTTGTACTCTTCCATGTGCTTGTGGCCCTTGGGCCAACTTTATTTATTTAAATTATATGTAAATGTGGCATTTAAACATGCCTTGTATGATTTCTTTCTAGTTTGAGTGACAGGTGCCCATGTCCCTTGATTGCTTGACCTCTTGGCCACTTTGGTATGCTTCTTGCTTTGTATGATTGTTTCCTAATTAATTTTCCTATTTGTAATGCCATGATCTATATCATGTATTTCCTTGTTTTTTGGGATGCCATAATGGACATCATACTCCATCCCTCCTTGCTAAAAACTAAAAAGTAATACTTTTGATTCTAGTTTAGTACATTATACATGTTATTACATTGTTATATCTATCTAAGCACACCCCTATTGATCTAAAAATATCTCAAATCAAACCATGCTATATCTTGAGATATCTAGTTGATTATCATTACTATATCATGTATATTTCTATCTTAACACAATTGCAGGGCTTCTTCTTCTTTTAAGGGTAGTCATTAAAGGGTACCTATTCCTACCCCCAAAATACGGGCAACAAAAAAGGGTTTTGTCATAGAGATTAGATCTTTTAATAGTTGAAAAATTAGTATTCAAAACACTCAAAATAGAATCCATACATTAGACCAGGTAAAATAGACTAGGCAAACAATAGAGAATTTTAGAATAGTTACCAGATTTAGCCCTAGCCAATAATTCCAAAGTTAGACTACAGTGTTGGATAACAGGGTGTCTTATTTTTGGTGCTCCTATCTAGATAACAAAAAAATTATTTTTTCTAAAAATAGACATAAAAGTGAGTTTAGTCATAGGTTTGTCAACTTAGTATAGTCTATATTTAGCATGTTTAAGTACATTTTTTACTTAGAGAATCCATATATAGGGGGCATCATGTGTGGCATGATGGATCTCACTTCTAATTTTATATTAGGTAGTTGATATAATTTCTAGATCAAAATCCATGTTCTAGACACTAGTGATTGGGGGAAGTGTACATGGCACATTGATCCTCTACTTTTTTGGAGTTTAATTTATTTTACAAGCATCTTATAGTAATTGCATGCCTTACTCCATATTTAGGTGGTTTTCATCTTTTTTTAAGTTTGTCTTTCATATAATATTAACTTCTTGAGTTCTTGAGTTGGCTTCCACATAATCCTATTGTACTATTTTTAGAGTGGCTTTCATACAAGCCTAACCTCCATCTTTCAAAATGGCCAAGATTGGCCTATGTTTTAGCATACATTTGGCTAACCACACTAACATTGTTTGATCAAAGTTCATTCATGGGATTTAATATCTATCTTATATGACATCTATTCCATACTAGTATTACTTCATAGCTTCAATATATAGGGCAATGATGGAGCTAAAGGAATATTTAGCCTTTATATTCTTGAGCCACCTATTAAGAAGGATTGGACACATAGTCCAAACATTGATTAACACATGCATGATTCATTACCTTAAGTTAGTGGGAAACAATGGATACAAAGGACTAGCTAGCCTTTGTATCCTTAAGCCACCTATTCAGAGGGATTAGACACATAGTCAAAACATCAATCAATACATGCAAGACCACCTAGATTCATTTAGTGGGAGATGATGGAGCCAAAGGGCATACCTTTTCATTCTTGAGCCACTTTTATGGAATTGTGCACTCATCTTCATTTATGATATTAATTTTGGTACATCACACACCTATCACAATCCAACATCATAATAGGTTTTGTATTGGTTCATGTACTAGATGAGGTATATTCATTCCTTTTTCTTCCTCTCTCTCTTACCTATATTTTATAGATTCTTATTTTAGATATAGTGTTTCCATTAAGGACTGATATACTCTATGTTTTTCATTATAAATTCACACTTCACACTGTGCTTTCTCTATGCACATCCAACATCACATAGCTTCATGAGCTTCACCTTTATAGGTAATTTCAAGTATGTTTTCTATTTTTCCTTTATCCTATTATTTCACTTTGTTGCATCACTATAATAAAGTGGGGGGGGGGGGGAATGTAGTCATATAAAATGAAAAATTTGGTAACTTAAGTGTTGCCAATGACACCCAATCCTTGGGTCTATTTTCTTTGCTCTCATGACCCTCATAGGCATGTTTTCACTAATTTCTAATCATTCATAGCCTCCTAGACTGAACCCTTGCTGACCTAGATTTCTCTTTCCATGCTTAATCCATCCAACTAGGTCTCATCATCCATAAGCAATAGCACCCAAACTTGGACTACAACATTGAAACCCAAGGTGTCATATTTTTGGTGCTATTGTCCAAGTGTATTTTGCCTTCTAATGATCATATTCTTATGAATCCTTATCATAATATATGTCAGCCTAACATGAATTCATTTAACCCACGATCATTAAATCCCTTACAAATTACTATTTACATTACATTTAGAAGGGTTGGAACTCATTTACAAGATAAAATCAAGAATACAAGCAAGACTACTCAAGTACTTTTCCCTATTCTCTACATACAACCATTTAATAGTATTTAAAGCTTATTCAAACATTTACCCCAGTCCTTAGTAAATCCAATTATACCTAGTTTCATATTTACTTGAATTTTCATCAAACTATTTCACCAAGCACTTTAATGGGAGAACTACATATAGCTTGATCCCTTCTCAGAGTATTGGTATGTAGGCAGTATACCCACACACAAGGTGTGAAGTGCATCCAACGTATCCTTTACACACTAACCCCTCCTCTCCTTTTTATAAATTTTACATTCAAGTTCAAGCATAAAGAACACCTAGGGTATTTAAGAATAAATTAGATGCATAGTGAGATCCATGGAGTTTTAGGCTTCATTATTTCATAGGTAGGGTTCCATAGACCTAGTGCACAAAACCCATAAAGCTTAGATTACCAAGATAATAGTGTTGAGATAAGACTACAATGCTAGAACCCAAGGTGTCCCACTTTTTACACTCATATCCAATCAATAAATAAACTCCAAATTATTTTTTATGAAAGTCTCCCAAGCTTTCACATAGATTTATAGACCCCATCTTAGTTGGAACAACACTAAGTTTAATTTTCTCTCTCTCACTACTATTTTTAGAAAATCCCTAACTACAGTCAAATTTCAAAAATTAGTAACTCATTTATTACATATTATTTACTAATTTTATCTACTAAAACCTATTTATTATTTAGTAATTAAACATATGATTTCCAAAAAATAATAAAACATCATCCTTCTAGATAAGGTTGAGGTGGATTTACACACTATACAGAAATAAAAGGACTTTTACATTAACTATTGACCTTCAACATCACAAATGACATTATAAGAGAGAGGGGAAGCTTGAGAAGGATTCCTTATTTTTAAAAAATCCTTACAAAAACAAATATGACTTATTTAGAACCTGAACATGATGTTCCTGCATCAATTTATTGAGAAAAGACTCTTTGTTAAGAAATAACATGTAAATAAATATGTATTTATTTAGAATGGTTCATTCATACCTATTTATTTCCATATGGTCAATCTATGTTTAATCAAAGTGTTTTATATTTATCAATGGCATTAAATACTAATTGAATAATGGGGTATTTGATGAGTCAAAATTATCTTTGGGATTGGTCTATGATTGATTTATTCAATTTACATTATATTTTAACTGACATTATTGGAAGCATTTTTTCACTATTGAGATTTTATGATATATCTAAATTGATTTATAGGCATGTATCTATGAGTTTTATTATTGTTGATATCCATATTTTTTTTAAAAATCAATTACAAATTGTATATGATATTCTTATTATACACAAACATGTGAATTTAATTACGACCAATGTAGGGTATACAGTGTCATGTTTAGTTGCTAAACAAATTAAATCAAGATATAAGTACAAAATTTCAGTTCTGTAAGGTTTCAAATATTTTTAATTCTTATTTTTGAGTGTGATATTATAATGGTAATGTATATTTGGTTGGTAATGATCTATTTTTTTTAATTGGATAGATTGAGTCTATCAAGTGATGTCTAGTTTTTTATATTTTATTATCACCTTTCTTGAGACACTTAATCCAATTCTTAGATAGTGAAATGGAAAACTAATTTTAATTTTTTATTTATTAGTATAATTTTATGTTATTTAAACCTTATCTAATGTCTCTATAAATCAACTCTCATGTATCTACCAAAATATGTTTTTTGTGATGTTAAAAGTATGTGAGGAATGTATGAAATTCCATACATATGATTTGGAAGATGTATAATATCCTATGCTTCCTTAGGAATTGTTTATTTTTCATATAAATTTGTATTTTAATATGATTAAAAAATTATACATTTACTATTATGTGATATCAAAGTATTAATAACATACATGATTTATTTCTTGAATTATTTATTTCTATAGTACTTGAGGTCATTTTTAAGACTTATGTTCACTTAATATCTATTATATAAATAGGGGATATGGGGTTTAAATATGTATATTTACATGATTTATTTTAATATATATTATTTAGTGTTTCTTACTAATGGGTCTTGAAAATATAGATTATATAAGATTTATTACTTCAATATTTTGTTATATTTGCTTGATTAGAGTACATTTATAGTTTCATACTAACATACTTAAATTTATATTCTACGTGACGTGTATAATCAAACCACCAATTAAACTGATGTAAAACCAATCTCTTTCATAAAACTTGACATACCTCTTTAGGGGGAAACTACTTAGTTTATTAACTATGATAGTTTCATTAATTATCAAATGTGGGGATTGAAAGCTTAGAAATATGTCAACACTTTATATGAAACACTAACTCTCTATAGAGATTGATGGAATATAGATTGTGTATAATAAATTTTTTAAGCATGAAAAATTAGAGGGGGTGAATCAGTGTGCAAAAATTTCATTCAATTTCATACATCATTCATTACCCATTAAAACTAACATAGAGATATAACAAATCATAGAATATAAATCACACAAGGATGAAACAAAACATCAACATATAAACACCAAATATATGTGAGAAACCGTAATGGGGAATAAAACCCACTATCACACCACCTAAACTATTGTCCTATAAGTAATGAAACAACATTTAGTGATGCACCAACCCCTCACTAGTTATGCACCAACCCAACTAGTCCTTTAGCAAGATCCAACTTGCAAGGAAGCTCCAAATCCTAAGTAACTTAGTAAAAAACCAATAATTTCAAGGAAACTTATACAAGCTCCAAATTTCAATGAAACTCCAACTCCCTCTTGACTAGACATCAACCCAACCAAAGCAAGATTAATCACCTCAAGACACCTTGTTTCTCTCTTAACTAATGGTGATCTCTTCTTCAAATATCTCTTCTCTATCAACATTACACTATATTTCATACACATATAACACTACTATTATGATTAATTATGGTATCTCACCTCATTTATCTCACTTCAATATTTTACCCCTCTAAAATAGCCTTTTAGGCTTAGTCTCTCAACATACCTCTTCTAGGCTCATTAGGTCAATTGAAATTATCATCCACCTATTAAAGATATATTATATTATCATCATGATTTATTTCATCTTATAATGATCATTATTTACTTTTTTCTACTCTTTCAATGATATATTTTCTTTGCTTATGTCTACTACACTCTGACTAGCTCAAATAGGCCAATTAGTCCTTTCTTTTATACCAAACTTTTGCTTTCACCCATATTGGTCAGATAATAAATCTAAACCACTTAAATCACAATTTAAATAATTCCACACACACATTTCACACAATAAATAATCATTACACAAATTTTTCATACCTCTTAAGGGCTAAAACCTCCATTAGTCCTAAAGGAAACCTAATGCAATTAGGTCTGTCTTAAGTAGAAGTTACACTTCTAACCCCTTGGACCATCTTGAGTCACTTCCAACACTTGAAATACTTTAAATATGACTCAAATATACCAATTATATCATTCACATATCTCCATTCCACCTAATAATCCAACTCATCACTTGATCTATGTTATTATGCCTAGTTTCCATTAGGCCTTCATACAAAATAAAAAATACTCTTAACTCAACCATTTTGGTCAAATTATAATGGATGATAAAAAAAATGGTTATTTTGAGTAGAAATATATGAAAACTATATTTTTGTCCTTCCTACATCCATTTGATCTATGTTTGTTAGAATTTTAATTTTATGGGCTTATAAATGTCTAGTCTCTTCTTTTTCCACTCTTTCTAAGGAATCTAATCCATTCTCTATATCCTTTAACTCTCTAATCTATGCCTTGAGGGTTTATATTTCATTAAGGGCATACAATAATTTATTATTTTTTCCTAATTTTTAGGGGCTACTTTTTATTCTATATCCATTTTGATATTAATGATATGTTATTAAATTATTTCTTCTTTTTTAATAGTCTATGGAGTACCCTAATGATCCATTTAAATAAAATATGTAACTTCAAAACTAGAAAGGGTAGATTTATCCCCATATAAGTTACTAGTAGTCTCTTCCTCATGTTCACATAAGTATTATTATTATTTAGGGTATTCCTAACTCTCAATCAAAAATACCAAAGGGTTTAAATAGGTGTGTATTTTGGTTATCCCACACTTGATCCTCTTGGATTATCTCCTTAGAGTTTGTAAAGATGAAATATTTTACTTCTTCCTTGGTTTGAATGTTGAGGGAACATCCTTAGTTATATTATTGCATTTATATTATGAGGAATATGCTTTTTTAATATACCTCCTTCTCATTTTCCCAAGCCTTTCTTGTTGTCCTCAAATATTCTCAACTTATTATTCAACATTTTATTCTCAAGTTATGTCATATTTGTCCTCAGCCACTTTCTCATTTTGATCACCAACCACTTAATACTGATCATCATTAAGTAATTAATCCATGGAAAGTAATTCATCTAAGGTTATAATGGGTCCTTTCCTCTTAGAAATTTATTTTTAAAAATTAATGTGATTAAACAATTCTAAGACAAATCTTTTGACATTCCTCTTTGTTACTCATTAACCATTATCATATGAATGTTTAGTTATAAACTATATATATTTATCTTACTCTCATGCCATAAATTATTTATAAACTTGAAGTGGCTTTCATATATAATTAAGTGTATATCCTCACTCAAGTATTTTATGATATATAATTAATCAAATATACAGTTATTATCATTAAAACAATAATTTTCATCAACCATTGCATTCCTTCTCTTGGAAATCTAGTTATCTATGTAATAAAATCTATATATATCTCAAATTGTATCCATTTAATAGCGGATACATAATTTACAGGGATTATGAAAAATCCTTTACAATTTCATCGTCAAAATCCATTAATATCTTAAAATCAATTCATCCATCTAAAATACTAAAACATTTCTACAATTTATCTACATTCCCTGAATGGCAAGAGGTATGTTGCTTCTCTTACAACTACATCACCACCCATATTTTCCTAAATGATTCTTTATTGAAATAATAAAGGGTTGTTTTTATTGGTTGAATATTTTGTCGATCAGTGTACTGATAAACAAAATAGGTCTAATCAGCCAAAGTAGGAAGATTAGTCGTCTAAATGTGTAGATTTACCACATTAGAAGGGGACTGATCTCTCCTCTCATCAAGGGGAGGTTCCCTATAGATAGGCTATATATATATAAATAGAAAATAATACTCAATGGTAGGACAAACCATCCATCTCTCTTTCTTCAAAGATGATGTGTGCGGATCAAAAGAGAAACTCAAGGAAAATGACAGAAAGCACTCCTCTTCTTTCAAAAGTATTATTCAGCAAGCCATAAGAATACTCCAAGTAGTAACAAATTTTTTTAACAAAAGATGTAATAACCAACAAATCGAGATGCAACACAAAGTCTCCACCTGAATCACTCGAGAGTAAGATACGAAGGACAATGAGGGCACAAAGTCATCCCAAAGTCCTTTACATAGAAATGAAAAGAAAACACACTAAAGGTAATTATGGGGGCACAAAGTCTCTTCATAGTTGACTCTTTAGGACACCTTCTTGACTGTTGTCACTAATTCTACTTGTTGAATTAAAGGAATAGAAGATATATTGAAGAAAAAGACATAAGAATAGTTTCCTCAAAAATAAATATATTACATCACAAATTCTGAAAAACCACTTATTTTCTTATTTCAATAACAAAATATGATAAACAAACTGAGCTCAAAGTCTCAAAAGTGCCTTTCAATTTGGGTAGAGTTTTGTTTTTTTGTCAAAAAGAGATCCATTTACAATAGAAGAGAGTTCCTTATATAGCCTCTTTAAGGACTCAGGAACAGTAACACATCATGTTGCATTGAAATCTGTTAAGAAGGTAGGCTAGAACTAAGGGGCATCTACCCATTTTCTTTTCTCAATGCAGAGAAACAAGTCATGCTATTGAAATTTTACATCTTTCAATATCCACCTACCATCTGATCCTTCTTCATCATTCCTCCTTTTTTGGCTATTTGAATCGAGTCATAGATTCAATTCAATACTCTGTTCCTTAGTTACTTTCTACTGGTCTTTAACAATTGACATGTGGCACATTCCACTACTAAATAGGTGAAGACATGTGGCAACTTCCATGGGACTCTGAGAAACATTTATTGATAGAGGCTTTGAAACTTATTACAAACTCAAAATCATGGGTGCAAACACTTGTCGCTCTCTGTGGATTTACAATAGAAAAGGTGGCAAATTCCACTTGCCTCTTGAGAATCCTAAAGAGGATGACACATGTCAACTTCTATTGCATTTTAGAAACACTATAGAACTATGCGTAACTCATTTGGATTCATGTAGAAGATGTAACTTTGTGTGTTCTGCTTAACTTACAAAAGACACGTGGTAGCTTCTGTGGCTCTTAGAAGCAAAGTTAAATGAGCCTCAGAAGATGACATATCCTTTGAGATCCCTGTGTAAGATGACACATAGTAGTCTCCACTATACTTTAGCAGCCTTTGAAAACACTTGGGACTTATTTTAGATTCACACAGATGATAACATGTGGTGGTCCCCACTATGCTCAAAAAATGCTTAGGATGAGCTCAAAAACTTGTTCAAAACTCAAATGCAGACACGTGTCACTCTCAATGGAGTTATATATGAACAGGTGGTGGCTTCTGCTCAACTTTGGGGAGTTAGGCATATGATGACACATTGCATGTTTCACTTTCTTTAGCAAATCATTAGGGGTTCATCACAATCTTTTTGAAAACAAGAAGCAAGAGAAAGAAATTATAGAGACTGACACTTGTCAGCTTTTGTTGAATTTTACAAGGGACACATGGCACGGTCTGAAAACATTTGTTAGTCATACAAATACAGACACTTGGCATGTTCCACATCATTTAGTCACTCATCCTTAGGCCCACCATGGTCTTTGCTTGAAATAGTTAAGCTAAGGGAAGAGACTATGGATATTGACACTTAGAGGCTCCCAACAAGCTTTAAGAGGGACACATGGCAATATCTGCCAATTCAGAGAAACAAAGTTTAGTGGGGCTCGATCGTTGACACTTGACAGCATCTACAAGATTTTGTCAGGCTTTTGTCTTGGTCTATTTGTTTGCCTTGGTCACCTTTTTCCACAAGAATTCCCTTCACAAGGGAACTTGTTTCTTTAACTCTTGGGGCACTCCTTTGAACTTTATCACTTGAACCGATTGATTGAACCAACTTTGGTTCAATGGTTCATTCCCTTGTTTTGGCTGAGTCTTTTTTATCTTCATTAAACCAAATGTGTTGAACCACTTGATTGAGCCAAATGTTGAAACAAGAAAACAAATTGATTGAACTAAAAGCATTGAACTGATTGAACCAAATTGGTTCAAGCCTCTTTTGCTTGAATGCTTACCGATAGACATTTTTGATTGAACCAAGGCACTGAAACAAATCCTAAAAATGACCAAGTGATAGAAATTGATTCTTTTGGTTGAACCTGCCTATAGAAACTGTGAAGCTCATTGAACTTGTAGAAATGAACCTACTTTTAGATTCTATAGAAATCAACCTATAAAGCCCATTGAACATGGCCTATAAAGTCTATAGATTTCCTCTTCTTGCTGAGTCTATAGATTCAAGCCTACATAATTCGTAGATTTCTGAGAAGCTTGAATAATGAGGAATTTGAATGCACATGACAAATTTTAAAAAGGGAAGAGATAATTTTGGTCTGTAGGACCAAAATAGTTCAAATGTTGTCCCAAAAATGAGTGATATTTTTGGGGGACAATAGCTAGCTCCAGTTGGGGAACTTCTATCAATTGAAAAAATAATTGAAAGGAGTAGAATCTAGAATCTCCAGTGTCTTCATGTGTACCATTGGGTTACAGAGTCATGCTACCTAAAAATGAGAGGCATCAAAAATGGAAACAAATAAAACAAAATAGAATTAAAAACTATACAAATATACATATGTATAGATGGAATGATTTGATACTTTAATAATTGAAGTGTTTTAGATGTTTCTTCTTAGGAGAAAGTGAAAATAGTGCTCTATTCTGATAAATTAGCAAGAAGACATTTTGCCCCTAGAAACAGTGATGGGTGAATGGAGCTCTCCACTAAGAAACTATTTTTTTGTGTCTTCCCCTTTGCCTTCTCTTCTTGTTGTTCCAAGGTAGGATGTGGTCTTTAAACTGGAAACCATAACTCCTTGCTCTCTTGGTGAAGGGTTCCTTTGCCTAATTTTGATTTGCAGCAACATAGTCCATTACCATAATTGGTTGTTCTTCTGATTTAGTCCAACACATGATTGGATTGTCCACATCAAAATCCTAATAAACTATTAGCTTAACATTTCCTTTGATGTGAAGGAGTTTGACTTCTTCATCTTGAGCAATCTTTAATCTAAGAAACAAAGATTTGCATCCAGTTGTGTTGAAGGTGTTGCTGACTTACAAATTGCTATCATCATCAGAAATTGATATCAACATAGTCCCAACTTCATCATTGGTGGAATAATTTCTATCATCATCAGAAGTTGATCTCTTATCAGATTTATCTTCATTAGAGATGGAAGATCTTTCCTTGTTTATATTACACCCTACTAATTCTTCTGATGCCTTGTTTGGATCAAATCCTGGATTAATAGCTACAAGACTTTCATCAGCTGAGACATGAGCATCCTCTGTGGTCAAGAAGTAATTACTCTTGCCTAAAGGCTCAAATAGAATTTGAGCTACAGGGGTTGACGTTTGGGTGACCACAATTTTTACCTCAGATAGGTCTACACATGATTCTCCATCAATGTCCAATTGCTCAAGATTGGCTTGCAGAGATTCAAACTCAGCCATCTAAATTTTGGATTTCTTAACGTGATTAATCATGTCAAATGAATAGAATGGACTTAGAAGAGAAGATGGGAGTTCATCCTTTTGATTTCTAGGAGGGGGAGGATTGGTTTGTGAAGTTGAAGTAGAAGGTGAAGAGATGTTTGATGTACTTACTTCTTTGGTAATCACCAGGTCCTTTGATTAAAAAGGAAGAGGGGTTCTCTGCTCAGCAATTGAAATTGATAGTTAAGGTTTCTCCTCTATCTTCTCTTTGTTGGCCTACTGGGTTGACTGATTTTGGGACCTGGTGAATATTGCATATGATCCTTTGACTGCTTCACCTTAACTTCTGAGTTTATCTTGGTAATTTAGGAAACCAATGTGGGAGTCACTAGTTGATTCTTCTAGATCCTCCCTAAAGAGATCAACACCATTTTCTTGCTCTAACTCAAGTTGGAAATAGGAAACATGCTCTATTTCCAAATATCCAATTACCAAGTTTGTTGGAGGTGCTTCAAAGGTAGGATTCCTCTATGGGGGAGGAAGATGATTTTGTTGCCCTTGACTTCTAGCAGCATTGCCTTGATGTGGCTAATTAGGGAATGTCCTCCTTGGTATATCTTTATATAGAGGAGTAGAAGACATACTTTGTGCCATTTTCCTTTTCAAGTCTAGTAATTCATTTGCCAGCTTTTGCACCACTGGATCAGTGGTGCTTGTAGATAAATATTCAGAAGATGATGAGGATCTATTTTTATTTGAATCTCTTCTTATCTTCCCTACCAAGATAAGGTCATATTCTACCTCAGTGGCCAAAATTTGAGCTATAACAAGATCTATTTGACCAACACGTCTCAATAGAAAAATTACTTCAAGTAACTAAGAATTAATGAAGAAGCATTGGAGATTTTTAGCTGTAGGTTGAGCAATTATAGGAATTATGTTCCTTAGTTTGTCAAATTTAGCTATGAAATCCCTCATAGGCTCATGAGGCTCTTTCTTAATCTAAGTTAGCTGGGCTAGCAAGGCATGTACATCTTCTATAGGCTTGAACCTTGCTTTAAACTTGGATTTGAGTGTATCCCACTCAGTCACTGATCTAACTTGTAGATGGTAAAACTAGTTTGCAACAGCACCCTATAGTGTCTCCACAAAAATCCTGACTACCACGTCTTCAAAATCTACTCCAATAACACCATAGGCTATGCTAAAGTCTGCAATGTGTTCATTAGGGTGAACTATCCCATCACTAAATAATTTGGGGAAATTCTTTCTTGAACTGCATGGGAGTTCATGCAGAGGTGTAGTCAAGTTGAGTGGGCCAAAAGAGTTACCCTAGGGGCCTCAAACTGCCATGATTTAATTAAGAAAAATAGAGATAACAAATTTGGAAGGAGTGGCCAAATTACAAAACAAAAATGGAAAAGGACTGGCTTAGCTTTAGTTTGAGGCTTGAGGCTTCAAACTGTGCACTCTTTCCCAGCAGCTCTAGTTTTGTAGACTAGATAAAATAATAGAGGTAGAGGAAGATGGTAAGGGTATAAATGGATAATGGGTAAGATGTGAAACAAAGTTGCTAGAGTCTATAATGGATAAGGGTTATAATGATAATGGGTTATAATTAGGTGATGTTTCAATCTGAAACTTGAGGTTTTAGAATGCACATAACTATATCCCCAGCAGAGTCACCAAAAATTGTTGGTTGAATATTTTGTCGAGAAGTGTACTAATAAACAAAATAGGTCTGATCAGCCAAAGTAGGAAGATTAGTCATCCAAATGTGTAGATTTACCACATCAGAAGGGGACTGATCTCTCCTCTCATTAAGGGGAGGTTCACTATAGATAGGATATATATATATAGAAATAGAAAATAATACTCAAGGGTAGGACAAACCATCCATCTCTCTTTATTCAGAGATGATGTGTGCGGATCAAAGGAGAAACTGAAGGAAAATGATAGAAAACACTCCTCTTCTTTTAGAAGTACTATTCATCAAGCCACAAGAATACTCTAGGTAGTAACATCAAAATGTAGCAAAAGATGTAATAACCAAAAAATTGAGATGCAACACAAAGTCTCCACTTGAATCACTCAAGAGTAAGATATGAAGGACAATGAGGGCACAAAGTCTCTCCACATTTGACTCTTTAGGACACCTTCTTGACTGTTGTCACTAATTCTACTTGTTGAATAAAAGGAACAGAAGATATATTGAAGAAAAGACATAAGAATAGTTTCCTCAAAAACAAAGATATTACAACACAAATTCTAAAAAACCACTTGTTTTCTTATTCCAATAACAAAATATGATAAACAAACTGAGCTCAAAGTCTCAGAAGTGCTTTTCAATTTGGGTAGAGTTTTGTTTTTTTGTCAAAAAGAGATCCATTTACAATAGAAGAGAATCCCTTATATAGCCTCTTCGAGAATGACTCGGGAACAATAACACATCATGTTGCATTGAAATCTATTAAGAAGGTAGGCTAGAACTTAGGGGCATCTACCCATTTGCTTTTCTCAATGCAGAGAAACAAGTCATGCTATTGAAAGTTTACATCTTTCAATGTCCACCTGACGATCTGATCCTTCTTCATCATTCCTCTTTTTTTGGTTATTTGAATCAGGTCCTAGATTCAATTTGATGCTCTGTTCCTTAGTTACTTTTTATTGGTCTTTAGCAATTAATGCATGGCACATTCCATTGCTAAATAGTTGAAGACACGTGGCAACTTCCATGGGACTCTGAGCAATGTTTATTGATAGAGGCTTTGAAACTTATTATAAACTCATAATCATGGGTGTAGACACTTGTTGCTCACCATAGATTTACAATGGAAAAGGAGGCAGCTTCCACTTGCCTCTTAAGAATCCTATAAAGGATGACACTTGTCAACTTTTGTTGCAATTTAGAAACACTATATAACTATGCGTAACTCATTTGGATTCATGTGGATGATTCCACTTGGTGTGTTCTACTTAACTTACAAAGGACATGTGGCAGCTTTTATGGCTCTTAGAAGCAAAGTGAAATGAGACTTAGAAGATGACATATCCTTTGAGAGCCCTATGGAAGTTGACATATGGAAATCTCTGCTATGATTTAGTGTCCTTTGAAAACACTCAAAAATTATTTTAGATTCATGTGGATGATAACATGTGGCGGTCCCTATTGTGCTAAAAAAATGCTTAGGATGAGCTTAGAAACTTGTTTGAAACTTGGACGCAGACACATATCACTCTTAGCAGAGTTATAAATGAATAGGTGGCAGCTTGTAGTCATCTTTAGAGAGTTAGGTAGATGATGACACATGGCACATTCCACTTTCCTCATCAGCTCACTGGGGGTCCATCACAGTCTTTATGAAAACAAGGAGAGAGAAATTGTAGAGATTGACACTTGTCAGCTTCTACCAAATTTTTCAAGGGACACGTGGCATGGTCTGAATACATTTGTTAGTCATGTAAATGAAAACACTTGGTGCATTCTACTTCATTTAGTCACTCATTCCTTGGCCCACCATGGTCTTTGCTTGAAACAGTGAAGCTAAGGGAAGAGACCGCAGATATTGACACTTGGAGGCTCCCAACAAGCTTCAAGAGGGACACATGGCAATATCCACCAATTCATAGAAACAAAGTTTAGTGGGGCTTGGTTGTCGACACTTGGTAGCATTTGTGAGATTCTGTCAGGCTTTTATCTCAGTCTGTTTGTTTGCCTTGGTCACTTTTTGCCACGGGAATTCCCTTTGCAAGGGCACTTGTGTCTTTGACTCTTGGGGCACTCCTCTGAACTTTGTCGCTTGAACCAACCGATTGAACTAACTTTGGTTCAATGGTTCATTCCCTTGTTTTGGCTGAGTCTTTTTTATCTTCATTGAACCAAATGTGTTGAACCACTTGATTGAACCAAACGTTAAAACAAAGTGGATGAACCGATTGAATCGAAAGCATTAAACCGATTGAACCAAAGTGGTTCAAGCCTCTTTTACTTGAATGCTTTCTGATAGATGTTTTTGATTAAACCAAGGCACTAAAACAAATCCTAAAAATGACCAAGTGATAGAAATTGATTCTTTTGGTTGAACCCACTTGAAGAAACTGTGAAGCCTATTGAACTTGTAGAAATGAACATGCCTACAGAGTCCATAGAAATCAAGTCTATAGAAATAAACCTGTAAATCCCATTGAACTTGGCCTATAAAGTCTATAGATTTCCTCTTACTACTGAGTCTGTATATTCAAGCCTGCAAAATCTGTAGATTTTTGAGAAGCTTGGAAAATGAGGAATTTGAATGCCCATGAAAAATTTTAGAAAGGGAAGAGACAATTTTGGTCTGTAGGACCAAAATAGTTCAAATGTTGTCCCAAAAATGAGTGATATTTTTGGGGGACAATAGTTTTAATATTTAGACATAAATAAGTAGTGAATTTTATGATGTGTGATGCATAACGTCTCATTATAGGGTTATGTTGATGCCTAAATTTGCATCATAGGTGACCAGAGTGTTTAAGAAACACTTCTCATTTTAGAATTATAGGAATTTAATGTATGAGTTATAATTTGTGATGATCCTATTATTCTATTTATGGAATAAAGGAAAAACAAGTGACTATTTCACAATATCTATAATGTTTGGTGGTTGGGATCCACCATGGCCAAATAGTATATACATGAAAAATAAATAATATCTATGCTAAAAATAATGAATTATGATCAAGAACTAATCTTAGATGGATATTTAAAAAGAGTATTAAGCTAAAGTGATCAGGTTAATAAAAAGTAAAATGGAGGGTAGGGAAGAAAAGAAAGATGTGTTAATATTTGTTCCAGACATAATGACAAAGTTCAAATCTCATCTGGACATGTATTTAACCAATGTATTAAGTGAATACGATTAAGCCAAAATCATGACATACATCAAGCAAGATTATAAGGAAGGTATGAAATGATGAAAATAAAAACCAAGCTCACTTTAAATATTTACTGTTGTAAGCAAACAACATTATCCCAAATATAAAAAAAGTGTAGAAAATGAAATAAGCCTAAGAACTTTCAACTAATCTAGCATTGGAACAAAAAACTTTGAATTCAAGATACACATCCATAATCCATAGGAATCATTCAAATCTAAAAGTGAAACTAGACAACCAAGAGAAAAACCATATAGCACTTCACACAAGCAAATATGTACAGACTTTTTAGAATTCCTTGTTTGTATTCATTGCTTAAAGTTTACAAAGAAATTTGGTTCTAATAAATCCCTCCATTTTAACAACTAACAATGCTTGTTTTATAATATACAAGGTAACATGTCAATTAGTATCATCCATTTACATTTGTATAATTATATAGGTGTCCTTTCTATTGCATTCTAGAACAAATAGCCTTTTCCTTTTTATAGATTGGTCTATAGACAATATATTTCACAAATTTAACATGGCCATGAACTTATATTAAACTACTCACTAGTGGTCCATAGTCATATTGTGAATTGAATTAAACTCCCACTAGAGATAGTTAAATTTCAGAAGATTGATTTGTGGTGATCATAGGGTAGAATTGAGGCTTACTTGAATATTTCATAGTTATAAAATGGTGGTAGCATTTAGACTTAAATGAGAATTATACCTTAGATCATGTATTTTTATCTTACTTTTTATGGGTCCAATAGGCCTTTAGTTCTTATTGCTTTTCTTCTTATGTGGCATCATCCTGGTATCTACATGGCATCCCTATGGTACTTTCATGACAAAACAACTTGTAAATGTTCAAATAATGACCCTTAACATTGAATTTGGATCCAAGTAGTTGTGGTAAATTTTATGTCCACATGACCATCATTTAATGTCCATGTGGAAATCATTAATGGGCATGCAACCATCAATTTTAAAGAAATCCACAAGGATATTTTCTATCTTAAATTTGATGTTCACATGAGTGTCATTTGAAGTTCATGTGGATGTAATTGATGGGTGCATGGCCATCAATTTAAAACATGTTTTAAGAACTATTTTCCAAGCTTGCCACTTGTCATTTTGTGGTTCAGTCTACACTCTATCAGTTTTGCTAAGAAATGTCTTTTTTCCATGTGGTGGTCCTATGGGCCTTTAGATCTTCATTTAAAAGTCCTACTTTGTCTCAATCCATTAGATCATGTTTTTATGGGTGAATGTGAGCTATTGGATCTCAATCCAAGAAGTAGATTTCCATTGGATGCTCAATATCCTTTAAATGAAATGGTGACACTTGTCACTATCTCAAGGATTTGAAATGTCAAAGTTCACTACATTTCATTGGATAGACTTTTCCCAACTAAATGCGGGTCATTAATATTTTAGAGAAACACAATATTTAAGCTTGAGGATATATATGAAAATCTTCAGGATATAAGACTTAGGCTAAGTTCAAAACATAATATATGAGACCCTATGAATTAAAAGAGACTTAGCATAAATACTTTGGACTAGGGTTAGGAACATAATAAAAAGGACCCCACCAAAAATAAAAGGACAAAGCTTAAAGAAATAGCCTAAAGTTTTCATCATATTAATAAATATGATAAACCTTAGGATAAGGCTTTAGGATAAGCTTTATAATAAGGGGACCATGAAATTATTTAGACCAAGCTAAGGTTTTTAGCTTTATGTTTGGTTGTGTTGAAAAACACAACCAAGCCTTATGACAAAAATTAAACTAAGTCCATGGTTTTTAAATTTGTTCCCCCATAAATTTAAACAAAAGATCCCACTAGTTTTAAATTTGAATTAAAAGGTCTAGGTAAAACATTAGGCTAGGGTTTGAAAATATGAATTTAATCAATCTATTATAGATAAAGGTTAGTAAAATATCAATTTAACATTGAAGCACAAAACCCTTATCATTTTTTTCCCAAATGGGATCCTTTAAACCTATAACCTGAAATAGAGATATTCAATATTAGCACTTTAGATAAGATTAAACCAAAACCATGAAAAAATAAGTCAACTAGACCAAGGTGTGGATGATATTCAAATAAAAATAATGTGAAATCATGTTAATGACATTATGATCAAGTGAATATTCAATTTCAAGGAAAAAATTTTCACAATTTGACACATTGGTCCCCATTTTTTAAAATTG
This sequence comes from Torreya grandis, assembly GCA_037957365.1. NCBI lineage: Eukaryota > Viridiplantae > Streptophyta > Pinopsida > Cupressales > Taxaceae > Torreya > Torreya grandis. The sequence goes on along the minus strand of JARHVA010005039.1, from coordinate 1,170,338 downwards.
GGGTATGTTAATATCAACAAATGGTAACTTCTAGGGGAAACATAGAAATATGTTAAAATTCAGAGACTCTGGTTTAGACTAATAATTAAGCTACTTATTCCATTTTATCAAGCACCATTATTAATATTAGTTCATGTTTAAAAAAATCTTAAATATACAGAATTAGGATCAAACATCAAAAAATTAGTCATGTTATGTGTGTGATTTGATTACACTTACTATGTGCCACTTGATTTAGAGAACAACTTCTAGATTTATGGCTTTAATCATTAACACTAACTTTTAGCATGTTTGGATATTCATTAAGAACCATGTTTTAACTCAAGGAAGGCTTGGGCATTGCTATAATACCATCTAGGAATCCATAACCCTAAAAAATATGCCTTTGGATCCACTCAAGGATGTACTCCACTACCAACTAGGTATCCATAGCCTTGGTGGAGATTACCAGAATCACCTCTACTTAGAAATATTTTGTATTTTTAGATCATTTTTGGATTTCTAATAGAGGTCAAGAAATAGGTTAGATAGGTTTAGGGATTTGGTCAAGTTTTTTATTTTCAAACAATCATCTTTGGCTATAAACTTTGTCCCAGGAAATAATATTTGTTAAGTACAAATGTGACTATGTCTTATTAGTTAAAAATTTCATCCCATATGTGAAATGCTTCTTAAAACCAAGATTAGATAAAATATAACTTAAAACCTCAATGAATAGTTAACTTACCCATCAATATTTGTTGGTTTATCTAAACTACAACATCAAGTTCATATTTAAATCATCCATGATCAACCAATGTTGAGAGGTAATACTTACAATTTTGAACTATAAAAATCTTAAGTAGTTAGATGAAACTCAAGCTAAGGTCTATCTAAAAGGACTTATTTAAAACCAAGGAACAAATAGGAAAATAGAATAAACAAATATAAATAAGCACTATATACAAACAAGAGACATGAAGGAAAAAAAGAAAGACACAAAGAATAAGAAAGAAACTAAACTAAGCCCTACATTAACTCCATAGAGTACTTAGCTACAAGATCAAATGTAAAGTTATTTAGTCTACTAAAAAACCTTGAAACATGAATGTTTTATTTTGATGACATCATGCATATGGGAACACTTGTATACTTACATCTTATATGTGATGTAATTTGGTCTCTTATCAGCATTCTCAAGTGTGTGGATTGAAGATATGAATCTAAGACCCAATCATCTTCTTCTCAAATCCTTCTATCTTTTATTAGTACTGATAATTATCCTTTAGTCATAAACATATATTGACTTATATCATCTTCATTCAATAATGGCAGCTCAACTAGCATTCTTTTCCTAATATCTTCATTAAATTTAGCTTGAGGTGGGGATACACTACCAATGTTTGTACCAAAACTTTATAAGTCATCCTAAAAGTCTTATTCATATTAATTTAATGAAGGATCATGAAATTCATCTTCAACCTTACCATTTTAATCAATTGGATCACATACTTCCACCCTTTTGAAGGTGTTATATGAAAAATTATTGATCCATTTCACTTGCTTCATCCTCATCCTCTATGTAGAATTGCATCTCAGCTACCCACATAAGTCCCAAGTCATCTTACTTTGGGGTCTCCATAATTATATTACTATTTTAAATACCTCAATTTATTTTAATAAATCTTGGTATAAATGTTGCCACTAGTCTTCTTATTCAGAGGCAAACTCTATTCTAGCAATGACCTCATATGAATTGCCTTCACAAGTATCTCCTGAAGAGAAATCAGCTTATATATGATCTTGTTCATGGGGTTGCTCATCTTGAACGTCCATTTCATCATCTAGATCATCTTCCAATTCAAATTATTCTTCAAATGGAAAATCAAAGTCGCTCATAAAGGATTTAGAAGTTCTTGTAAAGATAGATGTCCCTGAAACAATGTCTTGATTAAGCATTGGTTCATATGTATCCCTTTCACTTTGACATGCTTATAAGACATTATAATGATCAGCTATACCTATGTAAAAAATATTAATTTCATGTATTTCCTTAGATGACTTATTATTGTTGTTATCATGAAATCTATTCAACCTTTGGGATACATAGTCTATGTTGGAGCCTTCCCAAAAATTACCCACTTTCTTTTACAACTAAAGAAAATTAGTGCTCAGCTTTTAAACCATCTTAAGTATGGATTCATATTCATTATTTGGTATTTTTGAGTCATGAACTTGATTGTCATTACTAGTGGGCACCAAATTTTTCTATCATTATGGATGAAATCCATTTGTATCATTGTTGAAGAACCCTAAATTTTGGCTAGGATAGGCAAGGCTTATATGAAATTGGTTTAAGATTGGCATCTAATTAAAGGAAGATGCATTTTTATTATCATTAGGACTGATATTTATTGTTGGGAAATTGGGTTTGAAATTAAGAATATTCTATACAAGATGACCTTGAGGCTGTATTTGATCATTGATTATTTCAACTTCAACATAAGCCAATGCCAAGAATTTTATGATTTTGACAGACCTTTTAAGGAACACATAAGTCATGGGATCTAAATCATCCTTGTAAATATCTAATTCTAAAGCCTCATCAGGTCTATAAGGATCTATGTTCTTGTTATAGATTTTCTAGAATCTAACATTGAAGGATCTAATGGTCTTATTAGCATCTCTCTTAATAGTGTTGAATTGTTGATACAAAATGCATGGACTAAATATTTTACCAAATTGAACAATAAATATTTTTTAAAAACCATCATTGGAGGGTTAAGGAACCATTCACATGCAACATATTTGAAAGTAAAAGGGAATAATATAAATACTACATCTTCATGAATAACACTTAGAAGTCTTAAAGCAACATTGAAAATTTTAACATGTTATTCAGCTATGACAACATCATTAGGATTGAATGGAGGCAAATACCTTTCAATATTTCTCGGTAAGGCATGCATAATACCTAGAATGTTTATTGGAGAACCACCTAGCCAAGCCATATCTTGAACACATGAGCACCCTGACTTAGTGAAGTTAGTTGATACCTTGAAATTTTATGCCCACTTTAATCTTAATTTTGGTAATTATGGCTTGTGACCTTGAAATATATTTAAAATATGATGTATCAAACCAACCTTTGTAAAGTACAATGTTTAAGTTTGTACATTAAGTCAATTTTACATAAATACATGTAAAACATGACTATATCTAACAAAATAAGTTCAAAGATACATCTAGGCTAATTAATGAGAGGGATATTTACATTTCTAGTCTTGAACAAACTCAAATTTCCAAATAACTATTCATTCTTTGTAAAAAAAATTCTATTACTAACCTTAAACACAGGGAATACACAAAGCATGAACTACCTTTGCAAAAATGTCCATGGATCTCCAAAGAATATTGATCTTTATCTATAAGAATTAGAAATATTGGTCTAAGACCATAAAGATCAATGATATTTACACAATTCAGCAAAGGATCACTCAAATATGCAAAGAATACACTAATATTTGATCAAAATACACTATAATTAGCAAAGATTCTAGAAATTTACAAAGATTTAACTAAAGACCCTCCTTCTAGTGCCAGTGAAGATCTTCCTGTTGATGCCTAAATGTGTATCACATGTTCCTAGAGTCTTTAAGAAACACTTCTCATTTTAGAATTCTATGAATTTAGTGCATGAGTTGTAGGTTGTGATAATCTTGTTATCTATTGATGGAATAGAGGTAGAACAAGTGACTATTTCATAATATTTATAATGTTTGGTGGTTGAGAGCCACCATGGCTAAATAATAGATCTATGAAATATAATTAGTATATATGCTAATAATAGTGAATTATGATCAAGAACTAATCTAGGAACTAATCTAAAATTGATATTTATAATGAGAATTAAGCTAAATTAATTAGGTTAAAAAAGAGAAAAAGGGAGGGTAGGGTAGAAAAATATGTTACTGGTCTTTATTTCAAACATTATGACAAAGTTAAAATATCATCTGGACATGCATTTAACTAATGTATTAAGTGAATAATCTTAAATCCAAATCTAGACATACATCAAGAAGCATCTAAGGAAGGTATGAAATGAAGAACCAAGCTCACTTTAAACATTCACTCCTCTAAGCAAAAAACATTAGAACAAATACAAAATAAGTTCATAAAATGAAATAATCCTAATAACTTTCAACTAATCTAGCATTGGAATAAATTATCAGATTTTCATTCAAGATACACATCTATAATCCATATGAACCATTCAAATCTGAAAGGGAAACCATATAATTGAGAGGGAAACCATATAGCACTTAACACAAGAAAATATGGACATACTTTATAGAATTCCTTATTTATATTCATTTCTCAAAGTTTACAAAGTAATTTGGTTCTAAGAATTAGATTCCTTTTGATAATTTACAATGATCCTTTTATAATATACAAGGTAGCATGTCGGTCAGTCTCATCTAATTACATTTGTACAAGTGTACATGATATGTGTCCTTTCTATTGAATTCTATAATAAATGACACTTTCCTTTTAATAGACAAGATTATAGACAATCCATTTCACAAATTGCACATGGCCATGAACTTCTATTAAACTAATCACTCATGTTCCACAATCCAATTCCAAATTGAATGAAAATTACACTAGTGATAGTCTAATTTCTCAAGCTTGATTTATGGTGGTCACAGTCTCGAACTAAGGCTTACCTAAAGACTTCATAGTGCTCAAATGGTGGTAGCATTTTGATTTAAATAAGTATTAATCCTTACATAATGTGTTTTTATCTTGATTTTTATGGTCTATTATATCTTTAGTTCATGTTCATTTCATGCTTATGTGGCATAATCCTGGCATCTATGTGGCATCCCTCTGGCACTTTCATAGTAAAACTACCTGTTGATGTTCAAATAATGATCATTGCATTTGAATTTGGATCCAATAAGTTATCTTAATTTTTATTTTCATATTACCATCATTTGACATCTATAGGGGTATCATTGATGGGTGCACGACCATCAATTTTAAACATGTCTATATAGATCTTTGTTATGTTAAATTTGACATCCATACGACTGTCATTTGATGTCCACATGGAAATGATTGACAGGTGTGTGGCCATAAATTTTAAACATGTCTTAGGAACTATTTACCAAGCTTTCCACTTGTCATTCTCTGGTTCACTTTACACTCTATCAGTTTTGTTAGGAAATGTCTCTTTGCCACATGGTAGTCTTACGGGCCTTCAAAGTTTCATTGAAAAGTCTTACTTTATCTCACTCCATTAGATCATGTCTATCTAGGTGAACATTAATGATTAGATCTTGATCTAATAAGTGGACCACCATTTACTATTCAATATACTTTAAATGAAATGGTGACACCTATCACTGTCTCAGGGCTTTGAATTGTTAAAGTTCACTACACTCTATTGGATCGACTTCACTTGACTAAATCTAGGTTATTGATCCTATAGATAAACACAATATTTAAGATTGAGGATATATATGAGAAAATTTAGGATAAATTACTTAATCTAAGTTCAAAACATAATATACTAGACCCCATGAATTATTAGGGACTCAACATAAAGACTTAGGACTAGGGTTAGGAATGTAATGAAAAGGACCCCATAAAAAATAAAAGGACATAGCCTAAAAACATATCCTAAGGTTTTCATCATATTAACAAATATGGTAAACCTTAGGATAAGGATTTACACTAAGATTTATTAAAAAAAGAACCATGTAATTATTAATACCACGGTAGGAATTTTAGCTTAAGGTTTGGTTGTGTTGAAAAACATGACCAAGCCTTAACACAAAAATTAAATTAGGTCCATAATATTTAATTTGTTCCCACTTAAATTTAAATAAAATATCCTACCTATTTTAAATTTTAATTAAAAGGTCCAAGTAAAAAATTAGGCTAGGGTTTAAAAATATAAATTTAATCAATCAATTATAGACCAAGGTCAGTAAAAGATCAATTTAACATTGAAGTACAAAACCCTAAACATGTTCATTCCCAAATGAGTTCCTTTAAACTTGTAACTTGAAACATAAATATCCAATTAGACCTTTAGATAATATTAAACCAAAATTGTGAACAAATAAGTTAGCCAAACCAATGTGTGGATGAAATTCAAATAAAAATAATGTGCAATCATGTTAATGATATTCTGATCAAGTGAATCTTCAATTTCAAGGTAGAAATTTGCATAATTTGACACATGGGTCCCCATTTTTTAGAAATGTGGGTATGTTTACCTCAAAATATTATCAATTACACATATATTATGATCCATCATTAGTTTTCCTTAATTACACACTTGATAACCTATAGGCTACTTTAATAGGACATTCCACATGTTGGTAGCATTAATTGAGATCAGGTTGAATCCCTTTGAGATATTCCCCTCACTAAATTGAAAATCACCCTGGAGTGACTAAATTATAGATTTAAATCATGGGGATGGGAATAAATAATTAGATGTGAAGTTAATGGACCATAAAGTTTGATGTGATAAGTGGGCTTTAAAAGGAAATATTTGGTCTTGATTTAGCTTATAGAATTGGAATTGAAAAATTAAGTAATCATGAAACATAAATTTAAATGTTTAATTGATAATACCTAACCATTACAATAAAAATTATTTGACCATTACCTTTATACACATTGGTTTACCAATATTTTCAAATTTGATTTTTAGTGTGGTATCTAATAAAAATGATGGAATTATGAATAATGTGTAATCCAATGAAGTAAAGACTTCAAGAATTCTTAGTAAAGTGGTCATCATGTGTAAATTGAAGTGAACATTATAAACATAACACCACATTCTATGATAGTGATGACCAATTTCCTAAAACATAGCATTAGTATCTTGTATCAGGAGTCTTGCTTTAGAACTAGTGGAAGCTAACCATTAAAAATATGGTATCGATGGTTGTTATCAACCAAATTCAAGTGTATTATTATTTGGAATTAATAAATGGTGAAATATTATTTTATATGGATGATTATTTAATGTCAATATCTTCTTGAGTAGTGATGAAGATGGCTAATTCAAATAGATGTGTGGAAATAGGAGGAAGTTATTGAGATGATCATAAATGATTATGAGTTAAGGCATGAAATATCCCTAAAGAATATGAATTATTTACCTAACAACATTTATCAACTTAATTTTTTAAAATAATAATCATTTCCATCTTTAAAGTATATAAATGAGCCATCTTATAGACTTTAGTAGTTTCCTAAAACATCTGTCATCGTCTTGTAGCTTAGATTGCATTCTATAAAATCTATCAAATAACCCATAGAATCTATGAGTGATCTTGTCACATTTAGGACCAATCCTATATCATGTTCTATATATCCCTTAGAAACTAATATGAAACTTATGACATAAGATGAAAGCTAATATAGTCTAACATAACTATTTAAAAAATATGTACAAAGCTTATGAATGTGTTAGGATCAAAAAGAGGAGAATTATAAAAAAATTATTGATTTTTTATTTTATTTTTTACTATATTAATTTATGTTATTTTATATATTTTTCCTTTGATTATAAATAAATATGGTTTTATGCTTAAGGCCTTTGATTAACTATTTCTTAACCAATGAACTAGTTTTCTAACCAAGGTTACCAACAATGCCTGAAGTTTATCATTGATGGGTTTATTGATTTTATTTTTTCTCTTTGTTTTTTAAACTCTATTTAACCAAAACACTAGACAATAATTTATTTTATTGATCCCCTAGTCAACCTAATAATAATGATTTGACCATGCTAAGATATAGAGTTAACCCTTTATCTATGGAAAGTGATGGTGAGATGAAATTCCCAATTAAGTAGCTGAACAAGGTCATTCAAGTATTATGGGGTATGAAAAGTGTGTTCATATACTAGTTCTATCTCCATGAAAGGTTGTTTTTATCAAATGATCTTCTGTATCAATGCTTTATTAAGAGTGGTTTCTTATATATCTTGAGATGATTATCATTAACTAATAAAGAGAATCTCGCTAGATCTATTGTTTATAGATTGATTGCTCCATTATCAAATATTTTTGAAATGTCATAAGGAAAAAACCATATTCTTCTCAAATTTATTTTATGGTCTATTTACTTGGATTCATATATAAAATCCCAATGTCCTTGTTGGAATTATCTAGACCTAATAAAATTATCATTCCATATTACTCTTTATTATTGTATTGTCACTATATGTTGTAGTGCCTCTCTTAAAATATCATACAATGTATTGAGATACATTAGCCTCTCCTTCTATGCTAAACTAAGGTTTAATTCAAGTTCAAGGTTAGTCCTCAAATTTTTGAATTTAAATTCTATTGGAAGAACAAATTTTTTTTCATAAACCAACTCATATGGTGTGTAATTGTAGTTGTAGTCATCCATGTTTTTTGAAATGCCAATACAACTTCAGGAATATGTGTTTCACAATATTTTTTGGTGTACTAAAATTTTCTTAGTGAGAATATTTTACAACTATCTATTCATGAATTCTGTGAGTTCATTGGACTAAGGATGATATGGAGTATACTTATTGTGTACGATATCATACTTATGTACAAGGGAAAAATTTGAGTTTGATGTGAATTTGGTATTTGATTTCTAATTATTCCTCTCGATACTTCATTTATAATTAATATCTCTTAATATATAAACTCTATAACTTTATCAAATATTGCATGTGTTATTTCTTCCAATTATACCCATTTTTTAGAATAATATGTATATACTATTATATACTCCTTATAAGATTTTGGGTCTATGGGGTGAGTAAAATTAAGCCCCCACTTGTAAAAATGCTCAACCACTAACTATTATTTTAGAGGCGTATCATCAAAATGTGTAATTTTACTCATTCATTGGCTAGATCACACTAGTGGGCATGCACCATAAAATATATGCGTAAGGTGTGACATTAGTATCTTGTAGATAGGATCTTTGAGGTTTTCCTCTTAGCATAAAATTTTTCCCTGCAGGGTTCATCATGACAAGTTTAGCGGATTCCAATACTTCATCCTCCCTTATACACTTGTGAATGATAAGAGTAGGGCTTGTGTGTAAGAGATACTCCAATATCCATGAGTACGGACCACTTTTTATTATCAAGAGACATATTTATCTTAGGGAGAGGTGTTGTGGATGTATATCTATATCCACATAGTTAGCAATGTGTACAAACCACATAATATTAATAGATATAAATATATATATATATATATTCATCTAGAAAAGAATAATCTATAAAAGGACCATGATCATAAGATGTTATTAGTGAAATTTTTTTATAAACTACATGGTCCTTACATGGTATATCTATAATAGTGATGTCAAAATATTGAAAAATTAATAACCATCTAACTAGGTAGTCATTAGTTATTGGTTTATTCATTAAATACTTGATGGGATTATGATCAATGTGTAAAAAACCAACACAACCTATCATGTAATGTAAGAATTTTTTATTGGGAAAGAGAACTAGAATAAATTATTTTTTTGTCATAATGTGGTTAATATATACATATTGAATATTTTTTCTAATAAATTTGATTTCATCGCCTAAGTATCATTCCTTATATTCTAGGACAACTCCCAGTGTACTATTAGATGTGTGTATATGGATTTGTAAAGGCAACTTCTAATCATGTCCACACAACACTAGAGTTGATACTAGTAGTTTTTTAAGTTCCTAATGTGTTTGTTTACATGTTACAGTCCATACAAAGTCATCATATTTATAAACTAAAACAAATAAAGGTGTTTTTTTATTCTAAAATATTTAATAAAGATATAAATAAACCATCACATTCTATAAAAATACAAATACCCTTTTAATTTTATGGATTTGGTAGATTATTTATTGCTTATATCTTTGCAGGATCAAATTATATTACTATGGGTGAAAGTGGTGTCATTGAACTATTCCTTTAATTATTAGCATATAAAAAATTTCCTGAGCTGGAAATAGTCAGTTATATTATCAAATTTGAATGAAATTTTCAAGATTATATATGGATTCATCATATATATCCATAAATAGTGAAGTCATCCATGCAAACCTTTTAACAAATATGGGACAACTAAGAAAAGATGCAAAAAATAACCCTTTAAAATGTGGGTAGAGCATTGCATAATTTGAATGGAATTATGAATCATGCATAGGTACCTAAAGGAATGTGATTTTAGTTTTATCTTGGTCCTCAGGAGATATTTTAATATGATTATAGCCACTAAATTTATCAAGAAAGGAGAAGTATTTCTTTCCTTTCAATGTGTTAATAACTTGATCAATGAAATTAAGAGGAAATTGGTATTTACTCATTGATTTTATTAGTTAACGATAGTGTATATGGATAAAATATTTTCCCTTTTAAGGAATAATCACAAGGGGATAAACCCACGAACTATATGATATTGGAGAAATAAATCAAGCATCTAGGATTTTTTATAATTATGTTTTGACTATGTATTTGGAAACATCATTCATTATTCTTTGTGGTTGGTGGATGGGTTTTAAATTATCCTTGATATAGATATGGTGGGTGAAAATATCAAGGTGTATTCCTCTCAATCATGGTAGTCCAATTATAAATTAGTTTTATGATTTTTAAGCATGGAAACAAGACAAGTGTCTTGTTCAAAATTCAGATTGCTATTTACATTGAGATGGTGTTGAGGTATTATTTGTTATTTTTTTGATAAGTATCTAATGTATTATAGGTTTATTACCAATGGGATAAGGATACAATGGTGTGGTAGTATCTGATGAAAAATTTATCCCCCACTAGTGGATTTTTTTTCTTATTAGAATAATTTTGGAGAGGGGACACAATATGCATTATAACATGTTATATTTAGGTGGATTGACTTGATATGTGTTTTTTAAGAAATTTTAAATGGATGCATCTCCTCTTAATCCTTTAGGTGTGGTTTTAATTCTATGGTGTTATTTTTTTAATGACACTTTCTTGTTGTCCTAATATTTTTCCCATTCATATTGTTAATGACTTGAGGGCTAGGTTGGTAGATAGAGAACTAGTTTCTTTATGGTGATATAATTATAAATACACATATTACCTAATATAAAACCAATAAATGTATTAGGTATATCCATATAGTATTATAATTATGATGGGTATCCTCATAGGTTGGATTTAAGGCTAAAATATGATAAATCTAGTCATATATTCCCATTATTCAACTGTAATAACCAAGTATTCTATAACTCATTTTGGTTTAGATATTGACCTGTCTTCCATTTTCATAATGCTAGGATTTAAATGTAGACATTTTACACAAAGTATTTTCATGGTTTATTTTGTCATTACATTGATAAATACTCATAAGTATATTAAGGTATCATGTATGAGGGTACCATAGACATGGATGTTCACTATTAGATTGCCTAGGTCAAAGTATTTGGGTTGGACTATATTTAACAACATGATATTAGTAAATTTTTCAACCACTTGGATAGTCTTAAGATATATATTTTTTCGTGACCAAATATATTTAATCATAGTTACCAAAAAAACCTTAGTGTAAACTAGGACATCTTTCATATCATGAAATAAGGGAATTTTGACGCAACATTTTTGAGATGTCCTACAAATTAAAATTTGAAATATTTTTTAGGTTTTAGGAGTTTTAATATTTTAATAAAAAGAGGGTTTTAAAACCATTATTAACTCGAAATAATGGTTGTTTCATAAGTTATTATTGGATTACATGGCTTTGAGTTAGTGATGGTTCTTAGAGTGTCATTGGGGACCTCTTCAAGAGATCCATAAACATAATCAAGGTGGTTGGTTGAGGGTTCACCCTGTATAAAGGTGGAATTCATCTACTTCCATTAAGAGGGTGAGATATTTCATTATTGGTTATTTTAAAATCTAAAATAACTTATTATTAGTGTTTTTTATAGGTTGTATATGCAACTATATTTATCTAAGGGATGATTGGTTGTTGGGAAAAAGAGAGGGATGATTGTTGTGCACTAATGCAAGTTCATATTATTTTATATTTGTAATTATTGTGATAAACTAACATTAGATTATACCATGGATAATTCCCCTTCCATGTCTATTTTCATTGGTTGGAATGATGTTATGATTGTTAATTTGTGTTCAGTTTTTACTTGGATAGATTTTTATTTTGAAGTAGCCATGGTTGGTTTTGAGATTGTGGAAAAGTGGTCTAGGATTGGAATTTTTTAACCATTTCATTCCTTAAGTTGGTGTCAAGTTCCATTAAATATTTTCATACTAATTAGGTGAATAAACTAAAAATAAAGAATTAAAAAATCCATTTTTTTGGCATACCTGGATGTTGTTGAGTTTGTATCCATTACTTCCTTTGAGAGATGTATAAAATATGATCTTTGTCACCTCTAATTATATGTATTGCAAACAATTTAGGGTTCTCTTGCATGATGGTTGTTAAATTTTCTCTAATGCCATGGCATTTAAAACCTAAAATTTTATTGAAAATATGGGAATTATACAATCAAGGATTACTCTATATCTTATTTCTCCTTCATGTATGAAGTGTGTCTAACTATGTGTCTATATAGTTGATAATATCTTTTTTAATATATTTTAACATATTAGTTAGTTACCTTTATGAGTTTCTATTGGTGGATGAGGATGAATATCCTTTTTTATGGTTTTGGTTCTTCATCATGGATTTTGAGTAATTATTTCATAAGTCCACAATTTATTCAAACATCATTTGTGACACATATACATACTCATGGGATATAATTCTTCAAGACATAGATATTGAATTCATTTCAAGAAAACAAGATTTAATAATTCATGATACAATGTACATTGTTTGTATTTATATAGGATAAATAAGAACCATTTAAGGTAGTCCTCTAAAGCTTAATTTTCATTTTTTGACATTGAAAAAATAATATTACTTGCATAATCCCTCCCTCTATAGTAATATTTGTACTTTTAATTTAATTTATCTTTAATTTCACTCCATGTGGAAATAACATTACCACCTAGTCCTATGAACCTTATTATAGTTTCATCCTTGAGGGTGCTTGTAAATAACTTGAGATTTTGAGCATCCCAGTTGTAGTCATAGCTATGACATAGGAAATCAAACACAAAGAGTAATGTTTCAAGATACTCACTATAAATTCCTCTAAAGTTAGGAAATGTGGAAAGAGGAATATTATTCACATGTGCATAAAATTTATGGATATTAATGAGAAACTAAAAAATTTATGGTTGTATTGAAAAAAACATGTTTGTTAGTCTCCAAATATTTTTTAGAATACTTGTAAACTATAAAGATCGATTAACCACTCTTTAAGGTGATTGTAAATCTTAGACCAAGGTGTGTAGTGAATAATGGATTTATCATGTTTTAAGGTGGAGTATAATATTATGAATATAGGTGTTAGGGTAAGGATTATTAGGAATTATTCTAGAAGCTCAAAAAATGTCTCATTAAGTTGGTTTAATTATAACATAAACTCATGCAGTTCTTTTTTTGGGATTATAAGATCTTTGAGTTCTATTTTAGATAGTTTTATTTTAGATAGAAGTTTGGAGCATGATTGAATGAATTGAATACCATATCATTGGGTGTATGGTGCATAGATAGGGATAATTTTAAAGGGTAAAAATATATCATATTTATGGGCATGTGGTTCCTCTTATTCTTTGACTTTGTATTTCCTTAATACCTTAGCTAAGAAATCCTTTGTTATTGTAACATATAACCTATTACATGATATTTTTGAACTAACTACTAGTGCCTATCTTGATGTGTGATTTATATAAGCGAGGAGTCTTCCTCTTCATCAAATTTCAACCTTATAGGTGAGATGCTACCTAAATATCCTAGTCCTCTCTATATCCAACTCAATCAATATTTATTTTTATTTATGCCTTACCTATTCTACACAAAGTTAGTTTTTGATAGTTTTTTAAGATTTTTGATAAATATACTTGTAGAAATGGAAATTATTATTTTAATAAAACATGAAACTTTATGCTATAAATGAGGAAATTTAAACTAGAAAGAATGAAATTTCAAACTAGAAAGTAGGAAATTTTAATCTAGAATGTAGTAAATTGAAATAAAAAATCTAACTCAATATTATTGAGACTTTGTATTTGAAACATGTCCCCAATAAAAATGTAAAAATGACATGATAAATCAAACTACAACTTAAACTAATGCAATATTAATCTCTCAAATACAACTTAACAAACCTCTTCCAAGTGACAACCACTTAGTTTATTAACTATGTTACTTTAATTAATTATCAACCTAGGGTCTTTAATATTTGAAATATGTTGGTATTGTATATGAAACAATAACTCTTTATATATATTAAGTGAGTATAGGTGTCATAAGTAAACACTCTTGCATAGATTAAATTGCGTGAAAGTAAAATGCATGGAAATGAAATCATTGTTGGTATAATTGAAAGGAAAACTTGTTGGAATGAAAATGAAATTGTTTGTTTTAATTATTTTGAAAATAAATTAATAATTAATAACATTCAACCAAATATCAAATTATTAATTAAATAACTTAAGAACTTAGCATGCATATAACTAAAATATAAATTGTACTTAGTTAAAAAATATAAATAAACAACTGTAATAAAAATTTAGGATCTTTGCCACAAATCCTAAAAAAGGGGCCATACTATATCATGTATGAGTTCTAATCCTTCCCTTTAACACAACTTATATTTCATTAAAACCAATTATTCTTGCATTACAGATCCTATATCAATATGGGTATTGCTACATAAAATATTATAAAGAGTTTATATTGTGGTTAAATAATAATTATTATTTTTCACTTCTTCTAACTAATTTATAAGTTTCTAAAATTATTTTAAATAGATGAGGAAGGTGATTATTATATTTGAATATAAGAATATATTTTATTCAGTCTAAATGAAAAACCATTTTGTTTATATAGATAACACAACAGTTCAGTTACAGGACTACAATAGTAGATAACTATGGTCCATAGGGAAAGAAGGGTGGGTTATTTGGTTATTATCCTAATAATTTATAGATAATGTAATATGTCTTCATAGTTGACTAACAATCACATCTCATCAGGTGTAATATATCATTTTCATGGTTGGACTATTTTGGTTATGCTAAAAGTTGGACAAATTATCATGTAATTGTTATAGGTTGTCTAGTTATGGCTTAGGTTGCTACATTATGTTGTTTATTTGTAAATATATATTTATAGATACCAAAAGATCCATAAAATATTTCCATGTGTTTTTATAAACAACTTAGTTATTGATACATATTGAAATAGATAACCCAATAGTTTCTATGAGTTATACAAATCAACTCTTACATATGTTATAGGTTGTTCTTCCTAGTTTCTATGGTATGGATTTCCAAGTTATCATGGGATGATTAGATCCCTGCACTCATTACTTATCCCTAATATCAAAACATAACAACTCAATAGTAAATTTAAAATAATTGGAAAAGTATATGATACAAACTTAATTCAAGAAACAATAGTTTTGGGCATAATACATAAATATATGTACATTATATGCATTAAGTACTAAGTGGTAAGGAAAATACAAAATCTAAATTTTTATGCTTAGAAATGATATCAATAGCTAAAATAAATGGGGTTATCTTAAGTATAAAAATTTTCATCTCCATCATCACTAAGTTTAAGAGGTAATTTAGATGGAGATTGTGTGACCTTGATGCCAAAATCTTCTCCATCCTAAGTAAAGAGTTAGTAGTTTTATTAACTATTTTATAGCATTGAGTTTTACCTAAATATGAAACTTTCCTTCTAAAAATGCATATTGATTTTATTGTATGGTTAATCCTATATATTCCCTTGAATAACAAGATAATGTAACACTTTTCCAATTGTAACTTAATATAATATGAGTGCATACTTTTTTTTATTACTTCACTTTAACTTAAAGTATTAATGTTGATCCTTTATGAAATAAAATTTTAATATTAATGTTATGGAATAGTAATTCCCATTATTTTTTTAGCTAAATTTATTTACTTATCCATTGAATGATGCATGACTTACCCTATAATGAAAGTATTATTTGATCTATATCAGGTATGTTAGAATAAGATATAAATATCTTATTATAGAGAGTTAAGAATTATAATAAAATACTTATGTAATCACATAAACATTTTTCAAAATTCAGGAAAATTAATAATTTCATTAGTTTTGAAAATTGATATGTTTATTGTAATATTTTAGGGGGATTTAAGTTCCTTAATCATCTTGGGAATAATGCCTATAATTTTTGAGGCATGTTGCACAATAATCAGGCTAAATAGATAATGCCACATATATCATAAAGTATAGAGTAGATGTATTTTAAAGGTGATAGTGAATTATATTTCATGTAAATGATCATAAAGAATAAATGCACAACATTTATAGCCTAATGTCTTGGTTAATAGACATGTGTTAATCTATTATCAAATTAAAGATAGAAAATTTTGTGAGCATTTAATTACATCTTGATGGTATAAATTCATTGTATAATTAGAATGATTTTTTTAATGAATATTTTACAAAATTATAAAGGATTATATATTATAAATCACTCCTACAATTATATCTTCATATACGCTATACTATTTGGTACTTAACTAAAGGAAAACTAGATATAATGCATAGTGTGCTATATTTTTATTATTATTGTGTCTTCAAGTACACTCCTTAAATTATGAATGCTTAAGTTTAGCATATTAATGGTAATTTCATATGTCATTAAAAGTTTCTTGTCTATGCAATATATAAATTTATTTAACATTTTATAGAGTTTTATCTATGGAGGATAATATTTACATAATGCTTCATAGTTGGTCATTTTATTTTAAGATAAAGTAAACTTAGGGCCTTTAAAATATTTTTATAATACATTTATTGATTTTTTTTTTGATATAATGGGCCATTAACACTTAATGGTTTGAATATTATATGTGAATTAATAACACAAATAAATTTAGAGTAACACTTATTTACCACATGACTTCAGTGTTTGCTATTATCAAAGACTTTAATGACAAGGTTAGAGATGTGGGGGTGCAAAAAGATTAGGGATTACAAGGATATGGTCAAGTTTTTGGCCAATTATGGGACTAATAATAGTCCTTAATGGTCTTTTTTTTTCTTGCTTTAGTGTTTTTTATTTTTTGTCTATTGTTCAAGTGCTAGTAATATACTGTTTGTGGCTTGTTTGAAGACTTTTTACTTGGGGGTTATTTTTTATAGGGTTTTTAACCCTTTTTTCCTACTAAAATTATCAAAAATTTTAGAGTAATAATTTATGGATTTATTGAATATCATGTGGGATTTTTTACACATGTCCTCTTATTAATTAGAATTTTTAAGTTTTAAATTTTAAGGATGTGACACAACGTAAGTCTCCAATGTATGTATATAAAAATAAATTACTAGGAATATGCATATTATTATAACTTTAAATATATAATCCAAGTTCAAAAAATATCAATAATAGGTCAATATCAAATACTAGAATAAAAAAATAAATCATTTTGCTTAGCTTTAAATGTAAGAATATGTTATAGGTATAATAATGTATTTACAACATCCATATGTGCATGAAGATATTTGTTGTGAAGACTTATAACATAGTTAATTACTAGATTATTGATTTTGATTACCATTAATTATCAACCCAGGGTGCATATGCTTTTCAAAGATGTCAGTACTATATATGCATTATTGATTCATAGATTAACTTTCTTTACTAGATGTAGTACAATGAACTTATGTTGAATTCACCAGATAGTTATACTATGAAACTATTATAACAAAAATATAGAAATAATTCACACTTATAGATCACACATGCATCACATTTTATATAATCAGACTAATAATAAAATCAACTTACAACACACTTAAACTAAAGATGGTCAGGATATTCACTGCAACTCCTTTCAAGGGGGCCCTTCCTCATTCAAAACTAAGTTCCAATCCTTATTCAAGAGACTTGCAAAATCTTCTTATAGAATAAACCTTCTCATTACTCAGATATATAGCAATCAAATATTACTATATAATATTACAATATTTAAAATTTAATGACTTCTATAATTATAATACTCTATTATCATCTATCCAACTCCTAATCTAATCTAAATTCTACCATTAAATATAGAAGGTAATTTATTAGCTTTAACAAAAAACACTAAACTAAAGAAAGTTCCAATACTTTAGGAACTACCCCAGACAACCTTTAGGTGGTTAATAACTTAAATTACTTATTTTATACCTGACTAGGTTAAGGACAAAGCATAATGTTTTATTGTTTTACTTCTTTTTGTCTCCTTTCCATTGTCCTTATCTTTCTCATCTTTTGCAGCACATCCAAGATTTTTTTCATGTGGGGATTCTATATAATAGCTATAGAAGATCCTCTTTAATCATCCACTTATTTCCTAAGATAGCTAGATGTACCTTTAAGATCTGATCACAATAATAAGTTTATTCTATGTAGTGGCTACATGCTACTTATAGGTGAAATCCTATAGTTGTTGCAAGTAACCTACAAGTGAAAACTAGTAGTGGCTATGGGAAACTTGTAGGTGGAAGCCAATAGTTTCTATGGGAAAATTTTAGGTGGAAGCCAATAGTTATTGTGGGAAACCTATAGGGGAAAACTAGTTGTGGCTATAGGCAACCTGTAGGTAGAATCTAATAGATGTTGTGGGTTTCTCTATAAGTATTGTGACTAAACAAGATTCCTACAACCTTATGTTACCCTTCAAATGTTTTTAAAATAAAGTTACACAAGTATAATCTAATAAAATAAAAAATATCATTAATTTATAACATAACACACACACACACACAATAATAATAATAATAATAATAATTAAAAATAAATAAATAAATAAATTTAAACAAAAAAAAAATCATAAATTCATTCATTCATTTGTATGAGTCATGGATGGTTATGGGGATTTACATAGAAATACATATATACTAGGTATAGATGTGGCTATAAAATAGAGCAATTGGTGGCCTCATCTCACCCCCATACTTAACCTCTTTCATGACCTCGAGTAATCCTTTGATGCATTTTGAAACCACATAATTTTTTAAAATCTAGGGGCTTAGTGTAGCTTGACCCTTCAAGGATATGGAATCCTTTTGCACCATCAATGTCCCTCCATTTTTTATTTTATGCTTCTCTATTATCTGGGACCTTTCCCTCCCAATCAAGAATTGGGAACCAAAACATACGTGGTTGAAACATCAATCCCAACCATTTTATCCTTCTCCTCCTAACAAGCTCAATATACATGTATACCCTATGTATGGCCTCCCTAAGGTTTTGAGAGGAATAAGGTTCCTTTATTTTAAAATCATCAAAGATTTTTTCCCATTTTTGAGAACAAGAAATAAAAATTTGCTTTCCATCTCCTTCCATAAGACTCAAATAGTGATTCTAAACCTCTACTTGTTTCCTTATGACCCAAGCTTGTAGAGTACCTTAGTTCATAAAGGAGATCCATTCTTCTATTATATCTTTTTAATTACTTGATTCACCCCTAATCATTAAGGTAGCTATTTTTTCTTTTTCTTGATACTCCTTCACCTATTTCCTTCTTCCTATTTAATTAAATACATATGAAGTAAATGCATTCAGTTAAACATCCTCCAATTATATATTTGGATTCAAAATTTTCAATACTAAGTACAACATACTGGTGTATGTAAAACTCACTTAATTATACTTGGAGATCAAGGTTAGCATTTATATAGACTTTAAGGAAAGATTTAGGGTCACAAACCATGTAGGACTGATCATTATAGATCCTATCATATCTAAATTTAAGCCATTTTATTCTAAGTAGATAGTATACACCCTAGAAGGTGATATACACTCCATTAACAATTTAGTGGTTTCATGCATTTTAGTATTCTTTTCTTTCAAATACTTGATCCTAGTTTCGGCCGTTCCTAATTTTTTTGTAAGTTATCTTGTTTCAACATATACCTTAAATATTTGTATAAAATCCTTATGTTAAGTTTCATCATCACCAAATTTCTGTTTAAGAAAATTTAGGAGGTCATTAGTTTCTACTAGTGTGGTAGATGAAAGACCCACATCAATTACTTCTTCTACTATAGGTGTTTTTGTAGTGGGCAATGGAGGAGAAAATATATTATAGAAAGGTACCAAAGCTAGAGAATTATCTTATAAATGTGCCTCTAAGGGTACATTCATGATATATATGGGCAAGGTAGATGAATTTGTTATAGGTTACTCCAAGGAATTTGCTACAAGTTCCTTCAATAACCTTTCTCTTTCCATAGATGATTCTATAATTCTACTTCCCCAAGAAGTGTTTCCAGGCTTCTCTTACCTTTCAACTCTATTATCTTATACCTCAACCTATATATTCATTTCATAGCTTATTGATAGAGGTTTGGTCCAATGAGAGGGGGGGGGTTGAATCAGTTGTTACAAACCTTTACACCAATCCTTGTTATCTTCCAAACATCTCAAATAATCTTATCAACACATATGAGAAGCACATGATAGATATAACAATGAGTAAATAATAATGAGAGATCAAGAAATCAAGACACAATATATATATTTGGAAACCCTCATGGGTTATACAACCCAATCTCAAGCCTACAACAACAATATAATATTTTCCTATAAATATGGAGCAAATAAGATATCCTTTTGTGAAGAACCAACTCCACAAGGAGCACCAACCCCTTAAAGTGACAAGCAACAACTTGTCTTGATGATGAGCACCAACATACCACCAAACTAAATTGTTAATATATGATGAATAATTAAGATCTAATGTATTATACACCTGATCATGAGCTTGTCTTACTACAATACCCTCAAATCTGTCTCTCACATAGGCATATAACTCTTCTTCTTCACTTACTTAAACACTTCTCATACCTAGAAATATCATCAAATCATCATGAATAAAAACCCTTATATATTTTCACACATACTTTAATATATTTAATAATATATTATGATGTCTTCCATGGTCTTACACCTCTTTTCACTGCCTCCTATTCGCTTCATCCCTTTCTTGCACTCACTCTTCAAGTCTACCTTTCAAGTTTCCAAATACTTTGTATATATACATGAATCATTCATGTACTCAATTAGGTTGGCCAAGAACCATACCATACCTTTATTCACCTTTAATAAACTTTTAACACATTTATTAAAAATCAATTCATCAACAAGTCATCTAAATGAATCATATGAACACTCCACTAGCTCCCAAATATGTCTCAAGAAGACCTTTTCAATTTTTCCACTCTACCATGCACAAATAAACCATATTACCACTTCAAAATGTATAGGTCTAATCCAAAAGACACCTATAACACTATAAAATCATCACATGAATTATTTATCACCTATGTAATGCCAAAACCTATCACGGTTTGCTAATATCCATCAAAACCCCATGAGTAAAGGTACCTCTAAAAAGCAATCAATGTTTGACTAGAAAAATAATTATTCAAACCTCCAAAATAATTATAGAGCACTAAAATTATGTTTATAACACTTTAAAATATTTATAACATCATTAAACATCCATTTGATATCAATACCAATTGGAAAAACGTGATTAGACACTTCTACATAAGGAAGTCAACACATAGTCAACTTTGGTCAACCACATCTAAATATGTACGAATAATCAAGACCTAAAATTTAATTTTATGGATCCTCCTCATAGTCCTCTACAACATTGGTTTTTAATTTATCCTAAAATTACATCTCCATCAAAATTTAAATCAATAAAATTGAACTCTGGTAATCCTTAGCAAATTCAAATTTTGAATTCCAACGGTCATGAGAAAAACATCAAAATTTGACAGTGTTAGAATGTGCAAATATTCTTGGGAGGTCAAATTTGACACAATACAAATTATTAACCTTAGCACTTAAAGATATTAAATTTATAACATAGCAACTAGTCATAAAAATCTATAAACCCATATGACCATATTTGTTTAAATCCTTTGTACAAGCAAATTATGATGTCATCAATCTACCTACTCAGTCATCTGAGACACCTATGTAGAAATACACTAATCAACTGAAGAAGTTACCAAATGAGTTAATTTCAATTTCAAAGGTACTCTAAGAACCCAATAAACTTCATAGGTCCTCTGAGGCATCAACACACTATCCATAACCTTTATCAACCTATCAAACTAAATCAACCACTCTTTTGATCAAGTATGAATGACAAATCTCACTAGGCCTCTTTGCCCTTGCTATCATACCAAGATGAACACACTAAATTACAAGATGTAATAAAAGCTCTTAAATATTATTAGGTCTCTCTTGGGACCCATAATTCATGTATATAACATTAAAAACATACTCAAATCCCTATTGGACCATTTACAAGGTCTCACAAGCCCATCTAGGCCAACTAGGCCAATAGCCAAACTACCTTGAAGACCACTATCCACCTCTTTAAAACCATATATCTGACCTATCAACATATTATATATGTCTAAAATGAATATTCCAAGCATACTAGGCTCTTCATCATGATATACAAGCCAAAGTACTCAAAAACCCCATAGGCAACCACACATGGTCAAGCCCACAAGGCATAAACTAACCTACATACTTCATGAGTTACACATGAAATAAATTTTTAGCATAGAAAAAATTATAAAAAAAGTAAAAAATCATCATACTAGGCTTTGTTCAACCATACATCATCCACCTAGGATACCCCTGCACACCCCTACAAGCATCACATTGCTCCAAGTACATTAGGCCACCATGCTCTATCTCATTATAACTTGTTAGACAAATTTTTCATCACCAATTCCACTTGACATTAATGACAACACATCTACCATCAATATCCCAACACTTTTTCCAAGGTTTGGAACTCTTGGTCAAGAGGAACTATCTCTTATTCTGATTCTTCTTCCATAATATTTTCTTTAGGATGATCTATCATTCTTAGCTCTTCTTCTATGTACCCAATTTATTTGAGGAGATCCATGTCTTCCTCAATGAATATGGGTGGCTTAGGTGACTATATTTCTTCTTCCTTGGTATATTACTCTTTAATAGACCATTCTATAATCTTTAATCCATCAGAGGTCTTCCAAATCTTGGTCTCTTTCTTTTCCTTTTCATCCTCACTAATGTCGACAGGTGAGGAGGTGAGGGTTGTCTTCTATTTATTAATTATGTGAGATCTCCTAAGAGGATGTCTCCTTAGTTTTAATACAAAAGGTTTATTTTTTTTAGTTTTCTTCTTATTTTTAGGAGGGATGGTTATTAGAACCTGTCCTTCCTATGTAACAGTTGATGGAATAACTTCCTCTTCCCTTGAAGGAGCTATGGTGGAAGAATTAATCCTTAGTGAGGAGACAATTAGAATAGTGGGAGAAGGAATACTCTATTTAATTTGCGTGGGTGGGTTTTTCTCCTTTGTGTCATCAAGAAGAAGGACTAGTTTCGTTCTCCTTGTTCTACCTATAACAATTTTAGATGAACCTTCAGTGCCTATGGGTTATCTAATAGTAGTAGCACCTGTAGTACCTTATTGTATAGTCTATTGGGCCTGATCTTTAGGAGATTCCTCCTAATTATTTACATCTTCTGTTTGAGTTTCTCCCTTCCCTAGGGTTATAAATTGTTCCCAAATAAGGTCAAGTCTAACAATGTTTATTCCATGTTTAGTTATCAACCATATTAGGCAATGATTAGAAAAGTCTTTCTCAATCCCCTTCTAATAATCTTTAGACATATTTTTTATAATGTTATATAGGTATTTGGAATATTAATGGTCCAATCATGGCTTAAATGATTTAAAAATTTAAACTAAAGAGTATAAATTAGAGATTACCTTCATTCATAGGTTATATATTTGATGGTGTATGAGGCTACCTAACTTTAGGCTATAGGTAGGCTAAGTATCTCCATACAACCTTTTTTCAATACTTGTCTTTCATCTCCCTGATGAAACTGCTATCTGACTTCTTAGCCATTGGGTTTGTCTTACAAGTTTTCTCCTATACTTGGCAGCCTAGTTGCCTAGCTTACTAGTTCTTCAGTGACTAGGAATGTAATGCCATGTACAGTAGCTTACTCTCTTGTAAAGGACCCTATAAATTCCATAGTGAGGGGTTCTAATAAATTATATAATGAATGGAGTGTGAGTGGAGATAGACTTAATGAATGACTTGTTAATGATAAATTATGATTTTCAATAAAATTCATGTTATATTAAGAAAAAATATGATTTTTTATGACCAAAATATATGGCATAACTTTTTAATGGTTTACTTAGAGTTATGCAGGGGATTTGCATGTGAGTTTTTACATGTAAGTGTTTTCTAGAATGTAATGATTTCGTAGTAGTTATAACTTGACTAAAGTGGTCCCCTTGAGTAATCATGAGATCATAGGATCTTAGCCTTTCATGATTCCCTCAACAAATTGCATGTAATCATGACAACCTACATGCAACTGGAGTAGGGGTCTTGTAGTAGGATGAGAGATTATTATCTTCATACCACAAGGTGGTCAATATGGATCTTTGTGTTATCTAAGTCAAGTGCTACATGAACATGGAAGAGGGTAGTTAAGGGTGTTTTTTTAATGTGATCTTCCTCTGCATGATATTTCATATGATTTATCTTTGTGGTATGTTACTCCCTATGGATTCTATGTCTAGTGGGTTTTTCCTTTAACAACTGGAAAGGTTTTCAAACTTGGGACCTATGCTCCCAAAAATCCTAGATTTCATTACACGATAGAGTGAAATAATCTCCATGAAATTAACATAAGTTGAAAGTGATTCTTGTGTGTCCCTATAGCCATAAATTCTAGTCTACAACACTTCAAATGGATATTGTAAGTGTATGCTTTTGTTTTGGTTCTTACCTTTTTATTCAGGGGTATGCCTAAGTAATGTTTTGAATTATTTAATCTAATCCTCCTTCACTCCTCCTTTAGCTTGTTTGGTGTCTTATATAAATTATTCAAAAGCCCATAGCCAAGGCCATAGCTTAGATTTTGTGAAGAACTAACTCGTATGCACATAGAGAGGTGTTAAGATGTACCTATATCAACTATAGGTGGAGACCATAATGACTATAAAGTTGTGCCTAGATATGGAGAAGGTGCCCATAGTAGCTATAAAAGAGCCCATAGCAACTAAAGGAATGCCTTCATTGACAAAGGTACATGTAGCATAACTATAAAACAGCCTGTGGCACCTGGAGGAAGATGAATAGTTTTGCTAAGAATGATTATTTTATTTTCCATTTTGATTTTTACCTCTAAATATCTAACACGTTCGTTTTCTATTTAGGCTAATTTTATAGTTATAGGCAGCGAATAGACTAATTTTTTACCCAAAAACAACCAAAAATGTTCAAATAGGGTTTTCATTGTTGTTTTTTTACTCTAACTGCTACCTATAGTAGAATATTTATTCTAGGTCCTTGCCAAGTCAGTTGTGAGGGTGACTGGCCAAGGACCAAGGGAAGGTCTTAGTCTTCAAGCTAGAGGAGGGATAAGATGTCCTCCTCTCCTTTTACATCTATGTTTTGGCTGATTCTCCCTTTATCTGGTGAGACATCATGTTAATCTAATACATCAATGTATCCATGTTGTAATTGCATGCGTATGTGTTTAGTAAACTCCTCCTAAGTGAGTGGATTTTTTTACAAATTTAGTTTGTGGCCATTGACCACTAGATAAAATCTTATCAGATCAATGGTTTGGAGTTATACTTCTCCATTGTCATAAACATGCTCAATCTGAAATAGACCAAGCTAAGTTTGCCCTTGTAATCTTTGTATTTTGAATTAAAAAGAAGGGCCCATCTCCTACATTGAATTTCTTGGTCTTAATATACCTATCATGCCATCCAATCTGATACTACTATACAAGTTCTATGTTTTTTAATGCATCTTATTTATATTCATCTAGGGCATTTAGTTACATAAACCTTTCTTTTCGTGATTTAGATATATCAATCTCAATTTTTAGTGTTGTTCATAAGGTCTTATGTTCAAATTCAATTAGAAAGACATGTTTATTCCAATAGACCAACTCATATGAGGTGAAACTTATATTAGTCTTCCATGTAATTCTTTATGCCTAAATAGCTTCAGGTAGTCTAGCCTACTAATTATTACAAGACATACTAACAATCTTGGTCAAAATATTTTCTAACTTCTTATTGGTGACTTCCACCTATCCATTGGACGATGGATGATATGGAGTTGATTTCTTATACCTAGTCTCATATTGTTGTAACAAGGCAGTAATTAAACAAGTAATGAATTGGGGTCCTTAATTAGTGACTATTTCTCATGGTGCACCATATCTTGTCAGTATTTCTTCATAGAGGAAACTTGCCACCTTCTCATCCCTGACATGTATAAGAGACTTTACTTCTACCTATTTAGTGACATAGTTAGTACATACAAGGATGTAATCTTTGCTTTTGGATTTTGGATTAAAAGGTCCTATAAAGTCTATGCCCTATTTTTCAAATGGATCAAGCACTATTTAAGGATGTAAGGACATCCCATCTAGATTTTTGGGTCTCCCCATATGATAACATCTATCACAATGAGTAGTATACCTTATTACATCTTTATGGAATGATGGATAATAATATCATGTATTCAATATTTGTATTGTTGTATGCTTAGTTAAAAATCACCCTCAATAAGGTTCATCATGATAGGTTTTGAAGATATTTGGAACTTCATCTTCTCTGAGTCATCTTTTGATGATGGATTCAGTCCTAGTATAGAAAAGGAATCTAGACAGTCATGAATACCTACCACTTTTCTAAATAAAAGCTCTTTTTTATTTAGGGAGGAAGTGTTGTGGAAGTAACCCTATTATAAGGTAGTTAGAAATATCAGCATATCAAGTTGTGGTAATGATGAGGGAGAATAGGTACTCATCTATAAATGAGTCATCCACTATGGTATCTTCTTGAGGGGAGTGTAGTCATGATAAGAAGTCAACCACAACATTATTCTTACCAAGCTTATCTATAATAGTCAGATCAAATTCATATAATAAGAGTATCCATCTTATCACTCTACTTGGGATACCTAGTTTATTCATAAGGTACCTAATGGTTGCATGATCTATATGAACAAAGACTTGATACCTTGTTATGTAGTGATAGAAATTGTTGATAACATAGACTAATACCAAGAACTCTTTTTCAATGATTATATAATTTAATTTTATTTCCTATAGGTTTTTACTTATAAAAGATATAACATAATTGAGTTCTTCCTATTCTTGGCCTAGCACATCTCTTAGTGTAGTATCTAAAGCGTCTATGTGAATATGGAAGGAAATATTCCAATTAGGACCATGCATAACATGGGTGGTGGCCAATAACTCCTATTGTTTAAAGGTTGTATCATAGGTAGAAGTCGATATGAATTCAACATCTTTAGTCAAAATAGTAAACAATGGTGCTACTACTTTGATGAAATTGTTGATAAATCTATTGTAGTAACCAACATGTCCTAAAAATCTCTTGACATCTTTTTGTTTCTAAGGAATAGGTAGGTTTTTTATGATGTTAATTTTTTTAGGGTCAACATTAATTCCTTCAATAGATATATGATGGCCTAAGATAATGCCTTCTATCATAGGTATGCAAAATTTATTTTGAGTTAAAGACAAATAATTCTCCTCATAGTGTGGTAGCACTTTCTCTAGGTTCTTTAGGTACTCATCAAATGTTTCTCCATAAATAGTGAATTCATCCATATAGATTTCTACGCATTCATTGGCCATATCTGTAAAGATATTTAAGACAACCCTCTCAAATGTTTTAGGAACATTACATAGCCCAAAAGCTAATATAAAATAAGCATAAACACCTCAAGGAAAAGTGAAGGTGGTCTTCTCATGGTCCTTAGGAGAAAAAATAATCTAGTTTTAACCATTGAAGCCATCTAAAAAGGTAAAATATTTCTTTCATGTTAGTGTGTCCAACACTTGATTAATGAAGGCTAGAAGAAAGTGATTCTTTTTGGTTTCTATATTAAGTTCCCTATAATATATGCATACATACCATTCTCCATTATTCTTTGATATATTTACCAATGATGAAACCCATTCACTATTTGAGATGGGATATATAAATCTAGTAGTCAAGAGTTTTTGTAATTCCACTTTGACTACTTCTCTAAGAGTTGGATTCATCTGACATTATGGTTATATAATTGGTTAGCATTCTTCTTTGATATAGATATGATGTGTGCATGTTTCTAGGTTGATTCCTTGCATATCCTCATAATCCCATGCAAAAGTGTGTTGTTTTGCATGCAACATTTTGATTATGTTCTTTTCCTCATTTAAATCCATCTTGTTATTAATAATTAATGTTTTTCCTAGAAAGATTTAAATTTGTCATGAGATTGCTTTCATCATTTTTATATTTCTAATGGATCTAGTTTGGTTGTAGCTATGAGATAGTAGCTAGTGGAATATTTCATGTATAGATGCATTAGAATTATCCTCTTTATCGAGGCTTTAAAATGGGCACTCAACACATTGTAAGTGGTTGAGATCTATAAAATGAGTTTGGTAATTATTCTAGAGAACATTGAAGAAAAATATATCTTCCTCCTGATCAGCTAAGGTGCATGTATGGTCTATGGTGCATACATGAATCAAGGGAGGTTAGTCTACCTCATCTTCTTCAGCCCATAATGTATGCTCTAGTGTCAAGATCAACTATGCTAAAGGATAGGGGACCAACTTCTTAGTGTGGTTGTTATTGGATATCAACATGTTACCTGATATACATCTAATGAATGCATCAGTTGTGGCAAGCCAAGGTCATCCTAAGATAAGAGGGTATCTACCCAAATTAGACTTTGATTGTAATATAATTAAATATAAAGGATAATCCCAATAATATATAGTAATGACAAGATCTTCAAGGACTCATTTTGGTCAAACTATAGACCTGTCAGTGATTTATAACATTGTAGATGTGGGATGAATATTTTTCAATTGTAGTTTGTTCATAGTTTCAGTTGTCATTACATTTAGTATATCCCCCATGTCTATTAATGTATTGGATAGATACTAGTCATGGATCTAGATTGTTACTATTGGGTATCCTAGATCTAAATATTTCTTTGATAGGGTGTTTCCCAATATAATGTCTACTAGCTAGCCAATCACGTGCACTGTATTGGGATCCTTCTTCTTCCTTCTAGGTTTATGTAGACATAAGTCTTTAATAACTTTAGAATATATGGGCACATCCTTTATGGCTTGGAAGAGAGGAATTTTAATATAGAGAATATTGAGTTATCTTATGAAATCAAATTTAGTCTCTATTAAATGGCACTGAAGGCTCAGATGTTCTCAAAATGGTGGGGATATTTCATCATCAACTTTATTTACTAGTTTAGAGAGTTTTTATAGTGGTGAAGATGGGTTAGCATGATCTTCTAGAGTTTCTTGATTTGAATCCATTATTATTGGTGGGGCTAGGGGTGGTATAAATTTCCTTGAATATAGGTGAACTTTATTGATGTTTACCATTATATATATATATATATATATATATATATATATATATATATATATATATATATATATATATATATATATATATATATATATATATATATACAAGAGACTAGATAGGTTTAGTACTGAATGTTGGTTGAACTGACTTGTTTTTAGGGTTTCACATAAGTTGGGTGGGTATATTATTAGGCTTGGGTATAGTTTTTTTATTGGTTATAATATCAGGAGTCTATTATTTCTATTGTGGAGGTGATCCTCCATGATGGTTTCTCTAGGGTTGATTGGGTCTCCAGGGTTACTACCAGTAGTTTTTGAAGGGTGGACCTTGGGGTGGTTCCCAAGTTTGTATATAAGGTGGGGATACATTTTATTGAGGCTACTAGGAGGTGGTGGGGTTGCTTGTCTGATGTGGCTACTAGTTATAATTAGGAGGTGGGACATTCATCTATGGACTAGTCTAGTTGGGACTTGTATTTGTAAATTGTGAATTAAAAGAAGTAGAATTTTTAAAAGATGGATTTTTTCTCATACCTAGATAAAATGGTTATTGAACCCATGGATTTATTTATGTAACATAGAAAACTTGGTCCCCATATCCTCCTACAACATGTAGCTCTACTATTTTTAGTTCTTCAGTTGTGATGTTAGCTACTTTAGCCTAAACCTCATGACATCTACAATATATTTTCTTATTATTACACTCCAAACAATAGATGGTCAAAGCTTGATCCAAGGATGATTTTTTTAAACTTAAGTAAAGGCTATCTAGTTGGGTGGCCAAGTGACTAATGATATCTTATTTCATGTCTTGTAATATGTTACTAACTTTAGATTTTGATAGGCCACTTACAGTTGTCATTAGAAGCTTGTTGCCCCTAACTTTATTTATGGTAGACCTAGAATAATTATTGCTTAAATCCTTGATGTATATGAATGGTATATGTTAGATATATCCCCTTCTCATTAGTTTCAAGGCTTCTATACAATTTTCTCTGATTCCTTTTAAGAAGATGAGTTTTAGAGGCTCTTTTCCTCGTGTACTTTTTTTGAATTTCTGTACACTGAACATGAACTATTCAACATAGTCTTCTAAAGATTCATCCCATTATTGAGTCATATTGAATATGTCATTTATTTTTCATCCATATTCCTGATACTTAGTAATAAATTTCTTTTTTATGTCTTCCCAAGTGTGGACTAAATTACTACCCAATCTCATGAACCAGTGAAGTGCTAAGTGTTTTAGGGTGGCAGGAAAAAGTTTTAATTTATATGCATATTGCCTATAATCATATATTGTATAGAGGATATCAAATTCAAAAAATAAATTTTATAGGTCTTCTAATAATGTACCTCTAAAATTAGGCAAGGATGAGGGTAGAATATTTTTCAACATGATTCTTAGTTGCTACAGGTATTTATGGTTCTTTTCTAGTAGAAACTTGTGCCTTATTTTGTAGGAATCTCCTTTAAAAATATATTTCTCTTTGCATAAATGTTTTTCCACTCCTTCAACTATCTTATCCCTTCCTACACATGGTTAGTGTGTTTTTCATGTGTTTTAGGGGGTTGTTCAGAATAAGCAAAAAAAATAAAATGAAGAGAAATAAAGGAGTGTGGAAATAAAAATGAATATAATTGAAATTTTATTTATAGAAAGTAGTAAATTTATCTACTTAAATTGAGAACATTAATTTAGAAAGTAAGAAATGAAAGTAGGAAAATTACCATAAAAAGTAGGAAATGAAAGCAAAAAATGAAAGGCACACTTTGCAAAAAGTAAATCACTCTTGAAGGAAACTAAATTCTAAATAAAATCATTAACTAAGTAAATCCCAAGTTTACAAAGAGGAATTTAAATTTATGCACCATCAACATCTAATAACTTAGACATCTGGCATAAAAAACTATAGTACCCTCACTCAACTTGCTCGACTGGGTAGGATAGTGCATCAAAAATGTTATGCACCATCAACATCTAAGAAATTAGACATCTAGCATAAGACACCATAGTATCCTCACTAGACTTGCTTAACTAGGTAGGATAATGAATTAATCAATCTTGAAAAGTAATAATTGATCTAGAAAACAATAATTGACACCCTCCCTAACAATAGTGCAAAAATGTTGTGTAAACTTATTACCCAATTAATTTCTAGATTCTTGAGTCTGATTAACATTAATTATCAACCCAAGGCATATATGATTTTTAAGGATGTCAGAACTATATATGCATTATTTATTCATATATAAAATTGATTTACTAGTTGAAATACAATGAACTTATGCTAAATTCACTAGATAGTTATACTATGAAACTATTATAATAGAAATACAAAAATACTTCACATTTATGAATCACACATGTATCACACTTTATATAATCAAAATAATAATGAAATTAACTTACAACACATTTAAGCTAAAGAGGGTCAAGATCTTCACTACAACTCCTTTTGAAGGGGCCCTTCCTCATTTAGAACTGAGTTCCAATCCTTCTTTGAGAGACTTGTAAAAGCTTTTTACATAATCAACCTTCTCATTAATCAGATCTATAGAAATTGAAGATTTCTACAAAATATTAAAATATTTAGACTACAATGACTTCGATAATTTTACTAATCTATTATCATCTATCAAACTCCTAGTCTAATATAGGTTCTTCCATTAAATATAGAAGATAGTTTATTAGTTTTAACCAAAAACACTAAACTAGGGAAAGTAAAAATACTTTAGGAAATACCCCAATCAACCTTTAGGTGGTTAGTAACTGAAGTTACTTATTTTAAGCCTGACTGGGTTAAGGACAATGTATACTATTTTTCTATTTTATCTCTTTTTGTCTCCTTTCTATTGTCCTTGTCTTTCTCATCTTTGGCAGCACATCCACAATTCTTTGCATGTGGGGAGTCTTTTAAATAGCTATGGAGGATCCTCTTAAATCATATACTTGGTTCTTAAGATAGTTGGATGTGATCTTAAGATTTGATCACAATAATAGTTCTATTATGTGTGGTGGTTATGGGCTACCTATAGGTGAAATCTTGTAGTTACTATAGGAAACCTATAAGTAGAAACTAATAGTGGCTATGATCAACCTATAGGTGGAAGCCAATAGTTGTTACAGAAAACTTGTAGGTGGAAGCTAATAGTTATTATGAGAAATATATAGGTAGAAACTAGTAGTGGTTATAGACAACCTATATTTGAAAGCCAAAAGTTGCTACAAGCTTCTCTATAAGTGTTTTACCTAAAAAAGATTCATGTAGCCTTATATTAATCTTCAAATGTTTATTAAATAAATTTACACAAGTATAATCTAATCAAATAAAAAACATCATTAATTTATAAAATAACACACACACACACACACACACACACACACACACACACACACACACACACACACACACACACACACACACACACACACACACACACACACACACACACACACACACACGCACGCACGCACACACACACACGCACATGTATGCACGTGCATGCACGCGTGCACACACACACACACACACATCAATGCACACACAAAATCATAGATTAATTAATTAATTTGTATGAGTCATGGATGATTATGGGATTTACATAGAAAAATATATATATTAGGTATGTATGAGGCTATAAAATAGAGTAATTGGTGGCCTCATCAATATATATATATATATATATATATATATATATATATATATAAATTCATTATTATATCTATAACATAAAAAATATCTTACATTAAAAATTCCCTTATGTTAGTTCATAGCTTTGACTTGGTATTTAATATATCTTTAAATGTATTTTATAATCTACCAAATAACTTGACATCACAACTTGTGAAACTATCATTAGAGGTAAAATGAGTATGATGAGCCCATCCATTTGTGTCCCTTACCCCCTAGACATTAGCCTAAGTAAAAATATATCCCCCATGTAGATAAAGAAAATTAAATAAAAGTATATACAAGTTAAATATATAAATACAAAATTATACCATTCCCAAAAAAATAAATGGTTTTTACTAAAATAGGTAAAACTAAGGAAAATACAAAGAAACACATACACAACACAATGAGCTCACAATGATTCATGGTATGAAAACTCAACATCTAATGTATCCATCTAAGGGAACATACTCATTTATCATTATTACAACATTTAATAGTACATATAAAGATGGAAACAATTCCTCTCATTCAAGTAATTAATAAATGTACCTAGGATTTTGATACTATAAAACCCTGAAACAAACATAATAGAATATAACAACCAAAACATCTCAAAAAAAAAGAAAGGTTATAGGTTAGTGTTATTAAATGAGTATTGTTTTGTGTAAGGAAATAAGGTGAAGAGTTATCCAAGGGATCAAGTGCTATGGAAAAAATACTACCTATGAGATCTAGTAGCCAATTATGTATATGTAATTAGGAAATATATTAAATGATATTGATACAAACCTCATTATCGAATAAATTTAGTTACAATTTTAAAATGGAATTAAAATGAAAATTCATTGATTACTTGTTTTATTAATTTTGAAAATGCATGAATCTAGTTTCCAAATGATTTATCCTTACTTTTTCTCTATTACTCATTTTCCTCCTTTTGTTATGTATGTTTAGCCACAAAAAACTACCATTGTATTCCATCTAAAAATTATACGTAACTCCCATTGAGAGGGAACAAGGTAATGGAGGTTAATATTTGTAGTTTAGTCATTATTCATCAACTCTACATGTTCCTAATTCTACCCCAAGTGGTGAAATATGGATCTCCCTAACCTTTTCATCCTCTTATTTTCATTCCTTCTCATGTCTTTTCTTTCCTATTTCCTTTTTCCATTAAGTTAACCCCTAAATTGTAACATTTTATAATCATAAAAAAAAACTTTCCATAGATTTAAATAATCATTAAAATTATAAATTCAAGTTATTACCAAGTTGTGATGTCTAAATTCCATATAAGATAATACATATTATTTATTTTCCAAAATGAAAGTTAAACAAACAATAATAATAATAGCACCTTAGCAATAGAATGTTATCAGGTAGTTGTGTGAAATAAATCAACACTTAAGTTTAAATGCATAACATTCCATCACTAAAAAGTATTTAAAATATAAAATAGGAAACATGTGATTAAATATTTTTTAATTCTTCTTTCATTGTATTCATTCTCATTGTTATAATCCATCTAGCATCCCTTATTTTCTTAGATAGTTATATGTTTTGAGCATGTTTTTGTACTATTTAACTATACTTATGAGCTATTATTTTATCAATACTTTACTATTGATGTCATAATATATTTTAGATCATATCCAGTTGGTTATTATTGACATTGGAATAATTATTAAAACTATAGTTTATTTTACAAATATGTTGATTTGGTTACAACATTTAGTTTCTATAATTCTACTATTTAGTTTAGATATATATTATTATATTCATTAGTTACTACTAATACCTATTTGTGGGTGCATATACATGTACATGTGTTAGGATGATGGTGGAATTTTATAGTTGAGGGATAAGGGACAAGGGAAATGAGAAATCAAGTAACTAACATAGGTAAAAATGAGTGTTACACTTGAGCCATTATTCACTATGTAGTGGTCTGTCCATTTTTTTATTCCATCACTTTTATTTAATTTTTTTATAGTTATTCTTATTTTTTATCATCTTATCAACATTTTTTGAGTTATTTCATGCCTTGAATATTTTAATCATTGACCACATGGCATTAATTGCTTAATGGAGTTCATTATTTGATTTTATTTGCTATAGTTGTTACTAGAATTTGATAATATTATGTCGTTGTGTTATGCATAATCATTATATTTATTTTCTTATAGGTCATAATTATTTTATACATAATTATTCTTGTAATTTTTTTATTAATTCTTAATAAATGAGGTACAACCATTTAATTATGATCTTGAGCAACACAATCCCACACTTGTTGCCAAAGCATAAGTTTGCATTGCTATTTATAAAAGTATAGAAAATTTGATATTGCCTTGCCATGTAGAATAAAGGATTTATTTTTGGTTAATTTTATAAGAATTAATGACTTGAGGTGTGGTGGTAAAATTTTTTAATGTTAATTTTAAAGGGCTTAATATTAATATTTGTGTGTTTATTATGTTTTATTGACCCATGATGGGGCCACAAATTTGTCTTGGCAAGGAATCAATTTTTAAATAAAATATATCATTTTGTGAAATTATAATGTTTGGATAGGGGTTGTGGGATTTTGACACCAAACCAAAAAACTATCATAACCTAATTTTTTGGTGTTTGAAGTTAATCATTTTTTTGGGAGCTTGGCACATTTGGGTAAAATGGGGTGCAACTACCAAGATATTTAGCTAAGGGATTAGTTGAGGATATTTGAAAAAAGATGGAAGAATATTTGGTTGAAAAGTAATAAGTAATAAAGGAGAGATAATGACGAACTTGGGTTGTGAATATAAGATTATAGGCATGGCACTTGCGAACAATATTTTTTGCTAACAAGTAAGAAAGTTTTAATAGTTTTATTTCACCTTCTTTTTGGGAAGTAAAAAATTAAGTATTGTTGATTTTATTTTGTGGAAAAATGAAGGGTTTGATTTCTTATGTTGATAACAAAAGTAAAGGATTGTTTTCAGGCTCATAAGGAAGTCAATAAACTTCTTTATGAGCCTACAAAGGTTTTAAATTAGTCTAAAATGGATATTCAACTCTCATTTTATAATGGGTCGACTTAGATTTGATTTCTAGTTAATAGAATTTCTAGGTTTTTAAATCTATAAATAAAATCTTTACTTAGAGAAACCCCTAATGCTATTTCATTCATGTTCTTGCTTGGCCACATTAAAATTCTTAGATAAATAATTGTTTTACTTTCATTTACCTTGCCATAGGGTTTGAGTTGGGGTTTATTGATTTATTTTGGCATTTTTGGTTTTGGGTATTTTGCCCTGATAGAGGAGGTCATCTTATTTAAGTGGCCAAGTTTTTATTTTTCTTTACCTATTGAGGCATCTAGTTAGAATGAGATTATTTTATTGAATAAAATATTACTTTTTGGCTATGTTTTCATTACCAATTTAAACAACTAACTAGAATGACATTTTAAGGTTCTATTTTCTTATATAGACACTTTACCATTTACATCTTGCTATGTTGGGTATGTTCTCCACCTATAAGATGTTTGGGGTTTCATTTGTTATTGATTATAGTCACCGAGTTGAGATTATTTCAGTTTCATTAGCCTACTGGCTTGCCATTTTTGGGTGTCATTAAATTTTATTTTGATGTATAAATATTAACTAGTGTTTATAAGTTTTAGAATGAGATTACAGTTATAACATTGATTCTTATTTTAAACCCTTGAAATATCATTGATATTATTACAGAAATATTTTTTTAAGGGTTAACCCAACCATATAAAGGGGCTATATATAGTGATTTAACCACTTTTTATAGGTGATGAAATGACTATACCTGGCTAGCTGTAAAAAAATTTGGTATTGTGTTATTTGTTTTCAAGTACATTCATTATGTGAATATTTCTTGTTTTATTATTGGTTGTAGAAGATATTTTTTTATCACTTAAAGTGATGGATTATTTAGATTAAAATGGTGGTACACCTATAACCTAAGATCAAAGTTCATGGGGTTCAACTGAATATATATATGAAACCTGTAAACTTTCAAAGGATAAATAAAGGTTGCCAATCCTTGTATGTTTGTTGATGTTTGTACTTATTTTTTAGTTATGGAATGATTGTTGGTTGAAGTAACTATTAAAAATTTATGACAACATTTACCCCTTATTACTTATACTCTTGTCCCAAAGACCTAAAAATTTTACTCCACCTCCCAACTAATGGTTGGGGGTGGTAAGGGCCACTAATTGAGGGGCTCATAGGATAGATCGGGTTGGGATGGATCACGTGAATACGTTATATTACATAACTAAATATTGGTGTAGTTAGATGATTTATTATATTATTTAATACCAGTTATTGTTGTTATAACATGTTTTATAAATGTAAAAATAACACTTGGTTGATGTTTAAAATGGAAACATGCTAATTTAATAGTGTTGTTCATTTGTTTATTTCAACACTATTTATATTATTGATTAAGTGATTAAAATGGTTAATATTAAGTTGAATGTTGTATACCTCCAAGTAGATGGAAGATTAACTAGCTACATGTTTGATTTATTATTTACATTCTAATTAATGTAATTGTAATAGTGTTGAAAGTTCATTGTAAATTAGTGATTATCAGTTAACAATTGGATTTTATATTTCATGAACTAGTTCTTAAGATTGAGTTATTGCTTACATAAAAGCATAAAAATTAAATGGCTAAACTTGCATACTAAATTCAAGTGGTTTTATTGGAATATTTTTGAAATCTTTACTACTATACCATCACTCTTACAACACAAATTTCAAGTTATTTCTGAGTTCCAAAAATACACTAAGTATGTGAGTAATTTCAAGACATTAAAATCACTTTATGATATGTTAAAAAAAATTTATTTGAGATGATGTTATTAATCCTTTTGGGAAAATCACAACCACTAAAATAAGTGTGAAAATCAATCATTATCATAATTATTTAAATCTAATTGAGTTGCATAAGTTTTTTTTAATATTATATTTTGTCACTATGATGTTTAAAATCATTATGAGGAACACATTATTATTCCACTTGATTAATATGTTTTATCCAAGTTCAAGGAATTAAGAATTACTATTGGATTAAATTGTTCCTTGAAGTTAAGTTTTTTTTTAATTATATTCCCCTTGTCAAAACAAAGGATTTAAGAATACTTTAAAAACATGCTAGTTTCCATAATCCATTCTATATGTTGAAATCATGTTAACTTGAATAGTTCATTCTATACATTGAAATGAAGTTCTTGAGTTTTATAAGTAAGGATTGAATAATTTTAAACTATCATAATCTATTTTATAAATGTTGTTCTTATTTTTAATAAATCAATCCAAACTTCTAGAATGATATTAAAGGGTCAATATACACCCAAGCTATTTTTAGCATATATTGGGTAGATGTTATTGATTCATAAAATTTAATTATTAAATTGTATAAAATTATGATCCTTAAAATAAAATATATGAGTATGATAAATTAATTGATCATGTCATAGAAACTAGAATCATGTTTGGGCCTAACTGGTAATGAAGTTCTATGTCTTAAATATCACGTAATAATAGTTGTTGAATTTATAGATTGCTAGTATATATAGCTTGATGTTCCTAAAATAATAAATCATGGAAGCTATGCTGAGATATGGAAAATTTATAAATCATACAAAATATGATTAAATGAAATAATTTTATCATGTCAATGATCAATTGACATGTAATTAACATTTGAGAGATATAAATCTCTAAGTGGATAATTATGGGATGGTCTAGTAAGAATAGGTAACCACTATAATCAGAAGAATAATAGTCATTTATGACCTTGATGAATATTATAACAATTTTATTTGATTTTAATAGCTGATAGTTATGTGTTGAAAGTGGATATGTAATCTAAGGATTCACAAAATTATAGATCATTGTATAATGATCTAATTAGGAATAATACTAAAATGGGCACTTCATTTACACAGAACTTATTACATACAAATTCATATGGTAATTTCATAAGTTAAAACTATATTTCT
This sequence comes from Torreya grandis, assembly GCA_037957365.1. Classification (NCBI taxonomy): domain Eukaryota; kingdom Viridiplantae; phylum Streptophyta; class Pinopsida; order Cupressales; family Taxaceae; genus Torreya; species Torreya grandis. Next base: position 1,130,977 of record JARHVA010005039.1, on the reverse strand, counting down.
AAATTACAAAACTTGTTCAAACAATGCCTTTAATTATGTTAGCTAAAATAAATATGTTTTCTTCATTATGAACCTTGACTTATAAAAGGACATTAAGTGAATAAAAAATGAACTCTTATTAGTATGAAACTTCTTTAATACTCCAAGGGGAAAATAATCTACCCTGACCTATACCTAGATTTACATAGATGTAATCTTATAAGATAGGATAAGGACATCTAGGTGGTCCTATTGGGAAGGTGTTTACCACCATATAGTTTTAAGTTTATTGTTATGGATTGCATATCGATACACTCCAAAGTGCATGAAGGTTTCCCTACGAAAATAATATTCCCTATATAATATTATAGGGGTAATTACCATGGATAATGGTTACATGTACGTAAATGTGGTTATTGGGATGGTGGTAGGTCATGCAAAACCAAGTTACATATAGTAAATTATTTCATTTTTTTGCTATGAACTTTAAAATAAGGGACACTCAAATTTTTTTGGGGATCATTTCATTTGGTATCAAATCTTGTGCTATGTTAACAATTCTAAATATAACTCTAAATAAGATTTATAATAATTTATTTATGTAAAAATTTGCCTAATATTGTATTTGGAGACTTCTAAGGAAAATGGTTAAGACTAGGGATAGTAACAATCAAGTTGACAATGATTAAGGAATTGATAGGTTAGTCTTAAGAGGTAGAGGTTGTGGCAAAGGTAAGGGCAATGTTTCCCAAAATACAATAAAAATTAGAAATAAACCTCTTCCCCATAATGATATTGAAAATAATGGTGGTGAAAGATTGAATGATAATGTAGTTGGGAACAACTCAGTTGATAAGTAAGAATAGGTTCTCCATGGAATGTTGCCTACTCTGAATGCCATTCAAGGTAAAATTAAAATTCAAGAGAAAAGGTTAAACAATTTTGAAGAGATATTTAATAATAAGTACCTTAATTAGAAGCTATACAAGTAAGGGAGAAAACAATCCAGGAAGTAACAATAAGAATGGTATACCCAATCATCATAGATCTCAAGAAACTTCCTCTGCCTACCTTTTAAGGTGAGGAATTATGAGACAGTTGATGCATGGCTCATAAATATAAAAAAATATTTTAATCTACATGACATGCCATCAAATGTGAAGGCAAGGGTTGTTATCTACTAGTTAAATGTTTATATTCCCTATGGTGGAACCATCTTTATACCTTTGAAGGGTATCAACCTATGAACCTTACCTAGAAATTTTTTGAGAGATAATTCAAAAATAGGTACTTAAGTAAGAAATTCATGGAGCAAAAAATATTATATTTTTAGCCTCTCAATAAATAGAACATGACTATATTAGAATAAGTTCTTAAATATGATATGTCATGTAAAATACATGCATGATAAAGAGACAAAATAACCAAGTTCAAGTTGGGGTTGAAATAAATATTGACGCATGACATAAATATGACTAATCCTAATATGTTGGTAACTACTATAGAGTCTAACTACAAGGTAGAAGAAAAAGAAAAATATCAATAAAAAGTGAGACAAGACTTAAACATAAATAGGCAATAATTAAAAGCTAAAACTCCACCTCCCACATATAAAAGTTTCAATAAATCAAACTAGAACCACAAGTTCCAATGGAAAAATAGAAATTTCAATTGATTCTAAGGTCAAAACTAAAAATTTGAAACCCAACGCAACTCTAAAATCAAGTCTTTTATGAAGGAAAAACACCAAAATAGCCAATCTAGACCATTCATAGGGGAAAACATTATTCAAGTAACCCTAAAAAAGTTAGTGGTGTTATGGGAATGTAGTGATAACCACTACCATAAGGACTAACCAAAACTAAAATTGGGATAGCCAGTAGACCATAGAGTACATGCAGTAGTAGACAATCAAAAAATTGACTTCCAAACTACTCCAATAGAGATAATATGTAATATTTAAGGAAAATTTGTAACTATTTTAGTTGATTACAATGCAATGGATAGATTTATTTAACCTACTATAGTAAATAAATATAAGCAACAATCTATTTAGTTGAGAGAAGGATGAGAAGTCAAGTTTGGTATCAACAAGAGAGTACCTATCCAAGATTTCTTAGAATAAACTAAACTTGATTTGAGAACTTTCAAAATAAGGTTAAATTTTTTTTTAACACCCTTGGAGTCTTATGACATCGTATTAGGAATGGATTAGTTTCAAAAACACCATAGAATAATTGATTGATCCTAAAAATGATGTAATGAATTGATGAGAATGGAAAACTTGTTGAAATTCAAGGCCTTCAAGGAAAAAAATGAATAAAATGATTTCAACCATGAAATTAAAGAAGGTTTTTCAAAAAGGGTGTAAGTTCTATTCAATTCATATGCAAGAATTTCCCAAGGAGGAAGAATGGTCTTGCTCATATTTTCAAATTTTATGGGAATTTGTGGATGTATTTCCTAAAAATTGCCTAATTTGCCACCAAAATGGGATTTTTACTTCTCTATTGAGGTTATGCCAAGGGTTGTATCAAAATATCCTTATATAATGAATGTGACAAATATACAAGAGATGAAAGTTTAATTATAAGAATTTTTGGACAACAGAAGCATTCTACCAAGTATGTCACCTTGGGTTGGTCTAATAGTCCTCATGAGAGAGAAAGACATGGCACTTTAAGGTTGTGTATTGACTATTGTATTCTAAACAAAGTGATGATTAATAATCATTACTTATTACCCTATATTGATGATTTGTTAAATAAAATGAAAGATACATCACTCTTTTCCAAAATTCATCTAAGATTTAGCTACCATTAGTTAAGGATCAAAGAGGAAGACATATATAATATAGCCTTCCAAACTCTGTATGGAAACTATGAGTTCATTGTTTTTCCTTTTAGCCTCATAAACACACTTGTTATGTTCATGAATCTAATAAACATTATTTTTATATATTTTGTAGACAAATTTATACTAGTTTTTTTGGATGACATTCTCATCTAATGTATGAATAAATTTGGACATGATCAACATTTAATGGTGGTTTTCAAAAGATTAAAACATCAAAAGTTGTTTGGTAATATATATAAATGTGCCTTATACCAAATATAAATACATTACTTGGGGCTTGTGGTCTCAAATAAAGGCATTGTTATAGATCCAACCAAGATTTAAGCCATTCAAGAGTGGCCTAATCCATTTAACATGCACAAAGTGCATAGTTTCATGGGTTTGGATGGATATTATCAAGGATTTGTAGATAATTTATCTTTCCTAGCCAACCCTATTACATCCTTGTAGCATAAATGTAGAAAATTTGCATAAACACCTCAATGTGAAGAGGCTTTCAAAAATATCAAAGAGATGTTAACAAAAACTCCTATTTTGATTATACCTAACAAAAATGGTCATTTGAGGTATGGATTGATGCTTCTATGGAAGAATTTGGTGACATATTGACCCAAGAGGGAAAAGTGGTGGCTTATGAATCTTGTAAGATCAAAGAATCTAAAAATAACTATCACACATTATTTAGAGCCTGTTTCCATAGTGAATGCATTAAAATAGTGGAAGCACTTTTTTCTAGGTGAACATTTTGAAGTGAAATCTGATCCCCATAGCATACAACACTTATTCTCACAAGATGATTTGAATGCCTGAAAATGTAGATGGTAATAATTTGTCATTAATTTTGTTATAGACATCTCTTATATGAGGGGTAAGGAAAATCACATGGATGATGGAATCATGTACATACCTTGTTTCCTTGTCTATTTTATAAGAGAATTTTAGGAGTGTTGTCCTAAAATAACATCTTGATAAGAATTACTGCCTAACATGCCTTGGACAAAATAATTTATTGATTAACCAAAATAGAACTTTTATACTTGAATCAGGTGGAGTGTGTAATATTTTACTTCAAGAAGTTTATACATCACCCCATTTTACCCATATATGGGTCACCAAAATGACCCACAAGTTGAAAAAGCTCTAAATTTGTCCTAGTATAAGTAAAAAGGTTTCTAACTATGTGGAAATATGTATGAAATGATGACATGTAAATGTTAAATGCTACCATCCTATGGGTTTGATATACCCACATGGCTTACTAAGATATAAATAGACAATGGTTTCACTTGATTTTATTGTAAGACTACCTAAATCCCATAGATAACATGACACTTGATTTTAGTGGTAATTAACAAAGTAACAAAGGTTGGTCACTTTATTATTGGGAATTTGACTTATGACACTACTATTTTAGCTAAACAACTTGTGAAAGAATTGTTTTGGTTACATGGCATGCTAAAGTTAATTATATCTAATAGAGATAAGTTGTTCATATAAAGGTTATATAAAACTTTGACCATAACCTTTGGTATTTAGTTAAATTTTAATTTTTAATATAACCTATAAATGGATCTTCAAACTAAAAGATTGAATAAAGTAGTTGAAGACATACTACACATTTATGTTATGGATTAGAAAACCAAGTGGGAGTATTATCTTCATTTAGTTGATTTTTCTTATAAAAACTCTAATCATTATATAATTAAAATGGATCCTTTTCAATCCCTATATGGGTATAAATGTAAAACTCCACTTGACTAAGAAAGCCTAGAAAATTAGGCCATTACTGGTCTAGAATTATTGTTATAATATGATGAGAAAATGACCATAATACACCAAAACTTGAAGGTTGTTTTTTATTAGGAAAAGATTTACACTAATTTGAAAAAATGCCTCATGAATTTTCTATTGATGATTTTTTTTTTATATATGTAAGACCATAGAATAGTTTAATCCAATTTAGGAAAATCTCCAAGTTGGCTCCTTGCTTTGTTGGTACATTCAACATTATGGACAAAATTACCCCTATTATCTATTGGCTAGCTTTACTTTCTACTCTATCAATAATTCATGATGTATTTCATATTGCATTATTAATGACATATGTGGCTAATACATATCATGTGTTGGATTGGAAAAAAAATTAGGTTATAAAAGAGAAAAAATATTGCTGAACCTAGTGAAAATATTGGGCCATCACAATATTAAATTAAGAACTAGGGAAATCCATTAGGTTTTGTACAATTAAACACACTAAGTAACATAAATGCCACTTTGGAGGATACACAACTATTTAAATAACACTGTACCTAGTTATTTTGATCTATCACTAGTATAACTCCTTATTAAGGGGAGGAAGATGTAATCTGACTTGCATACCTTATTTTCTTAGACTATTATATTTTTTAAACATGATTTTTTACTATTTATCTATAATTTTGACATTGGACTAAATACTACATCTATCGTTTATTTTTTAAATATGTTGATTTGGTTAGAATATTTAGTTTCTATACTTGTACTATTCATTTGAGCTATATATTATAATATCATATAGGTGTTGTTGATGCTTGTTTGTGGGTGAAAATACAAGTACATGAGCCAGGCTAGTGGTAGACTACAGTGGTTGAGGGATAAGGCATAAGGGTAATGAGTAGTTAGGTAATTGACACAACTAAAAAGGGGTGTTATACTTGAGTTATTAGTAATAATGCAATAGTATGTCCATTTTGTTATCCCATTTTTTTCAATCATCTTTTGATCTTATTTTTATTTTTGATCATCTTCTCAGCTTTTATTGAGTTAATGCATGCCTTATTTGTTTTAATCATTGATCTCTTGGTATTAGTTTCGTAATAGAGTTCATTATCTATTTTTTTTGCTTTAGTTATTTCTAGACATTGATAATATTATCTCATTATGATGTTCATAGTCATTATCTTTATTTTTTCATAGTCCATCATTGGATTATATCTAATTATGCATGTAATGTTCATTTGAATGCTTAATAAATGAGGCAATCCCATTAATTTATGATATTGATTAAGATAAGCCCACACTTGTTGCTAAACCATAAGTTTGCATTGATGTTTATAAAAGCATATAAGACTTGGTATTGCCTTGGCAAGCATAATAGAGATTTTTTATTTTTAATAAGCCTTAATGACCTAAGGTATGGTTGTAAAAATGTTTAATTTTAATTTTAAAGGGATAAATGTTAATATTTGTGTATTGATTATGTTTATTGACTGATGATGGGGCCATGAATTATTTTTGGCATGTAATCAATTTTTAAATCAAGGATTTAATTTTTTTAAAGGATAATTTTTGGATAGGGGTCATAGGATTTTGAATCCCAATGAAAAAACTATCATAACATTATTAAATAGTCTTTTAAGTTAATCATTTTTTTTGGAGCTTGGCACATTCAGGGAAAATGGGGTGCAATGAACAAGATATCTGGCTAAGGGGGTAGTTGAGGAGATTTGGAAAAGATGGAAGAAGATTTGGGAGAGAAGGTAAAAGTAATGGAGGAGTGAAAATGACCAGATTAGATGATGACTACAATAATCTAGGTATGGCATTTGGGGAGAATCGGTTTTACTTACAAGTAAGAAAGTTTAAATAATTTTATTTCCCCTTCTATGTGGGTAACAAATAAGTAAGTATTGTTGATTTTTTTGTGAAAAAATGAAGGGTTTGATTTCTTATTTTACTATAAATAATAAATGATTATTTTTGATCTCATAAATAAGTCATTATATTTCCTAATGAGCCTAGAAAGGTTCTAAATTAGTTTAAAATTGATTTTTAGCTCTCATTTTATAATGGGTTGATTTAGATTTGATTTCTAGTTAATATAATTTTTGGGTTTTTAAATTTGTAAATGAAATATTTATTTCTAAAAACCTCTAAATATATTTCATACATTCTTTTCCTATCTATAGTAAAATACTCATATAGATAATTTTTTTACTTCCATTTTACTAGTCATAGGATTTGAGTTGGGGTTTATTGATTTATTTTATCATTTTTCATTTTTTGGCATTTTCACCCTATATTGGAGGTTACCTTATTTAGTTGGTTCAATTTTTTTTTTTTTAAGATTTTGAGGGATATAGTTAGAATGGCATTGTTGTTTTGAATAAAATATTCCTTTTTGGATGGTTTTTCATTATCAGTTTGAAAAGATGGCTAGAATGGCATTTTAAGGTTCTCTTTTCTTATATAGACACTTCACCATTCTCATCTCGATGTGTTGGATATGTTCTCCACTTGTAATATGTTTGGTTTTTCATTATTACCTAATTATAGTGGTTGGGATAACTATATTTGGGTTTCATTATCCTTTTGACTTGCCATTTTTAGGTGTGGTTAAATTCTATTTTGATGTATAAATATTAACTGGTGATTATGAGTTTTAAAACATGTTTATAGTTATATTGATTTTTATTTCAAACACTTGAGATCTCATTGATTTTATTATAGTAGTATTTTTTAAGGGTTGACCTAGCCATATAAAGGGGCCAAATATAGTGATTACACCACCTATTAAAGGATATGAAATTAATATACCAAACTAGCTAGCAAAATGGCAAAGTGATGAATATCTTCTACAAATTGCATGTCAGGACCATACTTAAACCAAATTTGATACCATAATGTACACCACTAGTAGAGGCTAAATTTTATTCATCATCTAATATGATAATGTTTAAACACTTACCCACATACAATCATTTAACATTTGTTCTTAATATATTAATGGCCAATCACATTTGCAATCACATTATCAAGATCAACTCTTTTAGATATTAGACTGATCTAATGATAACTTGTCTTTGAAATTTATTACAAGTCTAAAACTGATATGCACCACATTGTGTCTTAGCTTTAAAATACTTAAAATTTATAAGAAACCTTTTTTAAGCTTTAGATAATGATACTAAACCTATTTAAGTTCCTCCATAAGCTCAATACCCATACTGTATCATTAAATTATGAAGAAACTTGAATCCATTATAAAACTATCTTAAACTATGTAAAAATCTACATGATCTTGAGAAGAGAGTAATTCATTTTAGAATTATTAAAATAGGCTCTTTGATGCTTTTTTAATCACTATTACACCTTATAACAATGAAAAAACAATCTCTTTTATTGGTTTCTAAACAAATTTTACCAAAACTTGTTTGAGATTTCAAAACCTTATTAGGCTTAATTTTGTATACTAAGGTAACATAGATTAATTAGTCTATTAAATAGTTTAAGTATATTCTCTTGGATGTTAATTGGTTGTAATAAGAAAGATCTCAATCTTTACATAAGTGTTAGGACCTATACAAAATCTCACATAACCCCTCCTTTTTTGTTCTTCTTGAAGATAACCTACAAGTGGGATAGAATATAGTCTTATATAAATGACTCCATAATATTTATTTAAATACAAAATAAATTGGAATGTATCCTAAATCCCTTATATTAAATTTTTATAAGGTTTCAAAATATTTCAATGGATGGTTTTATAGATACTTGACTTTTTTTTTGCAAGTAAACCTTACTTTAGGTTTTGACTATGTTTTCCTCCTTAAAAGGTAAATTTTAGTGGATATTATTTGTTAATTCATGAATATTTTGGTTTTATAAATTATAATTTGTCTATTTTATTGGGTGGTAAAAAATTTGTAGTCATTTTAATTATTTGGGTGTAAGTTTTCCAGGTTAGCTCTCCTACTATTTAAAATAAATTTCATGCATATAGATATAGTTCACCACTCTATAGAAAGTAAAAATGAGTTTATTCATTATTTTATGTAATATATAATCATTATATGACCAAATTTAAAAATCATATAAGTATCAATATCATATGGAGGTGCTTGTGTCACTCCCCAACATATTTTTCACTTACCCACAAAATTATCACCCATCAGATAACATAGATGTCATTTGGTATTATAGTTGTCATCTGATAGTGTAATTTTTTGTCATAGGATAGATCTTGTGTCATTAGATCTCTATGTTTTTAAATAAAACCTATTTTATCAAGTGATAATAAGTTATTGAGTGACATTATTATTATTGAGTGACAATAATGCTATCAAGTGACATCAACACTATCAAATGAAAATATAGTTGTCAAATGAAAATAAACTTATTATTTGACATTGTGGTTATCATGTGATGATAATCATATCATTAAATAAAAAAGGCCTATCATCCAAGAAAACTATTACCATTTGTCAATGAGCTTTTTGTATAATCACATGTTGACATACCTTCTATGGTAAGTTATGTTTTAAATGTCAATTTGCCTACATGCCTAAACATCATCTATTACCTTCAGAAAAAAATTCAAAACACGTACTTATAAATAAACCAAAAGAACCCAAGTTCATTTAAATATGGGCCACTAAAATTTACCTTGCATCTATATAATTGACTATTTTTTGGTGATATCTCCCTTGATATTCAGCAAATCGATCTCTAATTAGACTCGTTAGATTCATAATCTAGAGGTGCATGTTCACACAAAATTTTAGAATTTTATATTGGACTAATCTTGAGATTAATTCTTTTTCTATGACTATTCATGACTGTATTTTGTCTCAAAAACTTGAAAGAGTACAATTGGATAATACTACAATTATTTTAAATTAGCCAAACAAATATAATTCATAAAATGGATGCTACACTACCTAATCTTACCTTATCTAAAATCATTGGACTCCCATGTAAATTTATACATGTTAAATTCATCATGCACATTTAATCTATCATTGATAGACCTGAAATTACTCTAGTATTCTTACTCAATAAACCATTTAGCTTCAAATCCATATAGAGTTCATTAAGATATTCGAAATTACACTCATCCACACCTCATGGAAGCAAAAAATATTTATTGAGGAAATAGAACATTGTCTTGTTATTAAATTCTTCAACATACAATACAAAGATTATTTCTAATCTACATTTTCATACATATATAGGCCTAAAGAGGCCTCATTTTCCCTCTTACACACTCATACCCCTCCAAAACTAAGACATTTGATCTTAAAATTGTATATTTGATAAATTATACTCCTAACTAAGTGTCATAATACCTATACAATGTACACATATTTTTTAATATGAGCACACATCCAAGATTATCTCAACTTTTATTCTTCTCTATTCTTTTCAACATAATCTAGGTCTAGAAGGATTTATAGAAGGTAAATATGTAGTTTATGTATATTAATACACCTTATAAGGCCATTCCACTATATTAATATAGCCTATTATATTACAAGTGAAGCCTCAAAGATTCTTATTAACTTTATAATTCAAAAAATAACTTATTCACATGTGTGAAATAGGACTTTTTTGATGTTCCTGCATCAGGCCACCCTAGTGGGAATATTTGAACTCTTGATCAAATGAGTGTTAATCCTTCTTTCACCTTCTCCAATCATTTTTTATTATATCTTTATCTCTTCATTTTTTATTATATTTAGGCTTCATGATCCTAATTTGTTTGATCCTCTATTATTATTTAATTAATTCAACTATATAGGAATATCTCTCCTTATCTATTAAGTTCTCCACACATGCACATTAAAAACTAAAATCATAGTTAGATATAAAAATTTGAGATATCATTAATTATTCATCTGCTAATATCCTTCCACTTTTACACTTGCTTTCATTTTCAAGTTTTAGATTAGCATACTTTTGATTTAAGAGATTTAATATCTCCATTTCAATTTCCTAAACTCCTTCCTCATTTCCTATGAGGTTCAAGTTTTTCTTCCCTTGCGTAATTTTCTACCAAATTATCTCCTCTTCCTATGTATATTCCATCACTTATTTTGAAACTTTGTCTTCATCTTTAAGGAGTGTCACATTAAAATATGTGATAAGTATTTCATCTTCTTTTATATATTGTATTAACTCATCAAAATGCATATCCAATGCCTTAATCACTTGATGTGCTTCATATTTATCCTCCATTTCAAGGGACACTAGAGATATCTCTATTACTTCATCATCTTCCTATAAGTCCGTATACATATTATTAAAAATAATATTAGATGAAAAACATTTATGACACATAATCCCTTTAAGTTCTCCTTGAGCCAAACATATTTATTCTATGATTTCAATAAGGCATTCTTTTTCAATTTCAATTGCTCATTTTTCCTCATCAAGCATCTCTACATTATTAGGGTGATAAATTTATACATCATCATGTTATGTTATCCAATAAAATTATTCATAACCATTATACTCATGATTTTAAAAATTTATACCCTCAAATTGGGCTTCACCACCATTCACTTCTATACTTGTATTCACACATGACAACATAATGTCAAATTTAAAACCATGAGGCTTGCTTACCTATTTCATTTCCTTCTTAGATTGTTTTTCTTGTAACTTATTTTGTATTTCCAAATTTCTAATTGATTTTTGTCTTTTACAATTGTATATAATCTATTTGAGAGGCCATTTCACTTTATTCTTGATTACTAAAAATAATTTATATTTATATTCTTCAAAAACTTTTATCATGCCTAGCAAGACTACTCTCATCTCAATAGTTTCTTTTGACAAGTCTATTTATTTTTTCACCATTTTTTTTTTCACTTTCCTATGATAAATAAATTTATCTAAACCCTTAATTATTTATCTCTCTCTTCACTCATTCACCTTGCCTTAGGCCTCACTGGACCTATCTCTCTTATCAAGTCTATCCTACTTGCTACTTAGTATCTCACTTAGGACTTTTTCACCCTAGTCTTTTGGTAACCTTCTAGTCCTCTATTTTGGACATTTAAAATTATTTAATATCTCTTGATACTACTTAAAAATTTTATGAAAACTTGTGGAATATTTAGATAATGATAACCTATTTAAATTCCTCCATAAGTTCAAAACCCTTGTTATATCATCAAATTATCATGAAAACTAAATCCATTCTATAGCTATCTTAGAATATTCATAAGTCTATTTGATCTTGAGAAGAGAATAATTCATTTTAGACATATTAATATAGGCTATATGATGCTTTTATTGATCACTATTACACCTTATAACAATGAGAAAACAATCTCCTTTGTTTGTTCCTAAACAGATTGTACCAAAACTTGTTTGAGCTTTCAAAACCTTATTAGGATTAATTTAGTATACTAAGGGAATAAATATTAATTAGGATATTAAATAATTTAATAATAGTATATTTTATTTTAATCATTATTAATAATAATTATCTCAAACTTTATGTAAGTTTCAAGGCCCAAACTATACAAAATCTTAGTTAACCCCTCCTTTTTTTGTTCTTCTTAAAGACAACCTATAGATGGAACAAAACATAGTCCTCTATAAATGTATACATAATAATTATTTAAAAAAAAATCAATTGTAATATATATTAAATACATTATATAAATTTTATATAAGGTTTCATAATATTTCAATTGATAGTTTTAGATATTTGGGACCTTTTTGGTAAGTAAACCTTACATCAGGTTTTGACTACATTTTCCTCCTTATAACTGACTATGTTTTGGATATATATCCCTTGATATTTATCCAACACACACACACACACACACACACACACACACACACACACACACACACACACACACACAAACAGACTTATTTGATTCATGATTCAGAGATGCATCTTCACACAAAAATTTTGAATTTTATATTTGTCCAATATCGAGATATAATTATTTTTCTATGACTATTAATGAATATATTTTGTCTCAAAAATCTAAGAGTGCAATTGGATAAAAATACCATTGTTTTGATTTATAAAAACAAAGATAATGCATTAAATGTATAATACACTACCTGATATTGGGTAGATGAACAAACTTGGGGGACAAAAAAATGACAGTCCTCCAAATTTGCAAGTTTTTTACAAAGGGTGTACACCCTTTATAAACTACTTGATATTGGGTAGATGCAAAAACTTGGGGGAAAGAAAACATGATAGTACACAAACACACACACACACACACACACACACACACACACACACACACACACACACACACACACACACACACACACACACACACACACACACACACACACACACACACACACACACACACACACACACACACACACACACACACACACACACACACACACACACACACACGCACGCACACACACACACACATGAACACATGCACACATGTGCACACACACACTTATTTGATTCATGATTCAGAGATGCATCTTCACACAAAATTTTATAATTTTATATTTGTCCAATCTCGAGATATAATTATTTTTCTATGACTATTCATGACTATATTTTGTCTCAAAAATCTAAGAGTGCAATTGGATAGAAATATACCATTGTTTTGATTTATAAAAACAAATATAATGCATAAAATGGATGATACACTACATAATATTGGGTAGATGCACAAACTTGGGGGACAAAAAACATGATAGTCCCCCAAATTTGCAAGTTTTTTACAAAGGGTGTACACCCTTTCTACACTACCTGATATTGGGTAGATGCACAAACTTGGGGGACAAAAAACATGACATTCCCCCAACTTTAAAAGTTTTTTACAAATAGTGTACACTATTTTTAAAAGACTGTACACCCTTTTTTTTTGAAAATATAACTCTTAAAATAATACCTAATTCTCAATGGCATATGAACTTTACAAAGGGTGTACGCCTTTTATAATACAAAGGGAAAATGCCCTTTGTAATGGGCATATGCCCTTTATAAACAAATTAGAGCATATTCTCTTTCATTTTTTTCACTTCTCATGGGTTGTAAAGATGAATTAATAGCTAATAGAGGAAGTAAAACTTTTTTCTTGAATTTGCATATTTATGCATGTGGTTTAAAGAATTATTCTGCCAATAAGATTCAACATTAGATTGATTCACATCAGGTACATTACTTTTGCATTTTTTTCATTTATATATAACTTATTAAACTAGGGTTTTTAATTTAAATTTGTATTCAATTTTTTAGATATATAAGTTTAATGGATCCATTTCCCGAAGAAAATGTTAGATAAAACCCACTAGAGTTTGATTTTACATGAGAAGAAGTTGAATTATATGAGAAATACAATGCCAAACATCAAAATTACATATAATTATCAATGGTTTGCATCATTATTAATTGGTAGTGAACAAATTTAAATTTCCAATAAATTAGAATATATTTTTAATGATGTGGGAAATGTGACTTCACCACTGGATGCAATGTTTCTTGAAGATAGGCTCTAAAATAATTTTATTCTGATAAATTGTCATATGAAGATGTGAAAAAAAAAAATGATTTGTGAGCTTTATTTATAAAACATGAAACTAACCTACCTCCAGTAACAAATTAAAAACACATTAGTATTTATTGGTGTATTCATGTGGAGATTAAAAATAACTTTTGGGATAGGTGGTGAATGGTGTTTGATGAGCCTCCATGTAATAATAATGAGCTTCCATTATATTTTTTGAGAAAATTGTGCTGAGTCTATATTGCAAGCAATTCCAAATTATTTTGACATGAAGGCATCTCAAGATAGGGGAGGTGGGTCTTCATTTGATAGACCTGGTCCTATGCAAGACAAAAACTAGTAGAACCAACCTCCAAGAAATAGAAGAACAATATCACATGCCATTATTCCTAAAAATTTTCATCATAACATATAGATAGACACTCTTGAGGTGGTTACTAGATTGACACAAATTATGATTGTTCATGGTATGCATACTTTATAGACTTATAATTAGCCTATAGGTGGTGCTAGTGGTAGTTGTGGTATTAGTGGCAGTGGTGGTGGTGGTGGTAGTGGTAGTGGAGGTAGTGGTGGTGCTAGTATAGGTGCTATTGTCCCTCATTCTACTCATGTTATAGTTCTTGTGAATCATTGCACATCATGTGGGAGGAAGTGTATGAGACCTCCTATTCAAGCACAACATATATAGAGTAAATTTATGGAGACTAGTATGCCAAAGTGTATGTCATATATATATAGAGTTAGATAGTAGCATGCCAGACATTAGCCTACCAGAGCATATGCCACATGTAGATGTTTTAGCAGTGCATGACATGAGCATTTCAAAAACTATGAAAGATTTAGTAGCTTTAGCGACTCCTATCAAGATACGATAGGGTCTTATTGTAAAGGATTATTCACCATATATATATGATACATAGGTTTAATTTTAATTATCTAGTTTGTTTTTATTTGTAAAATAATATTAATTTTATTTTATAATACACGTGTTTGTACTTAATTGACTAATTTATTTGACTGAACTTGTTATTTGTTGTTTGTATCTAGTTGATTGGTGATATTCTGGGTACCTCAATAGGTCTTAACTCTATTGTAGAGGCTATAATTGGAATAGGTGTACCTTACACATAAGTTTGTAAATTTTTAAATTACATATTTATTCAAGGACAAAGACTAGTGAGAACACATAGTTTAATTTTTTTTATCTTTAAACAATGATATTTTATGTCATATTTACATAATTGTATGCAACTCTAGATCTAATGATATTTGTATTCTCTATAGGATTCCCCATCATAGGTGTATATGCAGTCTCATAGCCCTAGACAACAATTTAAATAGAATATAGTAACTGTAAAATCATTTTACAAAATTTTACATTCTTGAAAAAATATCAAATTTTCAATATATAATTGTAATGCATTAATTTTTATATTTTATATGTTGTGTAGAGACAAACATTTTCATCAGTTGTCGATGAAGTAATGGATGAATCACATGCTAAGAGGAGAGTATCTCCTTGTACTAAGGCATCCAACACCCCTAGCTCTACATCTATGGAAATAAAATGTAATCTATTTGGAGGCAATGAGGAGTAGGAGAGCTAGTTGTTGTGTTAGGGATCTAGTTTTAGGCATAATCTATTTTGTATGTTGATATGGCTCACATTGTATACCTATATGTCATATTTTGTCTATGTAGATAGTTGTAGGCATAATCAATTTTCTATGTCGATATGGCACACATTGTATGCCGCTATGTCCCACATTGTATGCATATATGACACATTTTATCTATGTACATGTTATGGTATACATTTTTTTCTTGATATATGTTATACTATTTATGATAAATTATGACATAGAACTTTGTATGTATCACATATATTATATTTAACAATATGATTAATTTAACTATGTGTATTTCCTATTTTTATCATTTAATGTTTACACATATTATTGGCTAATGATTAAATTATTACTTCATATGGGGTTAAAAAAATCACATTATTCTCTAAGTTAGGTGCTTTTAATCATTATGTATATTTTACATTTACAAGTGATATTTTCTATTTACTTGTTTCATTTACCTTTGCTTTTTATTTTCCAACCCATACATAAATCCCCATATAGAGATATGACATATAAGTAAAACTATTTTCATAAGGGATATTAACCTAAGAAAGCCACATATAACTTGACTCTTCATATGCCTTCTAGCTTAGACAAAGGCAAGAATAATTATAGTGAAAAGTGGTGTCATCAACAATTACCAAAGATCCATGAACACTCTTAATTTTGGGTGTAACAATCATTTATTTTGAAACCTACATCATATCATGCACATATAGATGATATTGAACCAAATAACACTTTTATAATCACCAACACCACATTTATAGAGACCTCTAAGGAGTGTGAATGCCTCTTCCATACCATGTTATGGACCTCAAGGTTCAACCTCTTCATATTATCATTGACATTCTAAGTTAGAATAACATCATCACACTATCTACAGCCCAACAAATTTTCCTTCCCACTATTGTGCATTAAAATCTATAATCCCTAGGGTGGATTCAATAACCTGGTACAAATATATAGGTTTTGAGGCAATGCACATTATAGTATAAAATTGAGCATATGTATGGCACCCAAAATATTTCTTCTTCAACCTATTATAGTCAAATCCATTAACCAAAGTCACGTTGGTCTCTACTAAAAAATGTCATAAAATAATCATGCACCTACATAGTTTCATGTTGCCCATGGTTTATCTTAAGACACCTGTGTAGGAAAGAAAGTAAGAGTTTACAGTGTGATCAATGAAATCAATGTCCCAATAATAAAAACTTGACAAGTTATTGAAGCCATATAATATATTCTTCCTAAAGATTGAATTTCTTCTAATGTACCATGTAGTAAAACACCACATATATTTGGTCTATTTATAAAACCCTTTCTATCACAAATAAATATGGGATAATGATGATCATAATTGTTGGGATGTCTAGTGATGTACTTTTGTTTGTCTTCAGCACCTACTTGTTCATATAATAAACAAAGACAATTATGTGTCCATATAGTCACCATGCCCTACTTATGCATGGGTTAATATTGACATTGATAGCCCTCTCTAAACTATCCACAAAATTATGATCTTGGCAAGGGAATCATATAGACACAAATGAAGAGACTTAATAAACTTCAATATTCCTTGACTAGTATATAAAACTTGAGGTTATATTATTATTGTCCTTTAAGATATATTAAATATTTATTTCAATATGGAAAACCAATCCATCTATTGGTTTTGTCTATTTGTACTCAAAAGAAATTAAGTTCTCTACAAGCTAATTAAGCCTAAATGCCTCAAAAGGATCAAAATAAAAAATGTTTGAAAATAGGGGTATAGATCAATATACAATAATTTATCACAATATTTTGTATGTGACTCAAATTTTGAAACACCTCTGAAGGTTTTCTAAAAAAAATTTATCAAAGACCTCTCATAGACTTACTAGTCTTAATGTTGCTCTAACATGCCAGAACCCATTATGTATTGAATTATCACTTCAAGAAACCTTAGACATATCTATTTAGATGTTTCATGAACTATCAATGCTTAGATAAAAGGATTGAATTTAAAATTTTAATATTTTACCCAAAAATTCAAAAAATCATGTTTTGTCTATTACACCTAATTACCCTATAGTAGGTCAAAACTCAAGATATAATTTTCTTACAACAAATGATCTTTTTATGAGGTATATACAAATGAATTATAGGTGTTTCAACCTTCATTTGGGTTTCATAAACTCAATTTTGAATTTTATAAACCAATATCTCTCCTCACTATTAAAGAACACAAAAAATAGGGTATCTCTTACACATACTCAATTGGTTAGAAAAGCCCAATCGATGAACCATCTACAAAAACACATCTAGATTGGCATTTTTAGGCTATAAAAATCTTTTTTAGGTCTTGATAAATCCTTAGAAACCAAAGTTTTAGTTGGTTAGAGGCATTCCTAAAGAGAATTCACTCATCCCTTAATGTGAAAAATGACCAAACTTTGATCATGCATGGCATGAGAACCATGAGGGATAGAGACTAACCATTATCTCTTACACGTGGATGGATGAGTCCTCTAAGAAATCTCAAGACAATTATATCTAACTTATGATGGATGAAACATGGTAACGAGGTTTATCTCATAGCTTAATCTCTTATAATGGGGTAAAAGTTAGTTAGTGAGGGTCATAAAATATGACTTGTCAGTCCAATCGATGAACCATCTATGTGGATACATCTAGATGAGCATTTTTAGGCTAGAATTACCTTTTTCTAGTCTTGGTCGGGCCTCAAAATTTGAAGTTGAAATTGGTCAAAGGCATTCTTGAAGAGAATTTACTCATGCCTAAATGTGAAAAATGACCAAAATTTGATCTTGTATTACACGAGAACTTTGAGGGATAGAGACTAACCATCAGTTCTTAAACAAGGATGAATGAATCATCTAATAAAGCCCAAGGTAATTTTGTCTAAATCATGATGGATGAGATGAAAAAATGAGGTTTTTCTCATGGTCAAATATCTCGTAACGGGGTAAAAGTTAGTCGTTGATCGCTGTAAAATTTAAATCGATAGCCTAATTGACTAACCATTAGTGTGGACACATTCATATGATCATTTTTAGGCTAGAACAACCTTTGTCTAGTCCTTGTCTAGCCTCAAAAGTAAAGTTTGTAGTTGGTCAGAGGCATTCTTAAATAGAATTCACTCATCCTTAAATGTGCAAAATGATTGAACTTTGATCACATGTTGTATGATAACCATGATGGATAAAGATTAGCCATTAGCTCCTACACGGGGAGGGATGAGCCCTCTAAGAAATCTTGAGAGTATTTTGTCTAGCTTGTGATGGATGAGATGAAATAATGAGTTGTTTTTCATGTCTAAATATATTATAATAGGGTAAAAGATGGTCAATGGCAGCTATGGAATCTGACTTGTCAGCCTAATAGATGAACCATCAATGCAAACACATCTAGATGGGCATTTTTAGGCAAGAATAATCTCTTTCTAGTCTTGGTCAGGCCTCAAAAGTGAAAGTTATAGTTGGTTGGAGGCATTCCTCAAGACAATTCACTCATTCTTGAATGTGTAAAATGACTGAACTTTGATCACATATTACATGAGAACCACGATGGATAGAGACTAACCATCAGCTCCCACACATGGAGGGATGAGTCCTCTACGAAAAACTAGGAGTATTTTGTCTAACATATGATGGATGAGATGTGGTAATGAGGTTTTTATCATGTCTAAATCTCTCTAGAATGGGGTAAAATTCAGTCAATGGGGGCCATAGAATTTGACTCATCAGTCTAATCGATGAACCATCTATGCAAACACATTGATGGGAGTTTTTAGGCTAGAATGACCTTTGTAAGGTCTTAGTCAGGCCTCAAAAGTGAAAGTTATAGTTAGTAATAGGCATTCCTAAAGAGAATTCACTCATCCTTGAATGTGTAAAATGACCAAACTTTGATCACATGTTGCAAGATAACTGTGAGGGCTAGATACTAATTGTTAGCTCTTACACATGGAATGATGAGTCCTATAAGAAAGTGTAGGAGGATTTTATCTAAATTTTGATGGATAATATGTGGAAATGAGGTTTTTATCATGGATAAATCTCTCAAAATGTGGTAAAAGTTGGTTAGTGGGGGCCATAAAATCTCACTCATCAGCAAAATCAATGAATCATTAGTGTGGATACATCTGGATGGGTGGTTTTAAGCTAGAATGACCTTTGTCTAGTCTCATTAGGCCTTGAAAGTAAAAGTTATGGTTGGTTAGAGTCACTCCTCAAGAGAAATCACTCATCTCTAAATATACAAAATGACTAAAATTCGATCATGCATTGAATGAAAACTGTGACGGCTAGATATGAACCATCAGCTCCTACAAATAGAGGGATGATTTTGATAAGAAATATCTAGAGTATTTTTTATAACTCATGATGGATGAGATGTGGAAAAAAGGTTTCTCTAATGTCTAAATCTCTTAGGATAGGGTAAAAATTGGTCAGTGGGGGTCATTAAATCTAACTCGTCAGCCCAATCGATGAAACAACAACATAAACACATCTAGATGGGTTTTTTTAGGATAGAAATACCTTTTTAAATCTTGGTCAGGCCTTAAAAGTGAAATTTTTAGCTGGTCAAAGGCATTCTTGAAGAGAATTCACTCATCCTTGAATATGTAAAATGATCAAATTTCAATCATGCATTACATGAGAACCATGAGGGATATAGATGAACCATCAACTCCTACACATGGAGGGATGAGTATTATAAAAATTTTAGGAGTATTTTATATAAATCATGATGGATGATATGCATTAATGAGGTTTTTATCATGGTTAAATATCTTAGAACAAGGTAAAAACTAGTGAGTAAGGGCCATAAAATTTGACTCGTTAGCCCAATCTATAGAGCATCAGTTCTGACACATTTAAATAAGAATTTTTAAGATAGAAAAACATTTTTATAGTCTTGATCAGGACTCATAAGTGAAATTTGTAGTTGTTTGTAGGTATTCATAAAGAGAATTTACTCATCCCTAAATGTACAAAATAACCAAATTTCAATCACACAGTGCAAAAAAACCATGAGGGATAGATATTAATCATTAGCTCTTATATATGGAGGGACAAGTCCTCTAAGAAATCCTAAGACAATATTATCTAACTCATGATGGATGAGACATGGTAATGAGGTTTTTCTCATGGTCAAATCTCTAAAAATGGTGTAAAAGTTGGTTAGTAGGGGTCGTAGATTTTGACTCATCATCTCAATAGATAAATCATTAGTGCAAACACATCTGGATGGGAATTTTAGGTTAGAATGACCTTTGTATCATCTTGGTTAGGCCATAGAATTAAAAGTTACATTTGGTCATATTAATTTCTTATGAGAATTCACTCATCTCTGAATGTACAAAAATGAGCAAACTTTTATCATGAGTTGTATGAGAATCGTGATAGCTAGAGATGAACTATTAGCTCCTACACATGCATGGATGAATATTATAATAAATTCCAAGAGTATTTTTTATAAATAATGATGGATAAGATGTGATAATGAGGTTTCTTTCATGACTAAATATCTCTAAAGAGGGTAAAATTTGGTTAGTAGAGGTCGTATATTCTGACTTATCACCCCAATCGGCAAACTATTTATGAAAACCCATCTAAATGGGAATTTTTAGGCTATAATCACATTTTTATAGGTCTTATTTGACCCTCAATTATTAAATATTTAATTTATCAGAGGCATTTTTAAAGATAATTCACTCATCCTCGAATGTGCAAAATGAATAAACTTTCATCACAAGTTGCACAAGAACCATGAGGGATAGAGATGAACTGTCAGGTCCTATACATGCACAAACAAGTCCTCTAAGAAATCTTAGGGGAATTTTTTATAACTCATGATGGACAAGAGAGGAAAATTAGGTTTATCTCATGGCTAAATCTCTCAAAATGGGGTAAAAGTTAGTCAATGAGGGATATAGATTCTGAATCATTAAGCTAATTGATGAACCATCTATGTACACATGTTTAGATGGGAATTTTTAGGATAGTATAACCTTTTTAAAGTCTTGATCGACCACAAAAATTGAAATTTTTAGTTCATCAAAGGAATTCCTTAAGATAATTCACTCATCCTTTAATGTGAAAAATAAGTGAACTTTTGTCATGAGTTGTACAAGAAACATGATGGATAAATATGAATCGTCTAGTCTTACACATGTATGGATGAGTCCTATAAGAAATATTGGGAGGATTTTTTATAACTCATGATGGGTGAGATGAGGTAATGAGGTTTTTATAAAATCTAAATCTCTCAGAATAGGGTAAAAATTGGTTAGTATGGGTCATAGATTTTGAATTATCACCCCAATCGATGAACTATCTATGTGGACACATTTGGATGGGTGTTTTTAAGATAGAATCACCTTTGTTAGGTCTTTTTTGACCCCAAAAAGATAAATTTGTAGTTGATCAGAGGCATTATTTAAGAGAATTCACTCATCCTTGAATGTGCAAAATAAGTGAACTTCCATCATGATTTTCATGAGAACCGTGAGGGCTAGAGATAAACCATCAAGTCCTACATGTGCACATATGAGTCCTATAAGAAATATCAAGAGTATTTTTTACAAATAATTATATAAAATACATGGAAATGAGATTTTTATTGTAGATAAATCTCTTAAAACATGCCAAAAGTTGGTCAGTGAGGGCCATAGATTCTAACTCATCAACCCAATCGATGAAATATCTATGTAAACACATTCGAATAGGCACTTTTAGGCTATAATCACCTTTGTTAAATATTGGTTGACCCTTGGGAGTTAAATTTTTATTTGATTAGATGCATTACTTAAGATAATTCACTCATCCCTAAATATGAAAAATGAGCAAAATTCTATCACAAGTTACATAAGAACCAAGAGGGATAAAGATGAACCATCTAGTATTACACATACATAGACAAGTCCTATAATAAATCATATCAGTATTTTTTATAACGCATAATAGATAAAATATGGAAATGAGGTTTCTCTCATGGCTAAAGCTCTCAAAATGGGGTAAAATTTGGTCAATAGGGGTTATAGATTCTGACTCATCAACCCAACCAATGAACCATCTACATGAACACATTTAAATGGGCATTTTTAGGATATAATCACCTTTGACCCATAAAATTGAAATTTGAAGTTGATAAGAGGAATTCCTTAAGATAATTAACTCATCCTTGAATGTGTAAAATGAGTGAACTTTCATCATGAGTTGTATGGGAACTCTGAGGGCTAGAAATGAACCATTAGGTCTTTTACATGAATAGATGAGTCCTATAAGAAATATTAAGAGTATTTTTCTTAAGGTGTGATAGATGATATGTGGTGACTAGGTTTCTCTTATGGCCAAATATCTTATAACATGCTAAAATTTGGTTAAGGAGGGTCATAGATTTTGACTCATCAGCCTTATCGATGAACCATCTATGTGGACACATTAGGATAAGCACTTTTAGGCTAGAATCACATTTTTTATGTCTCAAAAAACCCTTAGAATAAAAATTTATATTTTATCATAGGAGTTCCTTAAGATAATTCACTCATCCCTAAATGCACAAAATAATCAAACTTTTGTCATGAGTTGAATGAGAACCAAGAGGAACAGAGATGAATCATCAGGTCATATAAATGCATTAATGAGTCTTATAAGAAATATTGAGATGATTTTTTATAACTCATGATGGATGAGATGTGGAAATTAGGTTTATCTCATGGCTAAATCTCTTAGAACATGCCAAAATTTAGTCAGTGAGGCTCGTAAATTTTGACTCATCAGCCCAATCGATGAACCATCTACATGGACAAGTTGGGATAGGAACTTTTAGGATAGAATCACCTTTGTCCAATATTAGTTGAGACATAAGAGTGAAATATATAGTTTATTATAGGAATTACTTAAGATAATTCACTCATCCCCAAATGTGGAAAATGAGTGAACTTCCATCATGATTTACATGAGAATTAGGAGGGATAGAGAATAACCATTAAGTCTTACATGTGCATAGATGAGTCCTCTAGGAAATCCTACAAGGATTTTGTCTAACTCATGATGGATGAGATGTGAAAATTAGGTTTATCTCATGGCCAAATATATTATAACATGCTATAAGTTGGTCAGTGAGGGGCATAGATTCTTACTCATCAACCCAATTGATGAACTGTCTACACAAACACATCAAGATAGGCACTTTTAATCTAGAATCACCTTTTTTTGATCTTAGTAAAACCATCAAATTTAAATTATTAGTTGATTAAAGGAATTTATTAATATAATTAACTCATCCCTAAATGTGCAAAATAAGTAAACTTCCATCATGAGTTACATGAGAACCATGAGGGCTAGAGATGAACCGTCAAGTCCTACATGTGCATGGATGATTCTTATAAAAAATATTGGGAGGATTTTGTATAACTCATGATGGATGAGATTAATAAATAAGTTTTATATCATGACTAAATCTCTTATAACATGCCAAAATTTGGTTAGTGAGGGCATAGATTCTAACTCGTTAGCCTAATTGATGAACCATCTATGTGAACACATCGAGATAGGAACATTTAGGCTAAAATCACATTTTTAAAATATTTATTAACCCCTTGGAGTGAAATTTTTAGTTTATAATAGGAATTAATTAAGATAATTAACTCATCCCTAAATGTGAAAAATGAGTGAACTTATGTCATGAGTTCCACAAGAACTAGTAGGGCTAGAGATGAGTTGTTAGGTCCTACACGTGCATGGATGAGTCCTGTAAGAAAGTTTGAGAGTATTTTATATAAATTATGGTGGATGAAATGTGGTAAATAATTTTTTATCATGATTAAATCTCTAAAAACATGCTAAAAGTTTGTCAATGAGGGCCATAGATTTTGACTCATCATCCCAATTAATGAACCATCTATGTAGACACATTAGGATAGCCACTTTCAGGATAGAATAACTTTTTTTTGGTCATGGTATACCCACAATAGATAAATTTGGTTTTTTTAGATTCATTAATTAAGATAATTCACTCATCCTTGAATTTGAAAAATGACCAAAGTTATATCACAAGTTACACAAGAACTAGGAGGGCTAGAAATGAACTATTAGGTCCTACACATACAAGGATGAGTCCTTTCAAAAAGTATAGGAGGATTTTGTATAACTTGTGATGGATGAGATATGGAAATTAGTTTTATATTGAGGTTAAATCACTTAGAGCATGAAAAAATGTATTCAGTGAGGGCTATAGATTCTGACTCATCAGCCCAATCGTTGAACCATCTATGCATACACATTGAGATAGGAACTTTTAGGATATAATCACCTTTATCTAGTATTATTTAACCTATAAGAGTGAAATTTTAATTTTATTATATGAATTACTTAATATAATTCACTCATCCTCAAATGTGAAAAATGAGCAAACTTTTGTCGCAAGTTCACAAGAACTTGGAGGGCTAGAGATGAATTATCAAGTTCTACACATCCATGGATGAATCCTCTAATAAATATTAAGAGTATTCTTATAAATCATGATGGAAAATATGTGGTAATGAGATTTATATTGTGGTAAAATCTTTAGAACATGCCAAAAGCTAGTCAGTGAGGGTTATAGATTCTGACTCATCAGCCCAATTGATGAACCGTCTATGTGGACACATCAAGATAGACACTTTTAGGATATAATAACCTTTATACGATCTTGGTCAACCCTTTGGATAATTTTTTTTATTTGATTAAAGTCAGTCCTTAAGAGAATTATCTCATCCTTGAATG
This sequence comes from Torreya grandis, assembly GCA_037957365.1. NCBI lineage: Eukaryota > Viridiplantae > Streptophyta > Pinopsida > Cupressales > Taxaceae > Torreya > Torreya grandis. Next base: position 1,105,453 of record JARHVA010005039.1, on the reverse strand, counting down.
TGTAAAATGAGTGAAATTCCATCATGAGTTGCATGAGAATTATGAGGGCTAGAGACAAACTGTCAGGTCCTACATGTACACAATGAGTTTTTAGACCTTAAAAACTTATAGAACTAGGTTCATATAAAGAATATTAAACTTAAAATATAAATAACTCAAGGTTTGAAAATACATTTATAGATGTACAATGAGTTTGTAGACCTTATTCATAATTTACACACTGATATTCATGCATTACACAAGGAATACGTATCAAAGTATCCAAATGACTAAATTGAAATGTATGGATCCTTTTTAGGCTCTAATATTCATTTATAAACTATGAAAATAATTTATACCCTTATCCACATTGAAATAGGTCTATTTCTAAAAAATAAGGGTCTATTAATAGAAACCTTTAACATAGAGGTCAATAAAATATGCTATGAATTACTTCTTTCCTTTATTGATCATCCTTCACAATCAATTTCCATATCATATACATTAAATAAAACATAAAATATAAGATATACATAAAATACTATGATCAAAGATAGTTTTTTCAATAATTTCCTTTTAATCACTACTCTCCTCTTTCTTCTACATTAAGAATATCTATCTAAAACTATCAAAATAGACCTTATATCTCCCTCACCAACCAATAATTGATTCCTGATTCATTCTCCATGTGGGAGTCTTAGACATAGCCTTGGTTATAACTTAACTTAATATGCAAACCCATGTCATATGAGGTTCAAGTCATTATAAACCCTTCATATTTTCATAAGACTCTTAATTACATGCTAATATATCTAACATCATCAAATAGATGCTATGATCCCTCAAAAGGGTTTACAATAATTCAAATTTTTGAATAATTCTTTTATGAATTTTATGAATCCTAAACACCTAGTAAATACTCCTAAGGACAAAAAAATACTATAGAACACCTCCTACCTTATTTCAAGCCAAAAATGACATCATGATGACATCACTAAAGGATGACCCTACATTAGTGTTTTATTGAAAGGATAAATAGAGAGAATGTGAAAAAGGATTTGCTTAAAGTAGATGAAATCAATATAGTTGTTTTGGTTTTTCTTCATTTCAAGAAGATAACCTTCTCTACTCATGACACCAACCATGTGAATTTGGAAGCTCGTATGGTTTCACTAACCTACATTTATATTGTTAGTAAAAATTTTAAATATAAATAAATAGATAATCATAAAATACACTCAATCAAATAACTTTATTATATTAATTTGAAATAACTTACATAAACTTACTAATTCAATCTAATTTACCTTCAAGATCATCTCTATTTACAATTATTTCAAGAATCACTTCATGGTTAGATTCATGCACTTTATATAAAGTTATATTGTGAGGCTTTCCATGATATTTGATCAATTGAGTATTTGTAGCGATAACAAGGTTTGAATAATGAAGAAGCATCCTATGTGTTTCAAAGTCCTCAAATAACAATTTTTTATTTTTATTTTTTAAATTTTTTATTATGATAGTACCTATGAAACTAGGTTCTAGTAACCACTACAAATTTAGTGGGATAAATTAGCTCTTCTCCATCCATAACCTTTGTGGTTAATTTTTTTTCCTCTACACAATGACACAAGTAGTAGTCTATTCCCTCATCATTATTCTTCTATGTAATTACAATAAAAACATGCCTTACATTTAAAGTATAATAAAATTTTAAGTACATCTAGAAAAAAATAAAAATATCACTAATATCTAGGGTTTTATATTTAATTAAATAATAAATTGTACCTAGTTGCATAAGATCTGAGATGTGGTCAAAGTCAACTAATGATGCCATTTCATGATCTATCACTTGTTGGAGTGAATGGATACTCTCTAAAAGTAATATGGGTCTACAATACCATTCATCAACCCATTTTTTTGACTCACATTCATTCCAATTAAATTCCATATAAGAGGAACAAAAACATGCCATAGACCTAGTATAAATAGTCCATGAACTTGAATTTGAGCTTTGAATGGAGTGTAAAACACTTGATCCAAGTAATATAATGTTATATTAATATATTACCTTATGTTTTTATTATATTAACCAAGTGAATCTTCATACATGAGAATATTTATCCAATCTATGAAAAATATTTTTATTACACCAACTCACAATACTTGATGCATCAATCAAATTATTAGCATCCTTGTGCTTTGCCTGTTCTCTTTTAAGGGCTCTTTTTACACATGAACCAACACCATCATGCTCCCCTTTTACATACCCCACCTCAAAGAAGCTCCAAAAATAATAAATTCCATTCTTCTTATGAATTATTCTTAACCAGTAAAACATTTGATAATTTTTAAATTACCCTGCATAATTGTCTAACCAAATGTAGTGTGTATCAAACATGATTTGTCTTGTATTCATATTCATATAAAATATCTCAAAATAACCCTAGAGAATGTGATATTTCATCACCCATATAAAAATTTTACTCCTTCAAATTCTTTCTATTATCATCTATATTATCAAGTGCATGTCTGAATGTAATATGAACACAAATTCCAACTTCAATTGAATATTAATATTGGGATTGAATCTCATTTTGTGGTTCTAGTGTGTAGTTTTTACCAAAATCCACAACCAAAATAATGGTTCCAACTAGGAAGTTGTCCTTGCATGATTTGATTTGATTATCTAACCATTTTTATTTGTGTGTGTGTCTTGCATATTGTTAGATAATATTATTTTTGAATTCAAACATAAAATTTCATACAAAAACTTTGGTTGTAACCAATTCACATCTTGAGGACTCTTTTCCATCTTTTAACAAATAATATATTTGTACTTCTTATAATTAACTAGTTGCTTTCCTAATTCATGTGAAATATTTTTATTTAAAAAACTCATCAAATTTAAAACACATCCACAACTATTACATGTTCCATATAAACATTATTTGTGCAAAAAAAACTATCCCTCAGGTCTTTGATATAAAAGACCTTGGATTAATTCTCTTGATGTTTTAGGTGGGGAAGATACCATAAATTCCTACCAAATATCATTAGTATGTAAATTACAATGTATATGATGAAAAACATAAAAAATCATAAAAAATTCAACATGTACCCTATAATAACATGTGGTGCATTTTTGGTTATTTTTAACATAAAAATTCTTGCACATCTCAAATGACATTTGGCTAATTATGAATTGGCCATTAAAATTTTCAATAAACATTTTTATAAAATTTTATTTTATGTCATTTATAAAAAATGTATTACATGTGGCTCATATTAGATGATAACCTTTTGTTGTTGTGCCAATTTTTTTAATCAATTATTTTGTTCCTTCAACCAATTCTTTATCTTTTCATGGGAGTGTACCACTAAATGCCCAAAAATATGTGAGTAAAGGGTCATCTAGCCTTGTTATTATTTTTATGGAATTTATTAGAGATTTTCTATTTAAATTCAAGTATTTATTATTTCACTAAGAATTTAAGCTTTAGATGTTGACTTACTCACTATAGATTCCATTATTACTCATCTTGCCACATTACTATCTTTATTCTGACTTTTATTGCTTATTGCCTTAAATGCATTAAATAGATTCTTTTCTATTATACTATTTTTTCCCTCTATGTTTAATGTTATTATCCCAAAATTTTACATCATAGGGTGCATTTTTTGCATTTTCATTAATTTAAAAAATAATTGACATCATTTTGTATGGATTTTATTCTTAAATGCATAGTTTTATACATGTTGAGCATGACATTGAACTGTTCTTTTTGAAATTTTACCTCCAATAGGTTATATTATTTTTTCATCTATTTCAACCAAATACTTTGGTGTTAATATTATTATACTTGGAGGTATGGGTGCAGGAGCTATATTTTATATTAAATTATTTGGTGTTAACACTTCAACCATAGTAGGGACATTAGAGGGTTGACTATCTAAATTAGGTGTTATAGGTGAATTAAATTCCTCTTCATTAGGAAACACATGATTTAAGGTCATTATATGATTTTTATTATCATCATACTCAAAAATTTAATTATGAATAAATGTTTTATTATATTGTGTTTGTCCATATGTTTCACTATTCTTTAAAAATTCATTACTTACATGCTCTACATTTTGAATTTCATCTTGAAATAAAGAGTGACTTGCTTATCTTATCTCATTTGAAGACATGTGTAAACTAAATTCTATAGAATTAGGAATGTTATTTTCATTATAAGTATTACTTGGTGTAGAAGAACCTTCACCTTGCCTAGAAGGTCTTATGGATGCCCTCCTATCTACTTGTCTTTTTCTTTCTTTTTCTCTTTTCTCTTGAATTTCCTAATTTTTTAGATCTTTTATTGGTATTCTCCAATGAATTCTCGACCCCCTTATTTATCTTTTCCAAAATAATACAATTTTAGTTTTAAAGTTAAAGAATTCTTAGTGATTTAGAAAAAATAGATGAATAATTCATCAAATTAGCATATTTGAAATAGAAAACAATTTTTTATTTGTAAAACACAAAACAAAGCACTAATTTTCATGGAAAATGGAAAAATAAGTAATTAATCATAAAGGGCATGTGTTCTTTAGAAAGCATGCACACCCTTTAGGATCGATGGACCAATAGGCAAATGCATTAATTTTCCCCTTGGTATTTGTGGAAATGGTGTACACCCTTTGCAAAGGGCATATACCCTTATGATATTTACAACTTTTTTTCCTATTTTCCCTCTAATTTTAACTCAATTTTAGGCCAGGGTGTTCCGAACTTGGTCAAATTATATCATAGACCAGCCAAGGAAATTTATAATAAATTTAGGGGATTTTTTCCTTTTTATTGACACGTCTAATCAGGCAGCTTTTATTTATTTTTTAAAAATATATGGGTTTGTAGAGCAGAAAGCATAGTTTTCAAATATATAATTTATTTTAATGTAATAATATTATTTATAATTATAATATAATTTTTACATAACATATCTCATTATAATCTATATACATATCATCACAAATTCTCCTATAATTTTTTGAATATTAATTGAACACTTATAAAACTTATATCTCAATAACCTACACATTGTCAACTATTCTTTAAAAAAAATGATTTCATGAAGTTAAGGTCAAGAAATTATGTTCATACACTTAAAGTTTTAATTTTCTAGATGTATTGACTTGTAAAATAATAATAATAATAATAATAATAATAATAATAATAATAATAATAATAATAATAATAATATTTCACCTATCTATATATGAAATTTCATACAAAAATTGAATCATCCTCTCAAAAAAAGTGTGTTCGTACACATGCACTCTCCTTATATTTTTACAAAATATGACAAAATATCATCATAAATGAAACTATTTTTCACACTTTTATCATCTAGGTATTGGAAAAACTTATATATTTATAAACTACATTCAAAATTCCATAATTCATGTTTTTATGTCATTATCAAATTCCTTGTTGAAGTGTCTCTAACATTCTCTCCAAGTTAAAATATTGTTATTTTCATAAAAAATATGTCTTTTAATACTCTGCCTTTTATCCCCCATTATCCTAAATCTACCCTATTACATTATCCATAATTATTTTACTCCCATGAAACTTTATACACATTCAGTCCATGCATGTTTAATCTCTCACTGACTAACCTATAATTACTCTAGTCTTCTTACTCAAACAACTATTTACCTTCAAAACCATATGGAGTTCATTAATATATTATAAATTACACTCATCCACCCCTCATTGAAGTAAAAAATAATTATTGATGTAATAAAAATATTTTCTTATAATTTAGTTCTTCAAAATACATTACAAGGCTTCTTTTTAATATATAGTTCTATACATATATGGGCCTTAATCTTCCTCTTACTCACTCATACCCCTCCAAGACTATGTTATTATACATTTTATAAATTAGACTCTTAACTAAGTGTGAGAAGACCTATCCAATGTAAAAATATGGTTTAAGATGAGCACACATCTAGGATTCTCTCAACTTATTTGCCTTCTTTATCCTTTTCAACATATGCTAGGTCTAGAAGGATTTACATAAGATAAATATGTATCTTTTGTATACTAATAGACCTTATAAGACTATTACACTATAATAATTTATGCTATTCTAGTAAAATTGAATCCTTAAAACTTATTATTGACTTTCTACTTCAAAAAATGAACATATGTACATGTGTAAAATGGGAATTTTTTTGTGCTCCTACATCACAAAGTATCTAAAAAACTCTGGTGTTTTGTTACATATTTTCAAGTACCTTCATTATGTGAATATTTCTTATTTTATTATGGCAATATTATATATTTTTACATCACTTTAATTGATGTATTTTTATATTAAAATAGTGGTACACCTATAACCTAAGATGAAGGGTGACTGGGTTCAACTTAATATAAAGATGAAACCCATAAAATTTTGGAGAATAAATAAAGGTTTCCAATCCTTGTATGTTTGTTACGTTTTGTACTTATTTTTGAGTTATGGAATGATTGTTTTTTGAGGTAACAAATGAAAATTAAGTGATATATTTTACCGCTTATTTATTATACTCTTGTCCCAAAGACCCAAAAACTAGAATCCACCTCCTAGTTGATGGTTGGAGGTGGTAAGGGTTACTGATTGGGGGACTCATAGGATGGGTCAGGTCGGGATGGATCATACAAATAAGTTATATTGCTAAATTGAATATTGATTTAATTAGATCATTTATTGAATTTTTTGATTATTTTACCAGTTATTTTTGTTATAATATGTTTTAAAAATGAAAAAATAACACTTGGTTGATGTGTAAAATGGAAACATGATAATTAAATATTTTTTCTCATTCATTTATTTCAGCACTATTTATATTGTTGATTAAGTGATTTATATGGTTAATATTGAGTTGAATGTTGTATCCTCCAAGCATATAGAAAGTTAAATAGTTACACATTTGAGTTTTTATTTACATTCCAATGAATATGGTTGTTATAGTGTTCATAGTTCATTGTAGATTATTGATTATCAATTATCAATTTGATTTCATATTTCATGAACTAGTTCTTAAGACTAAGTTATTTCTTGCATACAAGATTAAAACTTAAATTGCAGAAATTTCATACTAAATTCAGGTTTTTATATTTGTGAATTCTTTACTATTGTATTAACCTCTTACAATACAAATTTTGAGTTCTTTCTGATTTACAAAAATACACCAAGTATATGAGTAATTTCAATCCATTAAAATCACTTTATGGTATGTTAAGAAATTATTGTTTGAGATTATGTTCTTGATCCTTTTGGGCACATTATATCCATATAAATATGTATTAAAATCAGTCATTATAATAATTATTTAGATATAATTGAGTTGCATAAGTTATTGTCTTTATCAGATTTTGTCACTCCAAGGTTTAAAATATTTATGAGGAACACATTGTTATTCCACTTATTGAATATGATTTGTCCAAGTTCAAGAAATTAAGAATTATTTTTGTATTAATTTAGTCCTTGAAGTTATATTATTTTTTATTTTATTCCCTTTGTGATAACAAAGGATGTAAGGATAATTTGAAATCTTGCTAGTTTACATAATCCATTTTATACGTTGAAATCATGTTAACTTGAATAGTTAATTATATACATTGAAATGAAGATATTTAGTTTTTTAAGTAAGGAATGAATCATTTTAGAATATCAAAATTCATTTTATAACTATTTTTCATATTTTTAATGAATAATTGAAAGCTTCTAGAATGATATTAGAGTGTCAATGTACACTCAAGTTATTTTTAGCTTATATTGGGTAGATGATATTTCTTCATACAATTTAACTATTCAATTGTATAACATTATGACCCTTCAAATAGCATAGATGAGTATGATAAATTAATTTAATTTCTCATAGAAGCTAAAATCATACTTGGGCCAAACTGGTAATGAGTCTCTTAGTGTCTTAAATAGAACTTGATAATAGTTGATAAATTTCTTGATTTCTAGTATAAATAGCTTGATGTTCCTAAAGTAACAAATCTTGGAAGCTAAGGTGAGACAATTTTTTTTATAAATCATACAAAATTTGATCAAGTGACATTCTTTTCTTACAAATATTACCAATTGACAATTAATTAACATTTGAGAGATATAAGTCTCATATGCCTAATTATGGGATGGTGTAGTAAGAATAGGTAACCACTATAATCAATAACATAATAGTCACTTATGACCTAGATGAAGATTATAACAATTTATTTTATTTTAGTATCTTATACTTACATTTGTAAAGGCACATAATACGAGGATTCCTTGGACTATATATCATGGTATAATGATCTAATTAGGGATATTACTATAATGGGATCTTCATTTACATAGAGCTTATTAAATAAGATTCCTATTGAAATTTAATAAGTTATAAATGTATTTTTAAACTGATAAACTTGTTTAGACTACACCTTTAATTAAGCTATCTAAAAATACAATCCATTCATTACAAACCTTGGTTTACAAAAAGACATTTTTTGAACAAGAAATGAACTCATGCTAGTGTGATACTTCCCTAATACTCCAAGGGGTGAATAATGTACCCTGACAAATACCTAGAATTATGTAGTTGTAAGTTTATTAGATAGGATAAGGACACTTAGGTGGTCCTATTGAGAAGGTGTCTACCACCATTTAGTTCTATCACTATAGATCACATATCAATATGCCCTGAATTACATGAAAGTTTACATATGGTAATAATATTCCATGTAGAGTCTTCAATGGGTAATTAACCTGGATAAAGGTTGCATGTATGTTAATGTGGTTATGATGATGGTGGTAGGTCATGAAAAACCAATTTACATGTAGTAAATTGTTTCACTTTTTCTTATATGAAATCTAAAAGAATGGATGTTCAATTTTTTTAGGGGTCATTTCACTGACCAATGACTATGTCTAACATTATAAAAATATCTTTAAGACACCAAATGCATAATATATGCAATTTATATTGAAAGAACAATTATTTTCATACCAAAAATATAATTAAACTAAGCATTCCATGAACACAGTGACACTAGTATATGGAAATGACAAGTATTAGTATGTAAAACATGGATTTAATACATTAGACACATACATTCAAATAAAAAGTGGAATTTTTATCTCAATGGATTATTCACATACATATAAATTTACATCATAATTTTGTCTACATATTATACCCATTTTTTACATATATATTAATAAGACATTATTTTTTGTCATAATAATTTTGAAGAGGTGTAAGAATTGTATTAATAAATTGGCTGATGATTTCCATGTGTTTGATTCAGTAATACATTCAACTATGATTATATGTTTGAGATATTAAACTGCATTTAGTTTAAAATTATATTATGATGCATTTTTATTAATAATATTTTTCATATAATGAGGGAGTGTTTAACAATTATTATTGATTCAAAATTATTATTATACATCTAGTTTTATTTATAATATTGGACTAGGTGTCATTGATGTTATGTGTGTTATTTTATGGGTGTTTATATTATAAACTAAAGATCTAGGCTTGGTTTCATGAAAAAAAAGAGGAAAAAATAAGGTAAAAAATACAATTGATAGATAACAATGAATCTCATTTAACCATTAGATGTCAATAATTTCATACATATATTCATGTCTTTCAATTATCTTTATCTCGTGTAATATTATACTCATATTACGCATACATTATATTTAATTGGTTTCATCAAAATTAGTATTAAATATATTACCAAGATCAAAATAATTCACTAATATTAAGTTTTCTCACAATAGTGGCTTCATTTAATAAAACCCAGTCATTGAATTTTTTTATTTATACCTTCCTAGGCCTAAAATTTGAGTCAGAACTTGAGTGCCAACAACATAGACTAAGGTTTTTATAAATAAACACTGAGGATTTAAAATAATACAAATATATAGAAAATAAATTCACCAATGGTTTAAAAATCATAAAAAATAATGGAATATAAACCACACCCCAAAGACACAAAAACACTTTTGAGTTCATGATTAATAAAGTTGATAAATTAGAAAATGACAAGCGGTAATTTTAAACCTAATCCCCAATTATTATTTTTTTGGGGTTGTTTTACCCCATGAGGGTAATAAGGTAAAAATAAAATTAGGTTTTTATTTGGATAATCCATCATTATTTTTAGTGGAAAACTAACGCATGTCGTAGATGATAAATAAGGAGGAAGTGAGTGAGTTTGAGGTGTTGACTATAAGTACCACAATATGTAGTCCATGCATAATTAATATTTTTGATTGAGATTTTATTATCCATATAATGTGATGTTTGAGTTATTTATGACATCATGCAAAACTACATAAAATTTTACCCTACATTTAATAATCTTATCTATGTGTGCATGTAACCCTTGAGATTTATTGTCTTGCACATATTAGCAAATGTCAGTAGAATAAAAATTAATAAGATTGATAAGATAGATACACAATATATAAGTTTTTAATTTGATAGTTTAACCTATGGTTTTACAAGTTTATACACTAAATTCTTCTCACCTTAATTATTCTAATTACTCCCTATAATTTATGCCTTTATCCAAATCCGAGTTAATTATCTAATATCCCCCTCATCATTAATTTATTCACTAACCTTATTTATACTCCACCAATCAATTAATCCTCCTAAATCATATCTTATCCTATCCTAGTATATCTTATCCATTATTTGATAATTTAAAATTCCCTTGACCTACCTACCCATCTACACTAGCCTATTCTTAGGCTCTCCTACACCCCTAATCCATAATCACCCACATTATCCCTCTTATTAGTTTTCTGAAGAAAGGAATTGGTAATATTTTCTTCATCTTTTTTGATATGTTTTCATAATCTCTCTTATTAGTTAGCTTGGCATTTTGGGTTTAAACTACATATTGAGGTAGTTTAATATGTTTGATAAAAATTTCATCTATATTTTGGTGACCATGATGGTAAAAACTACGTAAATATAACCTCTTTTTCTTGTTAGAAGTGATTTAGTAACCTACATGTGTAAATGGATGAATAAAAAATGTGTTAACAAAATCATTATTTATAGGTAAATTATGATATTGACCTATAATTAGTGATATTATAGTTATGATATTATGTGTTTTTAAGTGGAATTGTGATAATTATTGATTTAACCACTAATGGTCTCTGTGTTTATCAATTTTTTACTCCATAATAACACATATTTTTAAGTCATGGTAGTGCACTGATAATAGTTATATTGCTTCTTTAAGTTATGATTTTGTAGGATCCCTGGGTTAGCATAAAATAGTTGGTTGTATACTCCTTTCTAACCTATATACATTTATATTTACTTATGATTTTAGTGTTTAACTGCTAAGCCAAAATATCACCACTTCAAGAATGGATGTATTAACCTGGAAGTCATGGTATTGCCTTCAATAGGTATAACATTATAATTCCTATCAAATATAATTAGATTTATCCATGAAAATCTAACTTGTAGGTTTAATATTAACACTCTCTATCTTGTAAGAAGATCAGTAATCATATAAAACCCTTTTAGAATTTTATTTAACTATTGTAGATCTTAGAATATTTTTCTAACCATAGTTTTGAAAGGAGTATTTATGCACAACCTATTGTGTGGTGATTGATAAGGAAGACATAACAGAAGGATAATCTAAAAGAAGAATATTACTAACTTATACAATACTTCTAATCATATATCTATCATTTTGTTATAAAATCTATGATATTATCTCAATATTAATGATATTGTGTTTGGATAGTTTTTTTTATCTTGTCTATTTCTAATAACTAGTTTATAAACAAAATAAATATAGAGTTATGACAAATCTAATTGGAAGATACCTTTTTGTTTTAAAAATTGTGTGTGGTCTATCCATTTTGATAAAAGTCTTATCTTGATATCCTTAAAATAAAAATTTGATACATATTTATAGACTAATCTACCATAAATCATATGTACATATTTATTAGGAATTTACATCTAGATTAGTCTACATTTAGTCAAACATCATAAATTTTAATTTTTTTACTTTATTACAATATCACCATTTTTTTAATTATGATATTGTATTAAAAGTCACAATATTATCTAAAATATTATGGTTTTATAGGGACTATATGATTAACTATCATAGTTAGTCTTTTTTAACAATATTTCACATCATAATTAGTAGTTTTGCCTAATAATTATGGTATTATGGTTTATGGTTCTAATATGGTGTTGAACTAACTATACATTCATGATTTGATAGGGATGTAGCAATTTTGCTTCCGATCAAACTACTAACCCTTTTCTTCTAGGACCTTTCAAGGTAAAGGCACCAAATGTGATTTCTTAACCCTTGTGTATGTAAGAGGAGTGATAAAATCTTATAGTTTCACCTTTTCATATCTTGTATTATGTGCTTGATTATTTTTTTCATTCCCCTTACATAGTAATTAAGTAGGAAAATTAATATTTCTTGCCTATTTGTTCACCCATTGAGTCTATGATAGCATGTGATGTTGAATTCATCCCCATGCATGGTCTTAGTCATTAGGGGTTTGTGATTATGTATTTTACCACCATGAACTAATCCACACTTCATGTTTTGATAGAGAATAACTATTAGGGATAGTTATTACTAGGATAAGAAATTGACCCCATACATGTCATCCATGATAGGGAAGAGTTCATTATCTAAACCAAGCATTAGATATTACCCTACATAGAATTGGGCCCCATTGTACCTAGTTTATATCAAGGATGCCCAAAGAGAGTCTGTATAGTCTAGCTTAAGACCTTTTCAATTGTAATAGGTAATCTGTTACCCAAGTTAGTATCATCTCCTAAGTGACCATCATCTATAGATGGGGTTGAGAGGGTTTGGTCAATATCGTAACAAGTAAAAGTTCTCTAGCCTCACCTAAAAATATTTTAGATGGTGTGGTCATCAAGTTGTACACCCATCAGTTTACTAATTTTAGGATTATCATCTAATTGCTTTTGTGTGTGTCATGTTAGACTAGTGTTGTTTGTGAACTAGGTCATCCTTTCACCCAAACCCATACACAACTATCTATGCATTCTATATCACCATATTTTACATCCTTATCACCAATTTTTATATTCCTAGTCATCTTTTACATCCATCCTTGAACATATATTTTACACCCTTCATCTTGTATAATTTTTTTTTATCTTGTATATTACATCATCTCATTCCAATTTTTGACATCCTTGTCCCATCATTTTTGTTATCACCAAATATTGCACCCTAGAAGAGGTTTTTAAATCCTCTTTTATATTTGGTAAAAATTTTAATACTTATATGTATGTGGGTGTACCTATAGGTATAAGTAGACCTCTAGGTTTAAGGGCTAGCTCCCTGAATATACCTTAAAATGCTTATCACCTAACTAACTAGTTATTTGTGGGAAAAGAGTTAGAAATTTGCATGAAATGAAGCTAATATAAGGGGGTGATACACCAAGATTATTTATACATCACCATCATATTTCTCTCACTAAGAATCAAGGAATAGAAATTATCTTATAGTCTTAGAAGGTTCTAACATCAATATTTCAATATAAAGATTATATGTATGAGACAACATAAGTTAAATGAACCAGAGGGTAGATAACACACACTAAGAATAATTTTAAAATTTAAAATATCATAAAACACTTTAATACACTCTATATGACCTATTATAATAGGAAATCTTTCATAGACATGAAAGGATAAGGCATGTAAGGATATAAGATTATCACTAACTTCACCATAGATCACTTTGCACACTTAGACATATGTTTATGAAATGAAATTTAGAATTACATTAATTTATCAAAGGTAAAATACAATGGCATTCTAGTATGTATTCTCCATACATGGTGTGGTATTATCTTACAATATCCTAAATTGCTTCTACTTATAAAACTTGAGAGAGAAGTGAGAAGAGAGAAGTCCAAGAGTCATAATAATAATTTTCAAGATAAGAGGACGAGTTAAAAATGTATTAAAATTAATTATGAAATATACCATGTAAGTTCTCATTGGACAAATGTCCCTCAAATTCATGAAACTCCTAAAATGTGGCATATGACTCCTTTTTCTTGCTTAAAAAATTGCCTTCATCATTTTGCCTTTTTGGAATGTCCCACAACTAACTATGGAGAGATGTTATGATTTAAATAAGTGGGAGAGATTATAAAAATGACCTACCATGCATTATTTTCATCCCTCATCATCAATATTCTTCTGCATATGAGTCAATAGTTCTTGCAATCCAAATAACTTCTATCTCACTCACCCTTCACATGTGGTACTAAGATGTTTTTTTAATTTTCTGATCTGATATATAAAAATTAGTGAGTGACACCTATTAGGAACTTTCATGGCCTTATATTCCTTATTTATTCCTTAAAAGGACTTCCATTTGAAGTTGTCACTCTCCAACTAACTTGTTCACTATGGTAGTTTTGACTAGCTAAAGTGGGAGCACTTACAAAAGCACTTAGGAGATATTCTACAAAAAAAAATGGACATGAGTGATTAGATAAAGTACAAAGACCTCTCAAAAAGTTGATATAATTATTTGAAACCCATCCATACTTACACAACATAAAAAATAGTCAATAAAATCCCTTTTCTACCCTATCCATACAAGTAGGGTGGGATTCAACTTGATTATAAGTAGAATTGGTGAGTCCTCAATAGACTTAAATCAATTTAATGGTCATTCCTTACCATTTGGATGCATCTCTTGCTTCATCTTCTTGATCAGGTCTTTGGTAAGGGTTTGTGAGGGTTTTTGGCCATTTTCACCCTTAGCCTTTGTTCATAAAGCTCTAATATTATATTTTTAGACAAATTCCACAAAAAAAATGTTAAAGACCTTGTTAAACATAGTTTAACTCCTTATACTCCTATGCACAACATCCAAGAAGATGTGATCATTTCAAATGAGTCTCTTGAGCGTCTTCTTCCATTCCCTATAGGTTTGAATTTATCTTAAGACAAAAGTGGACTTCCTTCCATGCCAACATCTCAAATGCATATTATATTCCTTAATTAACTTGTTTAAATTCATTATAATTATCACATAAGGTTAGAAATAAAGTTGACCCTCTAGATGGCCTTTAGACCTAGTTGAGACCAAGTAGGTTTCCATGCATATTTTTAAGTCTAGGCCATTATGACCTACTTAAAAAATTTATGCATGGTTATTCATGTTGGTATGGATGTAACCCTACCCCAAAAATCCTTATGAAAGGCTCAATCAATCTCTAACCCACCCTCTCACCACTCTTATGACCATCCTTCATGTTTACACTCTTAGGGTGTGCCCTTAGTCTGAGGCAAAATAGAGGTAACTTCCATTATTTTCTTAGACAAGGTGAATATGGTAGAGGATTATATAAGTCATATATATTCTCTATGAAATGTTTCATCTCTCTATTACACCATTATACCACTTAAGTTCTTCAAAACCTAAGATAGACCCTTCGATAAGTCCACTATATGTATGGTTTTGTCATGTGACTACATGTTGCTTTTTTATAGCCTTGTTTTGAATTAATTACATGTTTTGGGAGTATTATTAAGTTTATAAAATCACTATGGAGGTGTTTCCATTCTCAAAAACTTTATATCATCCATGCTTGCCCCCTCAACCCATGTCCTTGCTCCACTAGGCTTATTTGAGAGGTTGACTTTGTTTTCTATTTGAGGGAGACACTTGTAAGTGTTATTACATGATTGAACCTTAAAAAAATTCTTGAATATCTCCTTATAGTTTACATAGTCATTTTTTATCCATTTTTATCTATCCATCTCATGTTTAAACCATACCAACATGAAGAGTACCATTTCCTAGCTTACCATTATACCATAGTCAACTATAGTTGACTATGTAGGGGTCCTATAAGTGGATGTTTCCTTAAAATATGTGTTATATGATATATTTTCCTCTTGAGATACTTTGGAGGTAGCTTCCATTATAAATGTTTTTGTGTTCCCATTAAGACTTCATGTTTAGGTTTGTACCATGGGACTGTACATACATATAGTCAATTGTAGCTGTCCCTTTTAAATAAAAGCACACCTCTAGGTGCATCTATAGCTAAAAACCTATTTCTTCAGCCTTCATTGATGCTATTTGAAACACAAATAATCTACTTAACTACTTATAATAACTCATTATAGTGATATGTTCTCACCTTACCATTCATGGATGTAGAGGTCACTTGGAGAAAAAATCCTATAGACATCAGTAAAAAACTATAGTAATAAATTCATGATTTTGAGGCCTTCAAACATTACTCTCATATAGTCACCAACCTAATAATTTTTACATGGATCTTCTCTTATGTTATGGATACAAGGTATATGCATTTTTATTTCTCAAGACTCTCTACAACATTATTTTATATCATCCCCAAAAGTGTTGAGGGCCCTATTTTGATGTTTTTAGGGGTTTTATCCTTGAAATGCAATCCTTCAACATGGATATTGCTTTTAATCCCTCATGCTTGGATAGTGATTCAAACATTACCATCATATCCTTTATAACATATACAAACCTCAAAGAGGTTCTAAAAAATGTCAATACTCTTCTTGTAACTCCTTCATGGCTCTGTGTAAGCCATCTATAGGTGGACATCCCTGTATGTAGGATAATGAGTATGAGTTTAGGCAATATGCATGATATGTGACCTCATACTTGGTTCTCAATATATATCCATTTTTAATTAACCTAATGAAGATGTAAATATATGCTAGAACATATTAATAAAACCACCTCAAGTCTCTGTGAGAGCATATAACTGCATATATAGTAACAAACAAGGTAGAGATGGTGAATGTAGGATGTGCCTGTGATGCATTTTTCTATTACTAAGTCTATAAATCCATGAAATATTCAAATTAAAATTATCTAACTCATGATTACTCAAACTAAATTTATAACTTCATCTCAACATGATCAATTGCCCTTCTAGGAAACTATAGGTACATGCCAATAGTGTATGACTAAGCACACATGGGAAATAGTTATCATAGTCAGTCATAAATCACTTGGAGAGGTTTATTTTGATTGAACATGTTGTAATTATATGTCAAACATGTCTTGGACTCTTAAAATACCTTCCATGAATGTTTTTAGGACCCCACATGCCATGAATGTTTTTAGGACCCCACATGCCATGAATGCAAGTAAGAGTAAACAATAAGTTGAATATGTCTTGCATGCTCACTGTAAACTCCATGATGCTTATCTTGGAGAGTAATATTAAAAGTAATGAGAGTTTTCATGACATAAAAACATGAATAAAAACATATCACATTTGTAAGAGACATTTATAGAGAATGAAACCTTTTGCAAGTAGTGAAACCTGATTACAACCTCTATTTGTGACCTTAGGTCATGCACATGTCCAAACCATCCCCATTTCATTCATATTACCCATTTATCATTTTATAATCATCTATATATACTTGTATTTATATTAATCCCATTATCCTATTTTCCTATCACCTAATCACATATCCATCTTTCCTTGAGTAATTCATTTTAAGGCTTAAGCTAGTCTTTTTATCCTCTCATATCATCCTAGCATCCTAGTCCACTATCATCTTATCAAATTTCATACTTAGTTGATACATTATTAATAAAATATAAAAATTTTAGTTTCAAAATATCATCTAATCAATCATCAATCTAGTCATATCTAATCTTGTTATCTTTCCTATTCATTACTAACACCTATCCAATCATTATATTGCTAGTTTGAATCCAAGAACTAGTCAAATCCCAATCCTTTTTATAACTTGAAAACTAGGCATTATTGATAAATTGTTAGCACCAATCATACTATCAATATATAATTTGATCTTAGTCCTATATCATAATCCATCTCATCCTCACCATTAACTATTATAATAACTCCATAATTTGAGTTTACTTTGTTCAAGGATTATATTTTTGTCTAATCCGCAGTCTACCTTCACATCAACCCCCTATTATCATCCATCACTTATTCATTATCGACCCACATGAATTTAGACATTATTCTCCTAAACAAATACCTATTTTCCAACAAGGATGAGATAATTTTGTGATCTCTAGAGATGAGTGCTCACCTACCTTTAGACCTCAATCCTATTAATACTAAACTAATGTTCCATGTCCTTCCCCATCTAAAATCCCATAGACCATCACAAACGACCTCATCATCCATCATCATAATCATATTCCTCATTATACACATCATAAATTTACCATATTTAATGAATATATCTTGTCAAACAAGGATGAGTGTCTTTTATGGCTATTCGAGATGGGTACCCACATTCCTAATAATTTTGATCCCTATTAGCAAATTTTTGCCCACATATCAAGATTTTACCTGGATATATCATTTGAGAAAAGTTATTGATTGACCAAATGATCAAATTACTTGAGAAATTTAATAAGATGGACTAGAATGTCATCAAACATCATGTATATATAGATGGATTAGTCTAGTTACATATTTGATATATGTCATTTCTCCTTTTTTAGTGGACATCGATAGATTTGATGATTAGCCTATTATGTGACCCTCGTACGCTGAGAGGATGGATAGGGGGTCATGATGGAGATTGGCTTGGCATCAATTAGCAGAATTCCTATAGTTGGCTTTCATTCAGGCTCTTTCAGACACATTTTGCCTGAGCTCCTATTATTTAGGGACTTTTGACACATAACAGAACACACTTATTTTGGTATGGTCATGTACAAAATCACTCCCTGGTTCACCAACTTCGAACGGTTCGAGGATCCGACATGTATTGAGGGAGATATTAATATTTGATTGATTTAATAAAATATTAATTATTTAGCCTATTTTTAATTAGAAACCCTAATTCTAATTTAAGAAACCCTAATTAGGGAAAGCACATCTTTTTGAGGGTATAAGGGTTTCTCATGGAGGCCATGAATGGATTATGATTTGATTATTGATTTTGATATTGAAGAATTATTTTGTGAAGACTGAGCCAAGGGTTCCAGGATTCCATCTGCATTAGAGAACGTCCACTCTTCAGTGTGTGTGATTCAGAGGCTGTGAAATATCAGCTGATCTATTGCCAAATTGAGAGATAACTTCATATAAAAGTTATCACAGAGGTTTACAGATTTGAGAGGTAACTTCATATAGAATTTGTCATAGAGCTTTTCAGGTATTTATTGTATTATGTTTTTGATTCAATAAGTTATACAGTAGAGATCTTATGTATTAGAGTCATATATCTTGAGATCAGGGGTCCAAAAAATAGGGTGTGCTATATTAACAGCCATACAAAGTTTGTATAGATCCGTATAGATCTGTGCAGAGACTGACATCGGTAGGAAGAGACTGACATCGGCAGGTGGAGACTGACAGAGGTCGACATCGGCCAACCTTGTATTGACATCGATAGGTTAACGACCGTAGTCGACTGATGACGACAGTATAACTGATGTCGGTAATTGTGTTTTTGACATAGCAGGCTGAGACGTACTAGATTCATTGTTTTATTCCCAGTTTGTGAAATACTCAAGTTTTTAAGACCATATTTGAATATTATTTAATATGCATGACAGAGGATATCTATTGTAATAGTCTGAGTGAATAAATAAGAGATTATATTGTGATTTATTTATTTATTTTGAATTTATTTTGCAAAAATCATATCTTTGTTCAGAGCTTTAGTGTTTTATATATTCCCTATTTGAAGGGGATATTATAGTGGTATCAGAGCTTTTTGTTCAGAGGAGGCCCTAAGTAAGGGACATTACAGTGGTATCAAGGCTTTTGTTCAAAAGAGGAGCCCCTAAGTAAGGGACGTTAGAGTGGTATCAGAGCCAATGTCTTGCCATCCTGTTGGGTAGTTTGGGTGGTATCATGAGTTATAGATGTGAGGGTAGCCCATGCAGGGGCCATAGGCATAATGATGATCAGGACATCAGAGTAGTCTAATGTGAGATGACATAGGTACTACAGGCACTCACTACTATGGTAGAGAGGATGAACACACCTGTTTGATAGAATGGGCAGCAAGGGGACAATAGGAGTGCTACTATTAATCAGAGACTATGGCTGACCCATTCTAGGATAGTTGATAGGCCTACACAGCCTACGTTTGTTAAGAATGATTCAAAGGCCAACCCAGCGACAACACCTTTAGATCAAGAGGCTCTTAATGGTCTACGTAGGAAAAAGCTTTGCTTATACTGAAAAGATCCATATGATGCCAATCATGGTTGTCATTTGAGGCCTAAGGGCAAGGCATATCGTGTAATATGGGCATATTGTGAGGGTTTGAAATCAGAAGATTTCAAACAGCAAGATAGTTCTGAGGAGTTAGAGGTAGAGGCTTCAGTGCCTAAGGTAGAGGCAATGATGGTGGCTCACCAAGATTCTAAGAGACATGTGGATGAGCTTAGTCATGAGGATTTGGACTCTCAGTTAGTTGCAGCGGATGAGGGAGTGGGAGATTGTGATGATGAGATAGTTTTAGTAGTAGCTTCTTCAGAGTTAGATGAGGATGAGTCTGATGCTGGCATTCAGAGTGTGGAGGTATACTCAAAGGTTAGTACATTGAGTATTGTTGGTGAGTACATTCCTACAGTTGTAGCTAAGGAACATGTTGTTGGAGCTGACACACATGTTCAAGATTTGGGAGTACCTAGTCCTGATGAGTTTGGCATACCAGTGGAGTTGAGTTTCTAGATTGATTTTTCTCACACTGATGCCAGTATGGTACAGTTGGTCATGCCACCTTTACAGAGGGATCAATTATGGGATGGATTGGCACCATCTTTTATAGATGGAATTGGTAGTTTGAGTTGTCCATTCTGCTTGGGTTATGATACTTCGAGAGTTTGTTTCTCATGTGTTCTTGACTATGGCAGTTGTGCTTATAGAGTTTGGTTGAGTAGTATTTGCCAGTTTGATTATGGGTTCCTCTTTGTTCTACTTCTAAGGATATTGCAGTTGCTTGCATTGATTAACAGCAGTGCAGATCACCACTACATATGGGATCTAGGTGTATTGATTGGGTTGTTGTTCCGAGATTTCTTGGGGACAAGCAATTTCATGAAGGGCGGATTGTCATGTCCCCTTTTTTAGTGGACATCAATATATTTGATGATTAGCCTATTATGCGACCCTCATAGGCTGAGAGGATGGATAGGGGGTCATGATGGAGATTGGCTTGGTGTAGATTAGCAAAATTATTACAGTTGGATTTCATTCGAGCTCTTTTGGACACATTTTGCCTGAGCTCCTATTATTTAGGGACTTCTGACACGTAGCAGATCACCCTTATTTTGGTATGGTCATGTGTAGAATCACTCCCTGGTTCACCAGCTTCAAATGGTTTGAGGATCCGACATGTATTGAGGGAGATATTAATATTTGATTGATTTAATCAAATATTAATTATTTAGCCTATTTTTAATTAGAAACCCTAATTCTAATTTAAGAAACCATAATTAGGGCAAGCACATCTTTTTGAGGGTATAAGGGTTTCTCATGGAGGCCATGAATGGATTATGATTTGATTATTGATTTTGATATTGAAGAATTCTTCTGTGAACACTGAGCCAAGGGTTCTAGGATTCCATCTGCATTAGAGAACATCCACTCTTCAGTGTGTGTGATTCAGAGGCTGTGAAATATCAGCTGATCTATTGCCAAATTGAGAGATAGCTTCATACAAAAGTTATCACAGAGGTTTACAAATTTGAGAGGTAACTTCATACAGAAGTTGTCACAAAGCTTTACAGGTATTTATTGTATTATGTTTTTTATTTAATAAGTTATACAGTAGAGATCTTCTATATTAGAGTCATATATCTTGAGATCAGGGGTCCAACAAATAGGGTGTGCTATATTGGCAGTCATACAAAGTTTGTATAGATCCGTACAGATCTATGTAGAGACTGACATTAGCAGGAAGAGACCAACATCAGTAGGTAGAGACCGATAGAGGCTGACATCAGCCGACCTTGTATCGACGTCGATAGGTTAACGACCCCAGCTGACCAATGACAATAGTATAATCGACGTCAGTGACTATGCTTTTGACACAATAGGCTGAGACGTACTAGATTCATTGTTTTATTCCCAGTTTATGAAATACTCAAGTTTTTAAGACCGTATATGAATATTCTTTAATATGCATGATAGAGGATATCTATTGTAATAGTCTGAGTGAATAAATAAGAGATTATATTGTGATTTATTTATTTATTTTGAATTTATTCTAAAAAAATCATATCTTTGTTCAGAGCTTTAGTGTTTTATATATTCCCTATTTAAAGGGGATATTATAGTGGTATCAGAGTTTTTTGTTCAGAGAAGGAGGCCCTAAGTAAGGGACATTACAATATATGCACTTAAAAATTTAACCAAGGTCAAGGAATTACATGGACATGGTTTTTTTCATGCCTTGAACATTCTCTACAAATTTTAAGATGTGATGAGTTATCTATCTCAATATCTAAGTCCTCAAATTTGAATAAGCAGAATATAACATGAGTGGGGACATCAAGTTAAAGCTATGTGAAATAACCATTTAAATTCAAATGTTCTAAGGATTAATGTGCAACTAATAGATGTCAAGATCTTGGGAGTTTGGGTAGAATATCTAAAACATGCAAGTAGTCAAAGAGTTAAAAGTTCTTGTAACAATATCAATGATTAGTGTTTAATAAAATCAAATATTCAATGGTGAGTGGCAACCTGATGATGTCATGGGTGTGGAATATCTAATGAAGTGAATTTGATCATAGATCAGAGATATAATTGTGAGCATAAGGTTAAAAGGTTATAAGATCCTAAGATTAAACATGTTGATGACAAGTTGTATGATCACAGTGACTTACCATCTCAATGGTGTGAATTTGATCAAAAAAATGAGGATTAATGATATGCATTCAATCATGCCAAGGAGATCAACAATGTACATGAAATCAAGAAGTCAAAGATCTTAAGATGAATGTGAGGCTACTATGTGGTGTAAGTGTGAAATTAGATATACTAATGGAAATATCTTGAGAAGGGATACATAATTTCCAAGTGTCTTAATCTAGATTACCTAGATCAAGATCGATGACCAATGTCAAAATTCAAAAGCCAAGGACTTCATAAGGAACAATTATGACCTAGGTTGAAATATAAGAAAGTCCTACAAGGATCATCCCATTTACATTAGATCTTAGTAAAATGTCATAAGAAGACACAATCATATAGTTTATATGGTTATGATGAAGCTCCATCTCCATTAAAGCATAGTCTCAACCTCTGGTTGAAATATTTAGAACTTGTGGGATCCATTTTATGGGGTTGTAGTATTGTTTCATGACTATGATCATTGTTCTTTAAAGAATATCTATGTAGATAATGATTTCTTAGATTTTATAAATGATTAGAGTCCAAAATAGGTCTTTATAGGCCTAATAAAGATCAAATATGGGTATTTGGTTGTTGAAATGAGATCAAGCAACATGTGTATCTCCATTGCAATTAGGGTTATATGAAAACCAATAAATAGGATTGGTTTTCATCTATAGTAAACCTATGATCAAGTTTTAAATTAGGGGTAGATATATCTTTATGTAAAAATGTCTCATCTATCAACATGACTATATGTTTAATAAAATAGGTAGCTATCATAGCTCAAACTAGACATGGCATGGCTTTGTTAGATTCAAGATATGAAGATTTTGTCTTGACAAGTAGGTCAAGTAAGTGATGGTGTAGAATATTAAATCAAATGGATTTAGGGATTGGAGAATATAGTGAAGTATTTAATTATTGTTCAGATCTTAAGGATATTTATTCCTTGAAAATATCATGACTCATAATCTACAAAATAGATTCTTATAATCTAGTGTATTTCTCAACAAATGAGAAGATCTTAAAGACTATTGGAAAAAATGAAGTCTATTTTGTCTATGATGTATTAACTCTAATTTGATCAAAATATGGTGTAGCATTAATTTAAAGTTGAGTCTCATTTATTTTTCTTGGTTAACACGTTCCCTCTTCTCACGTCTCCCTTTTTATATATTACCCATTCTTTCTCATTTGTAAAAAGATGCTCAGTTTTAGGAGTATCAGGGGACTCTTCAAGATATTGAAAAATATGATGATCTTGATTAGGATAAACCCTATCAATAATTTTTAATAACTACCTCTTGATGTAATAAAAGACTCTTTTTACTAGCTCTTACCTTGGATCTATGTTGAGTGGGTTGTGCATGATGGCCTGGTTAAGGAGAATCTTCCTCATCCATTGTCCTCCTTTCTGACCTCCTTAAGGGTATTATCAATATATATATAGGTCTAAATTAGTGTTCATTTTTCCATTTATGTATGATCTTAGTGAGTCTTATAAATCCTCTTTATTTACATGCATTGCTTCATGAACTTCATCTATGAATTTTTTTTGAAATTATCTTTTTTTGAGGTTGTGTAAGCTAGCATTACTTTGTGTAGATCTAGTACAGGTTTAAGATTATGGAAGTCTTCTATTTTTATTTGGTGAATCACCTTTTTAGATTTATTAGGATCCATTTTCCCATTTCTAACCATTTTCCATGTGACATCATTAGTATAGGTGATCCATTAAGAGAAAGCCATCCTTCTCCAGAGGTTCAGACCCATCATAGGTTACCCATAGCTTGGGTTTATCCCAATATTATGGCTTAGTCAGAAGGAGACTAAATAAATCTCTCCAAGGGTGTAGATTAATACCATAATAGTTTATATCATTCATGTTAGGACTTATTATGTTGTTAAATAGTGAAGAGTTTAGATGTTCTCTTCATCTAATAAGCCTTTGGAGGTAAGTGTTAAAACATCAATGGTGACTTTGAGTATTAATTAGTTGGTTTAAGCATCCTAAATGCCTAGTCACCATTATTCAATATGTATCATCACTCTTTTGATCAATATGCTTATTCTCTACCTCAACATCCTTCATATCAGATTATAAATGTTTATGGCATCACCCCAAGTGGTTCTCAATATTTAGTGCATCAACCTTCTCAAGCTCAATATGTCCCTATTTATTCCCCAAACTAATCCATTTCAAGTTGGAAGCAAATGATCTTACTCTATCAAAGGTACATGATAGACCTTAATACACAAATGGGATATGGTCAAGATATCCCTAATCATATCATTCATGACATGAGAAGTGCACTATTGATAATGAAGGAAGAATGGGCACCTATTGAGGGACCAAATTGGAAAAACCTCTCAAGTGAGATGATGGATGTAAGTGGTTACATTCAAAGAACTAAGGATAAGATAATACACCTTGAAGAACATTAGGTCCAACTCTATCAACATTATGTATCTTCATATACACCACCTCATCCCTCATATTTTCCACCCATTCTTCCCTAATAAACCATTCCATGTGACCTTTCATGTGTTCCTTAGACCTTCCCTTCTTGGAATTAAATCTAAGAGAGCTTTCAAATAAAGAAGGAGAATATTATGTAGAAACCTATAATTCAGGCCCAATATTCCACTTATCTTCCCCAAGAATCCTCTTGTAGCTCATACCATCCCTTGTGTTCTCTTTATATTCATAAAACCCCTAACCACCTTCAAGAGAAGCTATTCTAAGATAATATAGATGGACAAATCAAAGAGTTAGTGATGAAGATGAGGACAAAAGAAAAAACTCAAAATTAAGAAGAGGCAATGGTTGCTTAAACATTCCCCTCATGGAAGTCAATTTAGAAAGGTTTCTATAATGAAGAGGTATTAGTTAAATAATCCCAAGCACCAATTCAAGAGCCCCATAGAAGAGCCTTCAAAGTCCCTAGCTGGAAGGACACCCTCCTCAACTATAAAATAGGTGAACTTATTCACCCTCCCACCATATCCCTCTTAGATAAAGTACCTATTTTATAAAGGATAGAGGAGGAGATTAAAGTCATAGGTAAACTTGAAGTTGACAATGCAAGTGTCTATGATGAGGAGATCATGATATGCATCACACTTCATTTAGAAGGGGAAGAATTAGGTTTGGACTAGTGTTATTGGCATGGATTTGACATTAATGAACTAGATCTTAATGAGGAAAATCCAAAAGTTGAAAATAAATTATACCTTGAATGGACCACTAAAGGTCCATTCTACATAGATGAAGAAGAGGATCAGAACTAGGAACCAGAGGTTGGTTCACCTGAGGATGAGTTGTCAAATAAATGTACCGCTGATGGATTGGAGCTACAGGAAGGTAAATCAAACCTTCAGAAATACAAATGTTTTTTTTTGAACCTTGGTCCATCAAATTAACCTTTATTTGAAGTTGAAAAATAAGATGAAATATTGAGTGAGGTTGATGAAGAAGACATATTGAGTGCTCAGGTAATGTAGTTTGATGAGCTACCACTTTATGTGATGGAGGAAGACCTTGAGGGTGAAAAAATATTTCAATGTGAGCATGTGCTTTAAGAAGAAGATCATAATCAACTCAATATCATGTTGCATACACCATCAAGTGAAAGGTAGTTAGAGGAATTGTTTCATATCTTGAGATTAGACTATGTTCCTCTCCAAGGTGACTATGATCTAATTACGCCTAAGGAGAATAATGATGGAGCAACAAAGTGTAAGAGTGAGGTAAAATATGATTTATCAATGTTTGTATTGACAAGAGGATTACCTATTAGTACCTAACTTGAATAAAAGATGACAAGGAGGATCCATAACATGTTGTGATTGATTTAGAGCACAAAGTTGAGCAGTAAAAAGATCTAGATCAGCTTGCCTATCTACTACAAGATGCTTATATGTCTAATCAATCAGATTGGGTAGGTGAGTTTATTTATTTTTTAATCTTGGAGAAGTATATCACCAATATGTTGAATATCCACTCCTCCATATTTTCTTATATGTCCTCAGGCATGTAAAGCATATTTGATTAGTGTGAAAGGGTATCTATTTTGTAGAACCAATCAATAGTTTTGTATAGGTTCCATTTTGATTGGTTAGTTTAGGGTAGGTATATTTTATGTTTTCCTCTAAGTGCCTTAGACACATTTAATTTTTGTTATGTCTTCCCTTCAATAAGTACCTTAGGCATAATTATTATTTTTTTTG
The DNA here is from genome assembly GCA_037957365.1 of Torreya grandis. NCBI lineage: Eukaryota > Viridiplantae > Streptophyta > Pinopsida > Cupressales > Taxaceae > Torreya > Torreya grandis. Next base: position 1,078,280 of record JARHVA010005039.1, on the reverse strand, counting down.
GGTCCTTATTGCTTCAAGAGAGGGTTTTCAAGAAAGGGACAATATTACTTAATTTAGATCAACTTGTTACTCCATGCCCAATGGATTAGACTAGGCAACTAGTTTAGATTCTCAAGCATAAAAATCACGATTCCTAGTTTAATTACCAAGGATGTTGGATAATTTTGGCCCACATACCAATATTTTACTTGGATAGATTATTTGAGCAAAGTTCTTGATTATCTAAATGATTGAATGACTTGAGAAAGTGAAGAAGATGGATCAGACCATTATCAAACATCATGTAGAAATAGATGCATCAGTCTTGTTATAAATTTGATAGATACACTTGAAAATTCAATTCAGGTCAAAGATTTTCCTAGACATGGTGTTTTTCATGCCTTGAACATTATTTACAAATTTTATGATTTGATGAGTTTTCTATCTCAAGATATAAATCCTCAAAGTTGAACAAACAAAATGAAACATATGTATGGATGTCAAGTTAAAGCTACATGAAATAACCATTTATATTTAAATATTCTAAGGATGAAAACATAACTGATAAATGTTAATATCTCGAGAGCTCAGGTAGAAGATATATGGCACATAATATGTTAAAGAGTCAAAAAGTGCTTAGAACAAGATCAATGGTCAACATTCAATCAGAATAAAGATCTGACAATGAATGACAACCTAATGATGTAAGTGGGTCTTGAAGATGTAACAGGGTGCATTTTATAATGCATAAAAGATCTAATGGTGAGCATAAGGTCAAAAGGTCAGAGGATCCTATGATTTAATGCATTGATGACAAGTGGCATGATCATAGTGATTTACCAAATCAATGGTGCATGTTTGATGAAGAAAAGGAGGATTAATGGCATGTGTTCAATCATGCCAAGGAGATCAATAATGCACATGAAGTCAAAAAGTCAAAGAGATTAGGATGAATACAAGGCTACCATGTGGTAAAAACATGAAATCAAATCAATTGACAATAGGATCCTTAGAAGGGATGGATAATTGCCATGTGTCTTAATCTTAGGGACCTAGATAAAGATCAATGGCCAATGTCAAAAATCTAAAGCTAGGGACTTCATAAGGAATAATTGCAACCTAGGTCAAAACAAAATAAATTCATGTAAGGATAATCTTGTCATCATTAGAGCTTGATCAAATGTCAAAAGTAGACACAATCATATAAATACAATGATTATGATGAAGTTACATCTCCATTAAAGCATAGTCTCAACCTCTAATTTGAAGATTTAGAACTTATGGGGCCCATTTTTTGGGGTGGTAGTTTTGTTTTGTGACTATGGTCATTGTTATTTAAATAAGATATATTCAAATAATGAGTTCTTAGCTTCCACAAATACTTAAAGGCAAAAATATTTATTTTTAGGCCTAATATAGATCAAATATGGGTAATTGGCTATTGAAATTATATCAAGCAACCTTCATATCTCCATTGCACTTATGGATATATGAAAACTAATAAATGGGATTGGTTTTCATCTATAGTAAACCTATAATCAATTTTTAAATTAGGGGTAGATATATGGTTGTGGAGAAATGTCTCATCTATTGAAATGATTATATCCTCGACAAATCAATTACTTACCACTACTCAAACTAGACATGGCCTGGCTCTACCATATTAAAGATATGAATATTTTATCTTCACAAGCAGGTCAAGTGGGAGATGGCTTAGAAGATTAAAAAAAATGGATTTGGGTATTGGAGAATACAATGGAGCATTTAATTATTTTTTAAATCTTAAGGATGTTTCATCCTTGAAAGTATCATGACTCATCATCTACAAAATAAATTCTTATCTTCTAGTGTATTTCTTAGCCAATGAGAAGAGCTTGAAGACTATTGGAGAAAATGAAGGCTATTTTGTCTATTATGTATTAAATTTTATTTGAAAAAAATATGTTGGATCATTTATTAAAAGTGGTAGATCATTGATTTTTCTTGTTTAACGTGTTCCCTCTTCCCTCTTCTACCTTTCTATATATTACCCATTCTTTCTCATTTATAAAAGGATACTCATTTTTAGGAGTATCAAGGGACTCTCTGAGATATTTCAAAATATACCCATCTTGATTAGGCTAAACCCCAGAAAGAATTTGTAATAACTACCTCTTGATGTAATAAAATACTTTCTTTATCTATCTCTTGCCTTGGATCTGTGTTAAGTGAGTTGTGCATGATGGCATAGTGAAGGAGAATATTCCTTGTCCATTGTCCTCCTTTTTAACCTCCTTTAGGGTGTTTTAAAGTTGTTTATAGGTCTAAATTAGTGTCCTTTCTACCATTTATGTCTAGTGATTCTTAAATCTCCTCTTTTTTTTCATTCATTACTTTATGAACGTAGTCTATGAAATACATATCTAATTAGCTTGATTTTGAGGTTGTGTAATCTAACATTGTCTTATGTAGATCTAGTGTGGGTTCAAGATTATGGGAGTCTTATATTTTTATTTAGTGCATCACCTTGTTAGCTTTCTTAGCATCCCTTTTCCCTTTTCTAAGCCTTTTCCATATGACATCATTAGTTTAGGTGATCCATCAAGAGGAAGTTGGCTTTCTCTAGAGGTTTAGCCCCATCATAGGTTACCCACATCCGAGGGTTGTCCCAATATTATGGAATAGTTAGGAGGATCCTGAATAACTCTCTCTAAGGGTGGAGATTAATTCCATAATAATCCCCTAAGCTTAAAATCACCTACCAATAAAGTACCTCATCAACACTCATCCCTAGCCCATTCCAATCCACCATCCACTAGTCCTAGTATTAGTCATGACTTTCCCAGTCAAAAAAATTCCTTGTTTAATAAATGTATTAACAAAAATAAAGAAGTAGTCCTCTTATGGATATTTAATATGGGTTATTAACTTCTCAAAGGTCTTCACCCCATCCAACTCATCTTACCCCAAGTATGTACCTATCCATAGTCAAATACTCCATCTACCAATCATAGTCCATCACAAATCCCCCATATTAATAACAAAGGTAATCTTACCTTGTTAACCTCATATAATTATTTTTCACCTCCTAAACAATCCCACACTCTACCATCGCATTATTCCACCACTCAGTCTAATACATATGCATCCAAATTCAAGGACAAGTTTTATACCCATTTGCACATCTCTATGGAAGACCTATTTTGGAAATTGAGGTCCATAGTCATGATTTTCCACCTTCAAAAATGACCTCTAGATTTATCCAAACATGTGACCTCATGGTATCAACCCAAATTATTTTATATATATCATAAAGCACCTGAGTATTCTATTAATTGATGTTACCCATTTAGGGATTATATCCAAAATATAATTGATAATGGTGATATTAAAATTTAGGGTGAACCCAATATGTCCATGGCTTTAAGTGTGTATAAGGGGGTATGTCAATAATTTCTTCTCAAATATAATAAATCTTCTCACCTCCCTTACCAAGTTTATGACTTTAGTCCCATTCATCCTATAACCATCCTTAATAAATCCATCCCTATGACCCATTTACATCATATCCTCCATTTTCATCAATCCATTAAGGATAAATAATCCCTTCATAAACCCAAGGTGAAAGAGGTACTTGCATATAATCATATGGTTCTTACTAGTAAATCATCAATGGGCTACATCACCTCATCAAAATTCTTATCAGAGTCTACATTAGAATGGTCAAGATCATGTTTGGCAACATCATCTAAGTCAAAAGTCATGTCAAATACATCATATCTTGTATATTTTGAAATTCATGCCAATACCTATCTCTTTGAAGATGTCTCTACTATCGACTAGTTAAAATGTGTAGATCTTGATCCATCCCAAGATTATTCAAATATAGAATAATTATTGGATCTATCAGTAAAGATCATAAGGTTGGATATGAATCAGATATAGATGTTAATTCATCTAAGATTATTAATGATCCTTTTGATATTATTGAGGACACTTTATCTAATGTTGATGTTATGGATCCTAGTGACCTTTATGATGAATATGCTACCCATTATTCCATTAATCCACCACACATCCTTACTCATCCACCTTCCATCCATAATACCTACATCCCACTCCATGAAAGAGATGAATATAAACATGCATCATTAAATTAACCTCTATATGTAATATCACATGTTGAATATACAAGGATCCAAGCTCATAATTCATTAATCCCATTAGATAATCAAGCTTGCAATGATGTAAATTTAATTAATAAAATACAAGGTGAGTCTTATAATTTTCTAAGTCATAAATAATCATCCCTTATTACATATATAATTAAAGTACTAGGGGTATATCAACATCAAAATTATTTATCTAATCAAAATTTACTTCCCTCTACTGAAGCCCACAATCAGGCACCAAGAGGAACCAAAGTCAAAATCAAAATAAAATATCAACATATTAAAATAATGTCAAAAGCAATAATCATATGGCCGACCATCCTCTTAATGTTTGGATTAAATAATTAGAAAATCAAAAGGTCTTGGATCCATTAATCTCATGACACCAATATAAGGAATCCCTTCCACCATATCCAATAGTGTATGCAACTATCAAACCCCATTTATGATCCCCATCCTATCATATCATCCATCATGATCCTTCACATCCTATATCCCATCATCACAATCATGGCATACTTCTATCCATACCATATCTTAAATCCCAAGGAAGTATTGTCATTCATAGGTGTTACACAGATGCCTGGTTGAGATGTCTAGAGGATATAAAATAAAGAGTCAAAAAAGGCCACCATGACATATAAGAATCTAACATCCATAATATGGTCCTAGTATCACATATATCCCGAATAGGTGTTGGTTGAAGATCCAAAAAATATCAATATTTTTACATATCACCCTTATCCAATAAATCAAGATGCCCAAAAATTCATAAACAAAAAACAAATGAATAAATAAATACATTAAAAAAAATCATTCATCCAATGGTGAAAACTAATCTTCTGACACCTTGGGCAAGTACCATGATGAAAACCAATTTTTAGAATCATGGTATAAGGATCTATTGTCTACATTTTACTTCAATAATTGGCATAAAATCCATCCTTTTCATCCATTAAAACCACCCCTTGTTAATCCAATCTATATTGTATCACTCTATCCATATCATGCATCTTATTATGTCCCTCCTTTATTCTAGTCTTAACCTTCATAAGGGAGTATAATATGTCTTGAAAAATGTTTTTAAATCATCTTGGCATATCTTCCAATGGATACTCAAGAAACTACATATCTGATTCTTTTATAATAATCGCATTAGAAATCCCTAGTCCATTCTTCTTTGGTCATCATCCCCTTTTTTACATCACCATCACCCTTTTGTCATCCCATATATTATTTAATCCATCCATCCTTATCCTAGATGTTAAGCTTTTTATTGCCTTTACTAATAACCCCATTTGTATAGTGTACATACATATTTATAAAATACATAAAAATTGAAGTATTATAAAAACCATAAAAATTGAAAATGCCAAAAATAGTCCATGGTCTTGTCTTATTCCTTTTCCCTATTCAAATCCATCTCCATTCCTTTATTTTTTTCACATTGACATCATCCATCTTCCTATTCTAAACTAGGGGCAAATCTAGTTTATATTGAGTTAGCATTCACTTAATCTCACTTTTTCTTGATTAGTCTTATGTCTTTCATCTAAATTTCCACATCCTTAGCCTAAATCCTAATCCAATCCCACATATCTAAATCCTCATCTAAATCCCTTGCCTAGTTCAAAATCCATATCCACATCCTTATCTTTACCTAAGTCCTAATCCTACTCATCATCATTAGTCTATTCCAAATCCAAGTCTATCTCAAGTCCATAATCACATCATGATCATTGTAGTCTAGCCCATCACCTAAGCACCCATCTCATCATTAGATAAGACATTGTGACATTACTTATTAATACTTATGTGTATTACTTGTTTATTCTATTTAACTTCTTTGCATGTATTTTATAATGTAAATGATTATCTTATGTTTTGTTTTATAGAGTCTTACATCATGTATCTTTTTGTCTATTAGGAAATGAATAAGGATTATATGACGTCACCAATGATACAATAATGCTTATAAGTGCCTTTAATGATGTAGATTATGTTATTTTCCCATGCACATCAGCATAACATCCTCTTAGTCATACTTATATCATGGGGCATACTACTAAGTGATATATTTAATGGATTTCATAGACTATGATGAGCTATATTACAATAATGATGGCTTGATCATCTACACCCTCAACATTTATCTTATCCTTTATCACTTGTCTACTCATCCACTTAGATCAATACCATCATCACATTCTACCATCCTTTTCATCATCCACATCTAACCTATCATATCCCATCATTTATCCTAGTCTAACATCTTCATCATATCCTCTATCTAAACACTAACATGTTTCATAACTATCTTCATCCTCTTATCTCTCTCATCATTTATCATTTAATCGTAACTACATCAGCTTGATGTCTTATCAGACTATGTAGGTAGTGCTTAGTCACCTAATGTGCCTAAGGTCAGCTTAGCCACTCCCACCTCTTTCTTAATACTTTTACATCACATATCCATCATCATATCTTTCATGTATATCATAAATTTCATTATTCATATCCTTGATTCAATGCAATACAGTCTAATTCTTCTCCTTTGTATTTTGGTCACTTGATCATAGTATTTCTTCTCTATCCTCACATTCATCATATCACTCAACTTTAGCATTGAGATACACTCATCATTCATATTATCAAATCATTATCTTATCATGGAAAATATATATCCATGGCATGCATCCTTACCTTAGATATGTTGAAATATTTAGGTCTTTTATCTCATCCTCATCATCATTTATGATCCCTATGCATATGTCTTTACTAGGGGCATAATCTATTTGTAGCTCATTACTCAGGTCAAGGTCATTTTATTCAAAATATATCCTACACATCACACCCCATCCCCTATTTTTTTCATCACATCCCACTCCTCATTTCCTCTTTTGAGTGGCAATCCATCTTATTCTTCCATTCATGTCACCTCAAGGGGGCATCATAGTCACTAACATAATTAACCCTAACATCATCCACTAGTATTAATCCATGACATGGTTTTTATTTGAAAGACCATTACTCCACTTCATCCACTCATAATTCCCTACCAAATAAGGGTTAAATGCATCCACTAAACTTTTATTACCTTAATTATTCTAATTAGTCTTGTTAATTTATCCCCTTTATCCTAATCTTAGTCAATTATCTAATATCTTATTCATCATTTATTTATTCACTAAAATTATTTATACCCCACCAATCAATTAATCCTCTAAAATAATATCTTATCCTATTCTAATCTCTCTTATCCATTATTTGGTAATTTAAAATTGCCATGACCCACCTATCTATTGGCCATTTTTGGCCCACATACCAAGGTTGCACCTAGAGGGATTAGGTTTATAATACATGAGTAGTTAATATATGTTCTAGATGGAATGAGTGAACCAAAGAGATCATGCATCTTACAAAGCTTTTGAAACACTTTAGGTTCACTTAAGGTGTAATGTTTCCAAATTTAGGAAAATAGGTCTCCATGGTGGTCATAACATTCAGGATTATGAATTGGGTTTTACACAATCCCCAGGATCTCATTCGAGCCTTATAAATTCATGAAAAAGGTCAAACATAATCCTAAGTGATCTATAACATCACCAAGTCATCACATAGGAAAAAAATAGACTAGTTCACTTATGTATTTTATTATCCAACTTGTAAATCATTTCTAACTAAGATATTATAGTGTCATGGAGTTCTTCATGATAGGAACACACTCTGTAAGTTTCATGTGCATGCGAGCTTTCTATCTCAATATCTAAGTATTCAAAGTTGGACCTGCAACATATGACATTCACACAAGTGTCAAGTTTGAGCTTAACAAAATGACTCTTTGAATTCAAGAAATCCTTAAAAGGTTTAAAATTAAGTAGGATCTAATAGTCTACTTGAGTTTGAATATTGATAAGCAAGATCTAGTAGTTCACACTAGGGTCAAATGAGTAAAAATATCTTTGGGTTAAATCCATTTAAAGAGTTATAATTTTCACAAGTTTTAAAGGTATGTATTAATTGAATACAGATATAATGGTGCATTTTCATTGACAATAAGGTGGGTTGAAACTAGATCAATAATCAACAATCAACAATCATTCATACTAATGATTTGATAATGTGCAAGTAAGTCAACATGTCAAAGGATATTTGTGGAATGAGATTGAGGGCATGAATTTGTTTGTACAACTTGATCCTATGATGCATAGGAGGAAAAAAGGGTTAAGATATGATATCAGGGATCTACAAGGCCAATGGGAATGAAGATAAGTTGGATCACTCTGATTGGTTCGAGCAATATTTGATGGATAAGGTCAAACCAAAGGAACTATTTTAGATCAAGTCAAACAAGGTCTTGCAGGGTCATCATTCCACCATTAGAGCTTGATATAATGTCATGGAGTGGACATATCCATGCAATAAGGTGTAAATAACATTAATGGACCACCATTAAGGCTAAATATGGACCTCTAGTTTGTAAATTTATATCATGTAGGGTTATTTTTGTGATTTTGTTAACCATTCTTAAAGGGATCCATGCATATGGAAAATTCTAAACCCTTGAAAAGATAAAGTGGGTCTATTTAGACCTACTATAATCGAAGAAAGGGGTTGTGTAGTCTATAGGTCTACATCATATGACAAATATATGAAAACCAATAATCTTAGATTGGTTTTCCACATATAGAATGAACCTATGATCCATGTATAGAAATAAATTAGAAATGTCATTAATGTAAAGGGTCCTCATCCTTTAGCATGATCTTATCTTCAATAAAAAGGCACCTAAAATGCACAAAGCCATGATTCTAGTAGATCCATGAGCATGAAAGTTTTGTCCTTAGTGGGAGATGGAATGAAGGATCATAGAAAAGGATCTAGTAGTTGGAACTCATAGCTAAGTATATTAAATGCATCATCAAAGCTTTTGGGGGCTTTCCCATTTGGTAAGCCATGAGTAGTGTTTTGGTTGATCAAAAAGGTGGCAAGGCATTCATTAGAACAAAATGTGGTAGCTCAAGTTTCATTAATGACTCAAGATGGTGTGTTCCCTCTCTGATGGTATGCTCCCACATTCTCTCTCTCTCTCTCTCTCTCTCTCTCTCTCTCTCTCTCTCTCTCTCTCTCTCTCTCTCTCTCTCTCTCTCTCTCTCTCTCTCTCTCTCTCTCTCTATTCTCCTATATATTGTGGTCTCATTCCAATTATGGGGGTTCTCAGATCTTTAAAAATTTCATTATTTCTAGGACAAGTATACTCATTGAGACTCTTGAAAAAGTGTTCTAATTTGATATGCTTAAACCTTGTCAAAATATTATAAGAACTACCTTTTGAAGTAATAAGATCAACTATGTGCTTATCGATGGTCTTTAATAAGTACTTAGTATGCTTGTGTATGGTGAATCTATGAAGGAGAGCCTTCCTAGTTTATTATCCTTTTTCTTACATATTTAAAAGTATTTTCAAACTAACTTGTAGGTCTATATTAATGTTCCCCTTGGAAACTATTATATGAAACATTTATGCAACTAATGAGATTGTGAGGTTGTGTGAGCTATAATTGTCTTATATTGATCTAGTGTGGTTCAATATTGTATGAGTATCCATTTTAACTTTGGTGCATCACCTTTTAGCTTTCATAAGATCCCTTAAAAAACTTTTATATCTTTTTTCTCAGTTATTTTCATTAGTTTAGGTGATCATCAAGAGGAAGTTAGCCTTCTCCAGAGGTCCAAGCCCATTATAAGTGACCCACAACCTAGGTTTGTTCCCATTGTGTATATTAATTTAAGGGAGCTTGAAAAAATCTCTCCAAGGTTACATATTGAGCCTACAATAGTTTTTGTCACACTTTATGGGACCATAGTTTAGGGAATATTGATCAAATTTGATGTTCGTTTGATGAAATTTACATTAGGTAAGGTCCCAAGCAACAACATCTAGTAACTCAAAAATGAATATTCAACATTCTAGTAGTATAGCAGTAGCTTCATCTCATGCCAAAGGTGATAACAATGTTATCTTCAAGAGGTATCTCTTTTAAATTTATTGAACTACATTTAAATTTATCAAAAAGATTGAGGTTTGCCAATACACATCCATATCAGGGAACCTTCACTCTTAGGTCATTCTCAAGGTCTACCCATACAATAATACTTCCATTAAACCCTCTCATATCCATGAAAATCCCTAGATATTTTATGGAATTTAATGGCCAAATTCATTTAGGTTTCCCTTAGTATGATCTTATTTTAGTATTAACCCTTAAAATTTCTCCCTATTGTACTAGAGACCAAGATACAACACCTTCTAAGCACCTCATGGACAGCCAATTTTTTCAATATCCATAATATCACTGAGGAAAATAGAGCTATTAGTTTATTAGCTACTACTTTCAAATGAAAGGCCCTATATTGGTATAGAGGCCTTGCTACTAATTCCATTCAAACATGGGACCAATTAGGAGAGGATTTATGTAAAATATTTGAGGATAAAATTGACCATTTTTCACTTGTGGAGCAACTAACTACCATTAAGATAAATGCTTATGAAGTCATACAAGACATCAACACAAGGCTCCAAAAACATTGGGATATCATTCTAGTCTCAGTTAGACCAATTCTTAACTTTGCTTTCCTCTACAATTTGAAACCTTTAAATAGTGACATGGCAGTGATGATCCAATCTATGGGGAGAACATAATTCCATATGCTTATGAGGTGGCCATAAAAGCATAAAATTGTCTGGTTCAAACTGATAATATTACACCTAGGCCACTAATGCCCTTATTTCCTAAAATCAGACCACCTCCTATTGTTATCTCTCCACTTAATTTTATTTCTCTTATGCCAATAATTACTACAATACATGTACCAAAATAAGAGAAATCTTCCACTAGTGGATCCAATGACTCCCAAGAGCAAAATAACTTTCAATATCTCAAAAACATGTTTCAATCCTTAGGAAATGAGCTAGTGAATGTTAAGAGGTAGTAAGATTTAAATAGGCATTATAAAGTTTCATATCAACCTCAAAAACAACCTTTTTAAGTATACATGCCACCATACAAAGGTAATTATCAAGGATAAAGGCACCATGGATATAATAGGAAGAGTAAGTACAATCCTAATATTGAAACAACTTTCAACACCTTGATCCCAGTTCAAAATAATGTGGCTCAAGAAGCTAAATGTAACATGACTTAGAATTAGTATTTTGGTCAATCCATTGTCCCAATCACTAATTTCACCCAAGCTTTCAATGATCAATGGCAGCAAGATACTAATTTTAGGTACAACTAGGCTCTTATATCCCAAAATATAGAGGTTCCTATGATGACCAAGATAGAAGAACCTCAATATGTCCAATGTAATGATCAGGTATTAAGTGAGTTGGGTGATACAATGATGAAATGTTAACAAGAAGAGTCTTATAAACACAACCAAAAGGCCATCTCTAGCCTTGGATACTTTCCAATGGATGCAAATATCAAATTCAAAAGAAGGAACATGGATGGTAACCAAGAACCAACTTAGGATCCTCCTACTAGTACTCCTTCATTATCCAAGCTAGTTTGACTTGTCACTATACCAAAGGTCCCAATAGTTAAAAGGGATTAAAATCATGGAAATGTCTTGGTCCCTTAAAACTCATAAGATCAAGATGAATTTCTGGTTCCTAAAACACAACTAAAGGTTTTTAGTTCACCTATAAAAATTGTAAAACAAATGAAAAGGTCCAATATGAGTGTGCCAATGTGGGACATGTTCTCCATGCCTAGTCAAGTGGATATCCTTCAAAAAGGATTATCAAATATCAATGTTGTAAATAAGACACCAAGTAAGGAGAATGTGGTCCTTACCAATGCATCCAAAGAACCAAATGAAGGGTAATTAGATAAAGTGGTCAATCCCCCTCCCTTCCATATTTTAGTGATCATTGATAACTCTTCAGTGTATAATTACTTAGTGTATAGTGGGAATAGTACCTCCATAATGCCAAAGTCCATATTTAATCATCTTGGTCTAAAATATGAGCCATAGTTCAAAGGAGTACTACAACTAGATGGTTCTTCTATAAAACCATCTACCATAATCAAAGACCTCAACTTGAACCTACATGCTTGCCCTTATATCTCAATGGATAAATATGTATTTATCCTTTATGTGACTCCTCGCTTTGCACTATGCCTATCTAGGGAGTTCAAATCAAAGATTGGAGGATACCTTGAATTAGATTGGTCATATATGACATTTAGAACAAGAGATGGGGTCAAAGTATCAATCAAGGCTGAACCCATTACACATTTCCATATAGAGCCTTATGGGCCATATAACATCAACATCAATTACACCATTATTGATGAAGATGAATTAGTAATGGGACAAGAGCTGAATAGTCATCCATAAGAGATATCAGACATGTTGGATGAAATATGGACTGACAACTAGTTGGTAGACCCCTTACAAAGTATTGAAGAAATCAACTTGTGTGTCTACTATTTACATGAAGAAATCCAGCCCATACCATCCCTCATGAGGCCTCAAGAAGATCCCATTGGTCTATGGAAATTTTTAATTGATGTTTCAAGGAGAAAACATGGATTGGGTGTAGGTGATATGTTGATTTCCCCTTAAAATGATAAGTAATTCTCTTCATATAGGTTATAATTTGGCTACTCTTGTAATGTAATATAATATGAAGGCCTTATTTATATCATTTAATGGTCTAATAAGAGAGGGATTAATACATTGAAAGTCTATGGGGATAGTGAATTTATTGTACACCAAGTCAAAGGCCATATTGTCACTAAGATCTCCTTAATGAATTCCTATAAACATAGAGTGTGGGACCTAATTGAGGTCTTTATGGCCTTCAACATCTAATTATTACCAAGGGGCCAAAATCAACATGTTGATAGGCTAGCAGTTGTGGGGGTTCATTTTGACATCTGAAACAAATTGAAAAAGACCAAGGTGCAACCAATTGTCAAAGTGGTAATAATACCATCAATTCCAGGTAATGAATCTCATTGGTAGGTTTTTGAAAATAACCAGCAAGTTACCTATTTTTTTAGTAGGAAGCAAGATTCTCCATCAACCAACAAAAGTTACAACATCAGTATGAGGATTAGATTGTTTGATTAAGGTCTAATAAGCCTTTTAAAGTGATAGTCACCTTAAAATGTCTCTTTCATGAAGGGGACCATATGAGGAAAGATAAATTATTGGTGTCAACTAATGAAGAGAACTATGAGAGAGTTATTATATTTGAGGACAAGCTCCTTAAGCTTGGAAAGGTAAGCACTAATACTAAAAGGCATGCTTTCATAGCAATTTATTAGGAATATGTAGACATATTTACCTGGAAATATAGTGACCTAAGGGGTTTTGATACTAAATTATCTTGACATGATATATAACTAGGGTCTGATGCCAATCCTATCAGGAAAAATTAGAGGCCCATAAACCCCAATATTGAAGTTCATGAGGAAGGAATTGACCAGGTTGATTGAATCCAAGATCATCTTTCCAATTAAGCACTCATCATGGGTAGCTAATCTAGTACCTATCAAGATAAATAATTGGGAGATCAAATTGTGTGTGGATTTTATGTATCTAAATAGGGTTTATTTTAAGGACCACTACCCCTTTCCATCCAAGGAAAAACTTCTTTAAATACTTTCTAGTTCAATTTTTCTTTCTCTCTTAGATGGTAGTTAAGGTTATAACCAAGTTCTAGTGAGAGAGGAAGATTAATAAAAGAATACCTTCACCACCAAGTGGGGCACATTTTATTATCATAAGATGCCTTTTAGATTATCCAATACTAAGGAAACCTTTTAGAGAACAATGGACATGGCCTTCCAAGGACTAATAAACCAAATGGTACTAGTCTACTTAGATGACATCATAGTCTTCTCCAAGAAAGATAGTGAGCACATGGACCATTTGAGGTTGATATTCCATAGATGTAGAGTATGGGATCTCTTTAAATCCTAAGAAATGTGTGTTTTCTATACATGAAGATAAGTTGTTGCATCACATTATTTAAAAAAAGGACTATTTATTAACCTTGATAGAGTAAGTGTTATCTTAGCCTTACCCTTGCCAAATCACTAGAAGGGGATCCAAAGCTTCCTTGGGAAGATCAACTTTGTGAGAAGGTTCATACCTAGTTTTGTAAATTTGGTCAAATATATCACCACCATACCAAAGAATATCCAAGTGTTTACTTGGTCTAATCGAGGCAAATAAACCTTTAAGGCCATGAATTAAGCCATTTCCCAAGCACCCTCACTCTTGAATCTTGACTTCTCAAAACACTTAATTTTTTACACTTTTGCCAATGTTAACAACAAATCAGTTATGCTAATGGAAAAAAATGGAGCAACCAATTACCTTTTTTATTTAAGGGATGGAAAGATATGAGGTGAGGTAAACTCTCATTAAAAAATAATTTATTTCACCCATGCTCTCCAAAAACAAGATTCATCTTTTGGTGTCTCATCCTAGAGTTAGGGACTTCCTCCTTAACAAGGACTTAAGTGAGAAGAGACTAGGCTAGATCACAAAGGGCATGGAATATGATGTAGAAATTAAGGTCACAAAGTTGTCATAGGTAAGGTATTATGTGATCACATGGTAAATTACCTCTAGGAAGAAAAGGAAGTTGTTTTGGTGACACAAGACAACTCACAAGTAGGTGCACCTCCACTTTAAAAGAGCTAGCTTCAAGACATGACTCACTTTTTGATAGAAACAGAATGCTCTCAAGGTTTAGATAGAGCCAAAAAATGTATTTCAAGATTGAATCCATACCTTATTAATTGGTTGATGGAGTTATTTTTATAAGGGACCTCAATAGGATACTCCTTAGGTGCATAAATGATGACCAGGTGACCAAAATCTTGGACTAGTTATAGGATGGACCTATAGGAGGTCATTTTGCACCTAGAACCACTACAAAAAATACAATGAGGGTTTGTTATTATTGGTCCATAATTTTCAAATATTTTTATGCATGGGTTATAAAATTCCATAAGTGTGCTCTCTTTATAGGAAAGCAAAAACTAGCAGCCCTTCCACTCAATCCAATTTAGGTGGAGCAACCCTTCATGCAATGGGGAGTAGACTTCATAGGGATGATCAATCTACCATCAAGTGTAGGATATAAATGGGTGCTCACTAAATTTTACTACTTCACCAAGTGGGTGGAAGATATTACTTTAAAGGAGGCTAATTAGGGTGTAATTCTAGACTTTTATGATAACCTTGTGACTAGATTTAGTGGCCTAGTCACCATAATTTTAGATAATGCTTTGGAATTTCTTGGAATGAAGATAAGTGAGTTGGCCCTAAAACTAGGTATTTAACTCATCACCTCTTCCAATTACTATATTCAATTAAGTGTAATGGTAAAATCCATAAACAAGAATTTTCTAGGGATCATCAAGAGGACCATGGAAAAGAACTAGAGAACATGGCACACCTAGATAAAGATAGTCTTATGGGCTGATAAAATGACTCCTAATGTTTCCATTATAAATTATCCATATGTTCTTGTGTATTAAATGGAATCCAAATTTCATATCTCCCTTTATCTATTTATATTAGAGTTATCCCAATAGCTTGAGTTGACGTAGGATGAGCCCATGAATGTGAGGATGATAGAGCTCATGGAGCTGGAAGAAACTAGGGACCTTGGTATGAAAACTTTAGAGTAACATAAAGCTCAGGGAAAATAATCCTTTGAAAAGAGATATACATCAATTAACTTCAAATAATGGGACCTAGTCCTCAAATGGGACTCAAATAAGGCCAAACTAGGAAACCATACCAATTTTGATAGCTTGTAGAGTTGTCCATATTTGATCAATGGATGCAAAGAACATAATGATTTTTAACTTTCCTAATTATATGGAGAGGTATTATCCATACCAATCAATGTCATTAATTTGAATCCTTGTTATTAGAAACATTACATCCATTATAACATATTGTACATATTAGAATATTTTTTATGTTTTCCTCTAAGTGCATTGTGCACATCTTCTTTTTTGTTGTGTGTTTCCTTTTCAATAATTTCCTTGGGAAATTTTTTTCTCTATTTATTTTGATCTTGTTGTTTATAGAAAGGTTCCAAAAATGGATAGCCTTGTGTTATCTTTATGATCAGTTGAGAGAAGATTTGGGACTCTATATGCCTAATGGACAAGTCAATGCAAAATGGACTAGGTTCTCAACATAACAAACATACTTCCCTATAAGTCACCAAAGGTGTTGGCTATTTTTGGCCCACATACCAAGATTGAACCTATAAGGATTAGGTTTCTAATAGATGAGTAGATGAATATATGTTTTGGATGGAATGAGTGGACCAAAGAGATCATGGAGCTTGCAAATATTTGAAACACTTTAAGTTCATTTAAGGTGTAGTTTGTCTAAATTTATCAAAATAAGTCTCCATGGTGGTCATAATGTTTATGATCATGAATAAGGTATTGTACAAGCCTGAAGATATCATTAGAGACTTAAAAATTAATGTAAAAGGTCAATCATAAGCCTAAGTGAGCCAAACCATCATTAGGATGTCACTAAAAAAAATGGATAAGTTCAATTATGTATATTATAAGAGCATTCAAAACTAATTAACAACCATGATATTTTAGTGCAATAGATTTATTCATTTTGGGAACATTATCTACAAGTTTCATGTATGCATGAGTTTTTTAACTCAAATTATAAGTGTTCAAAGTTGGACCTATATCATATGACATTTACACAAGTGTCAAGTTTAAGCTTCACACAATGACCATTTGAATACAAAAAGTATTTAAAAGGTTTAAAGTTGAGCAAGATGTAACATCCACATGAGCTTAAATTCTAAAAACCAAGATCTAATGGTTCACACTAGGGTCAAATGAGTGAAAAAGTCCCTAGGTTAAAGCCCTTTGAAGAGCTACAAGTTGGACAAGATCTAAGGGTATGGATCAATTGAACAAAAATTTGATGGTGTGAATTCACTAAATATAAAGAGGGTCCAAGCTAGATCAATTATCAACATTGATTCATACCAATGATCTGATGGTGCATATGAACTGATAGGAAAGTGGGCCCAATGAGATCTATAGCTCATGTTATTTTTTACATCTTAATCCAATGGTGCACAAGTAAGTCAACATGTCAAAGGATATTCATGGTAGGATATCAAGGGATTAAATTCAATCATATAAATTGATCCTATGATGCATACGAGGTCAAAAGGGTAAATATATAATAGCAGGGATCTACGAGGCTAATGGGAATGAAGATAGGTTGGATCATTTTGATTGGCTCAAGCAATGTTCAGTGGACAATGTCAAAATAGAGGAAGCATTTTTGACTAAGGTAAAAAAGGTCTTAAAGAGCCATAGTTCCACTATTAGATCTTAATCCAATGCCATGGAGTGGACATAACCATGTAGTAAGGTATAAATAACATAAAGGGACTGCCATTAAGGCTAAATATGGACATTTGGTTCATAAATTTGTATCATGCAAGGTTATTTCTATGACATTGTTTGTCATTATTAAAGGGATATATGCATATGGAAAATTCTCAACCCTTGTAGAGATAAATTGGATCTATTTGGATCTACTATGGTCTAGAAAATGGGCTATGTAGTTGATATCTCTACATCATATGACAACTATATGAAAACCAATAATCTTATATTATTTTTCCACCTAAAGAGTGAACCTATGATCCAAGCATAGAAATGAAGCATATATGTGATTAATGTAGAGGTTCCTCATCCTTAAAAATGGTCTTATCTTTGACAAATAATAACCTAAAATGTACAAAGCCATGATTCTATCAGATCCATAAACATGAAAATTTTGCCTTTAGTGGGAGATGGAATGAAGGATTATAGAAAAGGATTTGGTCATTAGAAATCATAGCTAAGTGCATTCAATGTGTCCTCAGATCTTTTTTTGACTTTCCCATTTGGTAGGCCATGAGCAGTGTCCTGATTGATCAAAAAGGTGGCAAGGAATTCATTGGAATAAAAAGTAGCATCTCAAGTTTAATTAATGACTCAAGATGGTGTGTTCCCTATATGATGTAATACTCACACATTCTTTATTTATCTATCCCTCTCTTCTCCTATATATCTTGGTCCCATTCCCATTATGTGGGTTCTTAGTGTTTATAAATTTTCATTCTTTCTTGGGATAAGGATACTCATTGAGACTCTTGGAAAAGTGTGTTCATTTGATATGGTAAAACCCTATCAAAATATTATAATAACAAACTTTTGAATTAATAAGATCAACTCTTTGCCTATCTCTTGCCTTCAATTAGTGCTTAGTATGCTTGTGTATGGTGAATTATGAAGGAGAGTCTTCCTAGTTTATTGTCATTTTACTTGCCTATTTGAAGGTGTTTTCAAAATAACATGTAGGTATATATTAGTTTTCTACTTGGAAACTCTTCTATGAAACATTTATGAAATTAGTGAGACTATGAGATTGTGTGAGCTATAGTTATCTTATGTAGATCTAGTGTGGGTTCAATCTTTTATGAGTGTTTATTTTAACTTTGGTGTATCACCTTTTACCCTTCTTAGGAACCCTTGTCAACCCTTTCTAACCTCTTTCTCATTGATTTTAATTAGTTTAGGTGAGCATCAAGAATAATTCAACCTTATCTAGAGGTCTAACCCCATTATAGGATACCCATAGCCTGGGGTTGTTCCCATTGTGTAACTCAATTGGAGGGAGCCTAAAGAAATCTCTTCAAGGATACAGATTGAGCCTACAACACTACCCACCTACACTAGCCTATTCTTAGGCTCCCCTATACCTCTAGTCCCTAATCACCCACCTAATCCTTATCCTAATCCATCACTAATCATAATTAATTCATAATAGGATTCTAGATTCCTATAATTATATAATCCTCTCTAACTTTACCCCTCCTCTATAGAACCCTCTATTATAGAGGCTTTATAGGAATTTCTAATTTAGTGAAAATTCCTCCACCCTTGATCTTCATGGCACAAATTTGAATGTGATCCATAGATCTTCCCTCCTTGGATTATTTATACAAGCCACTCCTCTATGGAAACTAACTATAAATCACAAGAATCTATTAAGCTCATGAAATCTCCATGTCAATATAGTAAATCCATGAACTAATCCATGAATCTTAATCAATGAATCAAGCTATCATAATACTAAAGTTATGATTCTAGTTACAATCTAGAGTAAATAATTGATTTGAGGATATTAGAGGGAGGCTAGATGAAGAAATGAATTGGTAAGAGTTTACTCATCTTTTCTGATTTATTTCTATAATCTCTCTTATTAGGTAGTTTGACATTTTAGGTTTAAATTGCATGTTTAGGTAGTTTAATCCATTTGCTCAAAATTTCATCTACAACAAGGACCTATAAACCATATTTTAGTAAAACCTAATATATGAAATAAAAAATAACAAAGCCCACATGGCTTGGAAAACACAGTCCTTCAAAAAAATAATAAAAAAAGAGAAACAATACCAACTAACCAAACATAAAATGTAGCTAAATTTCCTTCGATTGATTTTCCTCCCTACTACCTTCTACCAGGTTCTTCATACTACTATTCATCCCTATTATTTTAGGCATCTGGTGTCATATTGAGTTCTTATTATGTCCTTCCATACCTTTGTCACTTTTAGTGCTTCACTCCCCAAAGGTGTTGGTGTTAACCTCTTTACCTTTGAGTGTACCCTTTCCCCCACTTGTCATCTAATAATCCCTAGTCCCCTCCCTTAAGTCATCAATTTCTTATTTTATCTTGTTTCATTTATCCATATACTTAATCATTTGTTTACCTAATCTTTATAAGTTTTCATGGAGCCCTAATAACCTTTATATGATGCCTTGTGGGAGTTTGATGGTGTCCTCATCCCTCCTTCAAAATTAATCTTCCATGAGTTCATGAATCTCAAAATATGGGTTCTAAATTTCCTTATAGAATTGGATGATTCTACTAGCCTTCTTACTAGTGATTTTTTGAGGTGGAAAAGGATCACAATCCTTTCCCTTTTCATTTTTTCCTCTCTCATGAGGTCACATGGGTGGAAGGAGAGGCATCTCTTGTTTTTCCCATCATAGAAAGGCCTTTCAAAGAGGTTTCCTCTCTCTAATTTTTAGCAAGTGAATCTCCTATAATTTTCAATATATGAGTTTAAATGAAAGAGATAACAATTTTCAAAGAATATTGGGAAATAAAATCAATGATTTGCCATTACAGGATAGAAAACATGACAAGTAAGTAATGTAAAACCTCAAATATAAACTAGGGTTTCTTGTTAATGTTATAGCTAAGAGATATAATGTTATTTTATTACAACCAAAAATTAGATTGTATTTTTTTCTGATTATATTTTTCATCTTTTGAAAATTTGTCTATATTATATTTTGTAAACCCTAAAATAACAATATGTTTACATATGGTTAATTAGAAAAATAATTGATCAGTAACTAACATGTATATAGATATTAAGACACATAAAGTTTAAGTTACATAAAAATTATTATATATCTAAATTCAAAAAAACTTACATGTAAGATAACTCATGTTACAAAATACCAACTTACATTATTTTCTAATCAAACCTACAATTAAGGTTTAAGTATAAACATGGTTTATTGCAATCTAAGTGGCTAAAATTAGTTAATATCACTTGCATGTATATTGAAATCTCTAGTGAAAGTTTATAATCTTTATATTATCTCTTATCTTTGTGTATGTTTCTAGCTGAAAAGTGTTTTCCATACCCAAGTTGATGGTTGGGGTGGTTAGGTCCAATATTTTTACATTAATGGATGGGCATATATTAGCCAATATAGGTATGAGTTCCCTATTAAATATTTCAAAAAATATTCTAATTATATTGAAAAAATATTCATATTAGTTTTCTTGTCTTGTGTAAGATATGTATTTGTTTGATAATTTTGTTTTAAATATTGATTATATATATATATATATATATTCATATTAGTTTTCTTATATTGTGTAAGATATGTATTTATGTATGTATGTATGTATGCATGCATGCAATTAAATTTGAAACAAACATGGAGAGGATTTATATAAGTATATTATATAATTATTGAGTAAATTCCATTCTTAATTATTAATAGAATGATATTTTAATCCTATCTTGATTTTTTATATGTTTAGTAGATGAATATGGTAGCTGATATAATAAATTAATATTTTATTGGTTGTTTTAAATGTATTATATTTTCACAACTTAAAGATAAGATGATAAATTGAAAAGAGAATGGTTAAGATAAGCTTAGATTAATTGTATCTTTATCTTTTACAAATTTCTTGAAGTAATTTGAAAACAAAAAATATATATTGAGGAACTTTAAAGGTGTGATTAGTATTTTATTATTCTTAATTAACCGTTGAGTCTAAAATTGGTTAGAGTTGTAAAAATATTAATAATATGTAGATTATGTTTTGTTCTAGTATATTTATAATTTAAATTATATTTTTTATTTAATTTTTTATTATTATGAATATGCCAAAGGATAAACTATAAGTATTATAGTCCATTGTAAAGTGGGTATTGAGTAGTGTATTTGGATTCATTTATAACCTACAACATATCATTGTAAGAGAATGTTTTTCGTTCATAGAGAATATATATAACATCTTATAAATAGTACTTCCTAAATTTTTGTTTTGTTACATTCCCAAATTTTAATCTCTACTAATTGGTAATTTAATTTCAAAGTGAGACTATATGGGTAGATTCGAGTAAATTTCTAGTTCATAAAGTTTTTTTCTTTGGAAGCGGTCATGTTCTACACCAATATGATTTCATTGAATGATTTTTTTCTAATTAAAAGTGTTTAACATCTTGAAAAGAGGGCCTAAAGGACTCAAAACAAAATATATCTATGGTCAAGTAATTGGTGAAACTATGATTGTCTTATTGCTTTAAAGGTGTTGATAATAGATAAATTGGTCAAAATTTTATAAGCTCTTTTTAGACCCCAAAAAGGTATTGCGAAATCCAAGTACACCCATAAAATATGGAATCATCAGGTTTAATTTTATTAAATAAAAAAATGATTAAATAAAATTCTATAAGGCATGGTTTCTATTGTAAATATCATTTCATTATTTGATAAAATTGAACCTTCCTTACTTGGAATGCCATTAGGGGTTTGTTTATGGCTTCAACAGACACTATTGTACCACCTAGGTGAAGAGGTAGAAGAATATAACTCATGGATACTAGAGGAGAGATATTATTCCCACAAATAATATTATTTTTATTTTTGTTTTATCTATACCAAACATGATACACATTTTATATACAATAGGGCATGTTTTTTTGCTACATTAGTCATTATCGATGGAGGTCCATGCCATGTTTGTAAAGATTTTAGGAATTTACTATATTCTAGGAATAATTAACCCCAAATTTAGGATAAGACACCATAATATTAAACTAACATTCCTCTATTTAAAATATTTATGCATACTAATTTTTACATTAGTAGGGTAATTATTTTGGTTGATTATTTAGATATATGCCTAGACATGCTTGCATAGATAAACATATATGAGCCTCTATCCCAATATGGGTCAAGGTATTTTGGGTATGAAAGTAGAAAGTTACATATTTTAGGTTAAAATGGAATGAACTAGATTATTACTATACATGATTTGGTAATTGCAAATGTTGAAAAGGTTATGGGTATGACTATGTAAATTGGTTGAAATGATTTTCCTATTTGTGGTAGTTGGCCATTTTTACAATAGGCTAAAATGGGTCAATCCCATATATTTAGAATATTATATAAGGTATTTTTATAATGTCATAGGGTATTTTGTAGTTAATTTAGTTTCATATCATATGACATTATAGATTTGGTCATAGTCTAGCTTAGTCCTTGTGTCATTTGGTGTCTTAGGGGTCATTTTAGAGTCATTTATTCAAGTGGTAGGTTATAATGGTGTCCATGAAATTAAAAATTAGGGAAATTTCACATAATCATCAGAGAATATTTGGAGCTATAAAGGTTAAGGAAGAATATTTGTAAATCCAAATGATCATCATGATGTCATGAAGAAGCAAACTAGATAGATCACTTGTATATTTGATAAATGTACCTCAAAAGGAATTTTGATAAAAAATATTGTAGTTTCATGGAGTTATTCATGGAAAGAACATGATATAAAAATTTCAAACCCATGTGAGCTTCCTATCTCAATTTATGAGCATTCAAATTTGGACATGCAATATAAGATGTTCATGTCAATGTCAAGTTTGAGCTCTATAAAGTAATCATTTGGGTTTAAAATTCCTTACAAGTTTTAAAGTTGATTGATATATAATATTTTACATGATCTTGCATAATAAAACATTATATCTAAAGGTTTTTACTGGGGTCAAACACATCAAAAGGTCCTTAAGGTAAATCCCTCTAAAGATATACAAGTTAGACAACATCTAGCATTATAGATCAACCAAGTAAAGATCCAACGGTGCAAGCTCAAATAGTAAGGAGGTGGGTCCAAAAAAAATCAATAATAAACATTCAATCATACCAATGATCTAATAGCATGAGCTTGACTGATAGGAAATTAGGCCAATTGAGATCTACAGTTTGTGTTCACACATACATCTTGATCCAATGGTGTGAATGAAAGTAAACATGTTAAAAGATCTTCATGACAAAAAATTAATAGACTATGTTCATTCATAATAAGGAGATCAATAGTGTGTAGGAGGTTGAAAAGTCAAGATCTGATAGCAGGGATCTATGATGCTAATGGGAATAAAGATAGGTTGGATCATTGTGATTAGCTAGAGCAGTTTTAATAGATAAAGTCAACCCAAAGGAGGAGTTTTTGACCAAGGCAAACAAGGTCTTATATGGGTCATCTCATCATCACTTGAGATGAAATAAATTCCATTAAAGTGACACATTGATGTAGTCTAGTTTAGGGACATAAAAGGACCACCATTAAATCTTAATATAGACCTCTAGCTCAAGGGTTTGTGTCATGCAGGTTTCATTTTGTGACTATGTTCACTAGTTTTCAAAGAATAATCTATGTATATGGTAAAATTTTAGTTTCTACAAAGATATAATAGGTATATTTTGGGTGTAATATAATCAATAAAGGGGGCTGTATAGTCTATAGGTCTGTATTGACATAATGACTATAAGAAAACCAATAGTCTGAGATTGGTTTTTCATTTATAGTGGACCTATGAACATGGGGATGAGTTTGATCATGATCTAATTTAAAAAAGAGATAGTATATCAAAGGATTCCATGAAGGCATACACATAGACCTCAAAGTTTTCATCTCCAAGACCAACTACATGAAAAGGACCATTTTCTCCCCCTTTACATACCACAATGAACCAATGCAGAGTAGTTAGCACCTAGAAAAATTTATAGTAGATTGATTTGATGGTTATAACTACATTGATGCTAGGACCCAACTCAAAACAACTTGTTCCCACTATTTTAACCATCAAAGATCATCAATGAGGAAATAATAAAGCTATTCAACCACTTGAAGTAACCCAGATCAGTCAAGAAGCTTTAATGAGAATAAATTCAAAGGTAGTTTTAACTATAGTTCAAATGGAGTTGAGCTCATTAATACCTATTTTAGCACAAAAATATCTCTATAAATGCCCTTTCTTCAATAATTATAGTTTTAGAGCTATTTTTAAGGATCTCTAATGCTGGTATGACTAGACTCTTCCAAAAATTATATTCTTCACCTCTTGGAGTAATGAATAAATCATTTCGAAGTTGTTTACTAATCTATGCTTAGTGTTTTATATTTTTTTGATATTAAAAATTTGTTGTCATCTTCCCTTTATAGGTCGAAGTTCAACCTAAGTTCTAATAATATTTTCTTTCATGTCATTTAGTGTGTCTTAATGTTGATGTCTTAGGTATAGAGTGGATAGTTGACTATAAGTTCTTCTAATGAAGCCTTACCCTTATCACCCTCCCACTTAGGTCCATCAATTAACCTATAGGTGAATCATTATTTCTTGGAAACCATTGTAGACACTAAATTAGTTATATTCATAGTCTATTGCTGTGCTAATGAGTTCAATATTGAGATTAAATATTTGAAAATTTAGTGCATCACCTCCTTTAGAGTAGGTTTAATTCATCTAATCTCTAACTCTTTTCCCCATAATTAATTAGTTAGAATAGATAAGAGCATTTTAATATGTATTCAGGGAGCTAGCCCTTAAATCTAGAGGCTTATTTCCAATATAGGTAGACCCACATACATGGAAATGTTCCCATGTTGGCCAAATCTAGAAGAAGTTTGGACATCGTATTCCAGTGTGAAAAATTTTGTGACCATAGTTTTGGCACAATTAGTAGGACCCATTATCTTCAAGATAACTTGTCAAGGTGAATCCTAGTCTCGACATCATTAACTACAAACTAGAGTGATACTCAACATTTGATGACTCCTTCAATGTAAATCTAGTTCAAGGCTATTATTTTGTTATAAAATTGCCTTAATAATTCATGCTTCTCACTAGGTCATCCTTTTGTAGAACATTAAATCCCATTAACCCACCCATTCAACCTAAAATTCCTCTTGAAGTTTAGTATCCATAGCCTAATCTTCCCTTTGAATAATTAGTAGATTTTTCTAGATAGGAAGAAAGTGAAGAGGATGATGAAATTGAAGATCTTGAAGAAGAAGACATGGTTAAACCTCATGTTTTCCCTACCTTAAATACTAAAAATCCAATTCAAATTCAAGTATATGATACCATTTCTCCTAATGCCATAAAATGCGGTCCCACATTCAATGGTGAGAGTCATATCACACCTAGTAAGCACATTAGAGATGTTTTTAAATTTTGTAGTATCCACAATATTGGTTGAGAGAACATTGCCATTAGACTCCTTAACATGTTCCTTTAATGGAAGGATCTTGATTGGTATAGGAATTTATAAGGTGGATGCATCACAACATGGGATGAGTTTGGAGTGTTGTTGACTTTTAGATTTGGAAATGAATGTGACCATTCCTCTCTCATACATTAGCTCAATATGATAAAAAAGGGATCCAAAGAAACAATGCATGATTTCAATGAAAGGTTTTAGAAGACTTGGCATAGATTTCATCCTCCCATGAGACCACTTTCTAGCTTTGTGTTCCCTACTTACTTTTGATCCATTAGGACTGAAATTGTTGTCATGATTCAATCTATGAGAGGTTCCACTCTTCCAAAAGCATATGATGTTGCTATCAAAGCTAAGAATAGCCTCATACAAGATGGAATATTACATCTCAGGTTGTTTATGCCTCCTTTTCCTCATACTTATACTATCACTTTAGATGTGGCTCAAATTACTAATGCCAATACCAAGTCCAAGGCTACTCCTAATAAGGTATAAAATGTCATAGATCTATATGCATAAAATCAAATGTTAAAATCCTAGCTTAAGCAAGTCAATATGCAACTAGCTAATCATCAAAATACATACCCTTACCATAAAAAATTTGGCAAACAATATAGAAGAGTAAGTGGCCAATGGTAGCCTAATGCCAACAACCCTACCAATTTATACAATCCTAACTCTAACACTAATGCAAGGGAGATGGTACCAGTTCATAGTAATTTGGTATAGGGAGACTATTGGAAGAAAGACTAATTCATTAATTCCAATGAGAATGGAAATCATCTCTAGTGGATAAAGGAGGAGTTACTCCCCTCATATAAAATTAGGATGAGGTGATGATTCAAGTTAATGAGGATTGACAACCTCAAGGAGATATCTTCACCAATTTTCTAGTTGAAGACATTTTTGTACTAAATCAAGGAACCTCTATTGTATACAATATAAGGGCAAAGAATAAGTCTCTAAGAGTTGGAAATATCATGCCCATAGGATCATCCAATCCTCCTACAAGGAAATAATATATATTTTTAAGTGTGATAGTTACAAAAACTTCTATATCTCCATCAAGTCAAAATATGGTAAGGTATGCTCCTATTCCTCCAGTTTCAAATAGTTATTTACCTACAAGAGTTCAAGATAAATTATTTATGTCTTATTTAAACATTTTATATTATTTAAATAACATTAAAACATCCATTTATCTTTGGGATGTTCTTCATATGGATGGTCAAAAAGAACTTCTACATAAGTAGTTATATGCTATCCCTACTAGTGTATCACCCTCAAATCAAAGTCATGGCCATGTTGATATTATAAATTCTCTTAGTACCATTATTGAACCATCTACTAGGGTTGATAAACCTCCACAATTTTACCTCACCCTCATTTTCGGTGATAATTTAGTACATAATTGCATCATCAATAGTGGAGCTTCTACTTCTATCATGCCCAAAGTTATATCTAACAAGCAAGGCCTAAAATATGAGCCACTAGAAAAAGGGTCATTTAACTAGATGGTACACCTAACAAGATAGTAGGACTGATAAAATTCTTAAAGGTTTTCTTACATGATTTTCCTAGTTTTCTTATCTTGTAAGACACACTTATGGTTGATCTCTTGGTCCACTTTTCAATTTGCCTATCAAGGGACCTTACAGCCAAGATAGGTGGCTATCTCTCAATTGACTAGTCTTTCTTGGACTTTAGAACAAGGTATGGGGCCAAGGTGAAAATTATGACATAAACCCTTGAAAGGTTTCATATTTATCCTCACATTGAGACATGTTCCAATCTAAATTGTGTAGCCCATGAAGAAAAGGACTCTATTGTAGATGATGGCACTTCTTCCAAGCTTGAGGGTGATTTAGATTTGTTTCTTGATGAATATGTCACTAATAATTATTATCATTATATCTATTATTTTTTGGAGAAAAATTATTTAGGAGTGTATTGTATACATGAATAATGAGTACCAACACTTTTAATTGCAAAGGAAAAGGGTGAAAATGATGAGTTTTGGAAGATGTTTTTTGATGGTTCAAGAAGTAGAGTTAGTATAGGGGCTAGTGTTATGTTGGTATCCCCATATAAACAATAGTATTATGCTTCATACATATTTCATTTCAATTTTACTTTTAATGTGGCTAAGTATGAAGGTTTAATTCATGGCCTTCAATGGGCAAGGAGAAAAGGAATCAAAAATTTGTAAGTATGTGGAGATAGTGAATTAGTTGTGCATAAAATGATGAATGTGGTCATTTTTAATAACCATTTGATTAATTCATACAATAATAGGGTATATTATTTTCTTTAAGACTTCAATACATTCAATATACAGTCAGTCTTAAGGAAGTAGAATAGTCATGATGATAGACTAGCTTCCATAGGATCTTAATTTGATACTCCAACTACCATAAAAGAGGAGGGAAAATAGTCTCATATTAAGAAAATTATCGTAAATTATATACTTCATAGTTAATTTTCATATCAAGTGTTTGATAGTGAAAAACACATTGCATGCTTATTACAAAATGAGGCTGAGTTTCTTTCAAGGAATCAAAAGAAAATCCAAGAATAATTGAGTGATTAGATTGTGCAACTAAGAACCAATAATATACCTAAGGGTTTGGTGACCTTATAAATTATCTTCAATGATATTGATAAAAATAAGAATTATAAAGTGAGTATGTCTACAAAATACAATAAATATGAAAGAGTCTTGATCTTCAAAAATAAACTCCTCAAGCTAGGCAAGGTATGTTTTACATTAGAGAAGAAAGCATTCATTAAGTTGTGTAGAGAGTTTCATGATATATTTTATTGGGAATATAAGTACCTCAAATGATTTGATCCTATCCTATCACACCATACCATTGAGGTGGAACCTAGAGTTAAATAGGTTAGATAGAAGCAAAGATCCATCAACCCAAAGGCTGAACAACTCATGGGGTTAGAGCTTACCAAACTCCTTGAATCTAAGATAATATTTCCCATCAAGCATTAACAATGGATAGATAAGATTATGATTATTAAAAATAAGAATGGGTAAAAGAGACTTTGTGGAGACTTTAGAAATCTTAATAGAGTGTCACTCAAATATCACTATCCTTTACCCTCAATAGAGAAGATTTTGCAAATGGTTTTAGGTTCTCAATGTTTTTCTCTTATAGATGGATATTCAAGATATAATCAGATTTTATTTACTGAGAATGATTATTTTAAGATAATCTTCACTACTAAATTGGGGACTTTTTATTATAATAAGATGCCCTTTGGTCTGTTTAATGCCTGTGCCACATTTCAAAGAGCAATAGATATAGCCTTCAAAGGTTTGATCAATGAGATGCTATTAATTTATCTAGATAATATAATAGTGTTTTCTAAATATGATAATGAACACGTTAAACAATTGATACAAGTGTTTGAATTATTTATGCAATACAAAGTATCTCTTAATCCAAATAAGTGCATCTTTATTATTCATGAAGGAAAGATCTTAGGACATATCATTTCCAAGCATGGTTTGGGGATTAATCCTAAAAGAATAGAGGCTAATATATGCTTATCATTTCTATTACATAATAAATTTATTCAAAGATTATTATGCAAGATAAATTTTATAAGGAGTTTCATACCTGGTTTTGCATCTTTGGTGAAACCTATCACTGCTATGCTCAGGAAAAACCAAGTCTTTTCTTAGAATAGAGAGGGAAATATCAATTTTGAAGCCATAAAGAAAGAAATTAAACAATATCCTACTCTTTTTAATCCTAATTTTACTAAATAATTCATGTTGTATTCATTTTCTAGCCTTGATACTATCTCTTCCATGCTAATGCAAAAGAATGATGAGGGTGTGAAGTAGCCAATCTCATTCTTTAGTCTAATTTTATAAGATTATGAAGTCAAGTGCACATTTATGGAGAAACAGGTCTAAACTATCAAAAGGGGAATAAATAAGTTCATACATATGGTTTTAAATAATAGAATTCATGTTATGGTTTCTCATCCAAATACCAAAGAGTTTTTATTGAGCAAAGATCTTAGTGAAAAGAGGGTAGGGTGGATCCTTAAAGTAATGGAATATGATGTTAATATCAAGGTGAAAAAATTGATAATGGGTAAATTCCTTCATGATCATATAGATTTATATTTTAATGAGTCAAAAGAGGAGGCTCTAGTCAATCATGATTGTTCCAAATGAGCTAGTTCATTGCATCCATAAAGTTGAACACAAGATGTGATCAAATTTATTCAAAATGATGAGTATCTTAATGTTATGATTAAATCATAAAGGAGATATTTTAAGTTTTAATCTATTCCATTTTATCTTTTGAATGGTGTGCTCTCTAGAAGATAAATTAATGGTGTGATATTGAGATGCATTGATAATGATCAGTTTGGAGTGTTTCTTGAGAAGTTTTATGATGGGACAACAAAAAGTCATTTCTCTCCAAGAACCAAAACTTCTAAGATCATGAGGGAAATTTATTATTGGCCTATCCTTTTTAAGGATTTCCATGCTTGGGTGAGAAGGTGTGGATAATGTGCTTTCTTTATATGAAAATATAAGATTACAACTCTTCCTTCGAAGCCTATCCAAGTAAACCAACCTTTCATGCAATGGGGTCTTGAATGTATTGATATGATAAACCCCCATCAAGTTCTGATCATAAATGGATACTCAAAGGAAATAATTAAATTACAAGGTGGGTTGAGGTAATAATATTGAAGGAAGCCAATTATATTTCTATCTTGGAGTTATATAAGAGCATCATCATAATATTTGACACTCATTTTACTATTATTTCAGACAATGCTATTAATTTTATGGGTGCTAAGAGAGTTGATTGGGAAAATAGTAATGGGATATTCTTGATCACTTCATGTAACTATTACCCTTAAGGTAATGGGTTCTCTTAATGTATTAACAATAATATAATCAATATCATCAAGAGAAACTTGGAGCATAACCAAAAATCTTGTCACACCAAATTTAAGACAACCCTATAGGATGATAAGATAACTCCCAAGATCTCAAAAATGGATTTTCCTTTTGTGTTTGGCTATGGAAGGGAATCTAGGTTGTCTATCTCTCAAGATTTATTTGCCTGAGAGTTAGCACATCAACTAGAGTTGCCTAGGAATACCCCAATAGAAGAGACTTTGATAGAATTAATAGAGTTGTAAGAGACTAGAGATAAAGATAATTAAGCTATAGGGCATCACCAAGTACTAATGAAGAGGTATTTTGATAAGAAGGCAGCTCTAATATTATTTCAAGAAGGTGACCCGATATTGAAATGAGATGAATATAGATCGAACCCAAGGAGACATAACGAATTTGATACCCTATGGAATAGACCATATGTCATCATCAAGTGCAAGCAAAACAAATCTTATTAGTTAGCAAGGATGAATGGAGAAAAACTACCTATCTTTGTGAATATGATACATTTGTAACCATTTTATTGACAACTGAATGTTAGTTTTGTAAATATTAGATTAGGTATGTACTTCCTTTATTGTTGTGTTGGGTTCCATAATTTCTCATGAAGCACATGCTTGTTTATTTTTTGGTGTCTTATTCTTGTTGTTTTATATTTTTTGGTGTGTTATCAAGGATATTTTTATGTCAAACCTACATACTTGTGACTCTATAACCCAATAGACATAATTAGGCAACTAGTGATGGCATAGTAAGCATACCACCCTTGGTAAATAACCAATAATGTTGACCATTTGTACCACAAGCCAAAATAGGTCAACCCCATATATTAAAAATATTGTATAGGGGGTTTTTATAATGTGATAAGGTATATTGTAGTTCATTTGATGTCATTTCATATGCCATTCTATCTTTGATAATAGTCTAGCTTAGTCCTTGTGTCATTTGGTGTCTTAGGGGTCATTTTAGAGTCATATATTCAAGTGGTAGGTTTTCATGGTGTCAATACAATTCAATATTAGGTAAAATTTCACATAGGCCTTAGATAATCATTTAGAGATGCCAAGGTTCAAGAAAAATCTTTGTGAAACTAGACCGTCATCAAGATGTCATGAAGATCTAGATTGGATAATTCACTTGTGCATTTGATAAATGCACCTTAGAAAGCCTCAAAAGCTAAAATATTATAGCTCCATAGAGTTCATCATGGCAGGAATATGATTTATAAATTTCAATCCCACATGAGATAGCTAGCTCAGGTTATGAGCATTCAAAGTTGGAACTACAACATAAGAAATCCATGCTAATATCAAGTTTGAGCTCCATAAAGTAATCATTTGGGTTCAAAATTATTTAAAAGGTTTAAATTTGATCAAGATATAATGGTTCATGTGAGCTCACATACTGACACATGATATCTAATGGTTCACATTGGGGTCAAACACATCAAAAGGTCTATAGGTTAAAGCCCTTTAAAGAGATATAAGTTGGATAAGATCTAATGGTGTGGATCAACCAAGTAGATATCTAGTGATGTGAGTTCAACTGACAAAGAGGTGGGTCCAAATAAAATCAATGATCAACATTCAATCATACTAATGATCCAATGACATGATCTTAATTTATAAGACAGTGGGCCTAATGAGATCTACAGCTAGCATTCACCCGTATATCTTTATCCAATGGTGAGAATGAAAGTCAACATGTCAAAGGATATTCATGGTATGAAATCAATGGATCACATTCATTCATACCAAGGAAATCAATGGTGTATATGAGGTCAAAAAGTCAAGATTTGATAGTGGGAATCAATGAGGTGAATGAGAACAAAGATAGGTTGGATAATTTTGATTAGCCCAAGTAATTTGTGATGGATAAAGTCAAACCAAAGGATTATTTTTCAACCAAGTAAAAGAAGTATTGTAGGGATCATCCTATCACCATTAGAGCTAAATTAAACACCATTAAAGTGATACATTGATGCATTTTAATTAAGGTACAAAAATGGATTGCCATTAAATCTTAATATGGACCTCTAACTTAAGGGTTTGTGTTATGTAGGGTTTGTTATGTGATTGTGTTCATAATTTTTTAAATAAATATATGTGCATATGGTGAACTCTTAGTTCCCACAAAGACAACATGTATCTATTTTGGGCTTGATATATTCAAGAAAGGGGGATATATAGTCTATAGGTTTGCATTGACATAATGACTATAGGAAAACCAATAGTCTAAGATTGGTTTTTTGTCTATAGTGGACCTATGAACATGGGGACAAGCTTGAGCATGATCCATTTTGAACAAGAGCTATCATTTTAAAGGATGCCATGAAGGTATACATGTAGACACCAAAATTTTCATCTCCAAGACCAACTACATGAAAAGGACCCTTCTCTCCCCTTTTTCATGCCATGATGAACCAATGAAGAGTAGTTAGCACTAGGATAAAGCTATAATAGATTGATCTAATGGTTGTAATAACATTGATTCCAGGACCTAGATCAAAACAACTTGATCTCATCATTGCAACCATTAAGGAGCATCAATGAGGTAATAATGTAGCTACACAACCACTTGAAGTAACCTAGAGCAATTATGAAGCTTGAATGAGCATAAATATAGAGGCAATTTTAAATACGGTTCAAATGGAGTTGAGATCATTGATTCCTCTTTTAGTTCTAGAATCTCTCTCTAAAGGCCCTTTCTTCTATAAGTATAGATTTAGAGCTATTGTTAAGAATCCCTTAGGATGGTATGACTAGAATCTACCAAAAATTACATTTTTCACCTCTTAGAGTAATGAATAGAGTATTTTGTAGTTGTTTACTAATATGTGATTAGTGTTTTATATTTTTTTGATATGCAAAAGTGGTTGTTATCTTCCTTTTGCAAGTCTAAGTTCAACCTATGTGATAATAAATTTTTCTTGTAGGTCATCTGGTGTGTCTTAAGGTTGATTTCTCATGTATATAGTGGATAGTCTACTGTAAGTGCTTCTAATCAAGCCTTACCCTCATTTCCCTCTAGCATAAGTCCATCAAATTGACCTTTAGGTGAATCATTATTACTTATAAACCATTGTAGACATTGCATTACATCTATTCATAGTCTATTAGTGTTCTAATGAGTTAAATATTGATATTAGATGTTTGAACATTTAGTGCATCACCTCCTTTATATTAGGTTAAATTCATGCAATATCTAATTCTCTTCCTCATAATTATTCAATTGGCATAGATAAGAGCATTTCAATATGCATTTATGGAGCTAGCCCTTAAATCTAGAGGCTCATTTCCAATATAGGTACACCCACGTACTTGGAATGTTCTCATGTTTCCCAAATATGGAAGAAGCTTAAAAAAATTCTTATAGGGTGTGAGATTTGGTGACAATAGTGACATTATTAAATGCCTAATTTTTCTTATTATTTCCTTGATGGGTTATGCCAAATAATTAGTCTTACTGCTTATAAATTAATAGAATGATTTTTATTGAGGTAATGATAGTATATAACATCTGTTATCTTTCATTAACATTTTTGTGGCTATTTCTAACATAGGAATTTATGGGGTTTTAGCAAATAAATTATATTTACGTCTTTGATATAATGAATCTGAATTCAATTTGAGTGAATAAATTGAACACAAATTCCTTATATCAAAGAATTATTCTACTTAATAATGTTATTTTATTATATTTACATTAATAAGGGTTCAATTCATTGTATGGAAAATTGGGAATTTTTCTTATGAATAGTTTTTGGAAAATGTTTGATGATAATTATGGCTTATTTTAAGATATTTTATTTTATCAAAATATTGACATAGATGCACTCTTTATATTGTTAGTTATCTAAAAAGGGGGTGGTGTAATGGTAGTTTTATGGATGAAATCCTAACATCGATGATGAAAAGATTAATATAAAATAATAAAAAATTTAGGTTGAGTGATAAGCTATTTGACTTGAGTTGGATTATATTCCTTTATTACGTGGCAGTCTTATTTTTACCCTATTGGGCATGGTGTGTATACTTGTGGTTTTTTTTGTTTTCCTTTTGATTCCCTTTTTATCTTATTGAATAAACTAAATGATTAAATTTAACTCAATCATGATGGTTTTGGGTATAGAATTTATTAATGACTCTTTTAGATTGCTACATGATTAATTTTTATGTTGGACTATGGTGTTTCAATCCCTTGTGGTAATGTTATGTTCATGATTGTTTTTAATTATGTATAGTTACTCATAGGCTATGTGGTTATATTGTAAAAGATACAAAAGTATATTATTGGTTGTATATATCTATTTTTATACTTTAATTGTACCCTTATTTAGTTGAATTTTCTTAAGATTTAAATGCAATCATTATTAAGAGTAATGATCTGAGTTCTATTTACTTTGGTGTTTTTTTATTGGTTGTAAGTAATATTATAGCCATTATAGACTATGCTACTTGTTTAATCCACCCCTTGTATATATTATATAATAGAATAATGTGTTAAAATTTGTTATAATGGTTTGAGTTAACTATAATGAGTATACTATAACTACTAGAAAAGTTCCCTATGTTGAATAAGATGTTTGGGAGGTTCTCTAAGTAACATAATTATAAAATTGTTGGTTGAGATTTATTATTTATTTCAGTAAATCTTGAGTTATACCTTGAATGTTGATTGAAAATTTGTTTACTCACTGGGTGAATGCATACCCCTTATATATGAAGGGAAGTTTCCCCTATTTGGTGGTTGGTTAGAATATGTTATGTTCCTTCACTTTGTGGGTTTTCATCATCATTTTAGATTGATGACTATAAAACCCTATGTTGGATAGGTGTTAAGAGTAAGAATTACCATTCAGAATTTAAGTAAGATGGTACTTGTGAGTTCAAGGAAATGATAAGGGACCCTTGAAACTTGTTATATTTCCTTGTGAATCTTAGTTCTTTGTATTATGTAAATTTTTACTTATAGATTGACTGGTATATCTATTAATGTATTTTTGGTACCGAACTTGTTGTTGGTTGATTGAATCTATATTTTTATCCATGTATGGAAATTGGTCAAAATTAAACTTTAAGTGGTTCTTAATAAATCGTATAGTTTTCATGCTATCTAAGATGGTTCCTTTCAATGGATGGAATTTAAATCCTATTGTTAAAAAGATACTATTAAAATAACAATATATTGATGATCATTATTTCATTTTTGTTAGATCTATGATAGATGTTGGTTCTAATTTATGTTTATGTTGCATTATCATTATATTATAAGTAAATAAGAGTATGAATAATACTATTGATAAATCTATGCAGCCAAGTGAAATTCAAATGACTGCACATTAGATTGAAAATAACAATGAATGTGGTATGAAATTAATGCTAGTATGGTGGAAATTTATGGTACAACAATAAGAGGTCTTCTCATAACATCTGTATGAGCTAAAATTAAACTTGTATGTGAATTATTTATAGTTATACCATATTAAAGATATAGTGGTTTCTAGAATCACATTTCATCATAAGGATGGAGAATAGAAATATTGATACAATAGTCATATCTCTACCCTATACCTATAAAGTAGAATCATTTTTATTACCCAACATTTAAATTAAAATAATTATCATGTTTCTGTTTAAACTGGTATTTTCAGAGGAAGATGACTTGTCAATCTTGTGATGATGTGATTTTTAATGTGTTTTGTTGTAGGAAAATATTTATCCTAATTAACCATTAGGTGATAATTTTATAAAATTTATATTTTATTTGGATCTTATTTATGCTCAAAATTGAGTTAATAATCTCATTATATTGTGATTCTTATCGACAATGTAATGGATAGATGCTTTGATTGATTTTTAGGAGCTATATATTTCTATAATCATTTGTGTCTATTTTATGACATTTCCATTATTATATGGTCATTTCATATTTGACTGGATGGGTATATGTATTTGAAATAATATAATGAAAATGTCTTTGTTCTTCATGGAGATCTTGTAACACATGGATGTTAGAATGAAAAAAGGAATAAATTATGTAATTATGAGAATGCATTTCTACTAATGGTCTTATTTGAATGTTCATAGTTTTCTTTTCCTTAAGCCTAGTTGAGCTATTTAGTATACCTATATTTTCCAAATAAATTAAGGGTATATTCACACATATAAACATTAATGGCTTCCTGAACTCGTACAAACATATTCTAGTCATAATAAGAGGCTTCATTATTGGTTGACACATCTCATTTTTTATTTGAAAGTATGTTTTTTCATTTACTCATCGAATTAAGATGGATTATTGTTGAGTTATTCATTTCATACTTTTTATGTTACAAATAAAACTTATATTTTGAAAGGAAGTCTTTCATGTTAATAATTACTCCTTTTCCATAATGAGTCATAGTGACTTGAAAACCATTAATGAAATATTATCCTCAATTATAAGTCCATCATCTAAGATTATGTTAGAAAGGTTTCCTAGATGGTATATGAACTTTTAAGTCTCAATGGTTTCCTATAATCCATTATTATTAAGGATTAAGTTGTTGTAACATGACTATTATTTATTAAAAATATCATTTAACAACTTGTTAAAGTGGGTCTAGATAACTAATCTAAAAAGGTTTGTGATTCTAATTCAATAACCTTCATTGCATCTTATAAATAGATGATCTATGCAAAATGGTGTTAAACTATCTTGTCACTCTCAAAATAGATTATAAACTTTGAAGAAAATAAAAAGACCAGAACTTTATTGGCAAAGGAATGGCTAGGTGAATACCTTAACCTTGGGTCCTCATGTTGGTTGAGCTATTATTTACCCCTATCATGGCTCATAATTATTATAAATGTCTTAGTATATATCCAATATGGAGTTTATATTTCATCCACATGGATTAACATGGTAATTTAAACCCAATCCATTTGGGTTATGGTTAAATAGTGGATTTTGAATTACTTTTGGAATTTTGATCATTTGTTCATGTAATCAAATTATGAATTTTAGTAGGAGCTAAAGTAAATCCTAGAATTGTATTATTCCTTACAAACCTATTAGTTTTAAATAAATAAATAGTAAATTATTAAATCATTGCCTTCTCTTGGTTAAGTGAATCATTTTATCAATTACCTTTCTAATGTTCAATGGATCTTGCATAATACTAATTTTGATTATGTTAGAACTATTGTCCTAATAAGTAATAAAGATCTAAATTATGTATCATTATATTCTATAAAACCATTTTGGTAAATTGGTAAGGATTCCATTAACTCTATTCTTGAGTATTAGGATCTTTAGTGTTCTAAAGTTATTAATAACAATTTAATAGTAATGCTTACTCTTTAATGAGTTTAAAATTGGTAATATTCCTGATGGAATGGATGATAAATTATATCTAGAGACTTTTTATATTTAAAATAAGTTTATAAATAATACTCTTACCATGAAATTACCCAAAAAAATATATAATTTGAACTAGTTGGGTTATTTAATTTGGTATCAAATCTTATGCTCTAAGGATTTTCCATAATATGTCAATCTCCATGGCCTTGGTTAATGTCAACCCTATCTATATTTGGATTGCATAAGGAGGATTTTTATTGACCTTAATTCTACCTATATGGGTGGGTTAATAAGAGTCAACATGATAAAATTCACTATTGGATTTAAGGTGAATGCTCAGTATCTATTGATGATTACAAAAGTAGGCCATCATAAGATTTTTAGGTTAATAAATAATTGAAATGTAAGAGTGTGTGACCTTAAATTGTAAGGGAGGATTAAGGGTAGAATAACCTATTTACATGGGAAAATAAATTAGTTTAAAAAATTTCACTAGTAAAGGACCAGATTTAGTTTGTATGCTATGCATGATTGGTTGACTCTACTATGCATACATACATTACCTATAATCTTGAGTATATTATAATGAGGGATGAATACAACCACTATTTTTATTGGTAAGATGAACACTAGATATATTAGATATGTTTAAGATCCCATGCTTCTGATAGTACTAATGATCTACGTGGGTATGATTCTTAAGGTAATTTTTACTAATAATAGTTTGTTGACTATTAATGAAGTCTTTCATTTTTAATTAAGTAATTAAATATAATTTATATTTAGATTGTGATCAAATGGGATGATTAATGTTGTATCTTGAATTATTAAATGGGTCACCTCTTGAAAAATAGTAGTTAAATTATTGATTTTATGTAATAATGTTTTATTAACAACTATAACAAGTAGCTATATATTTTTGATTGGTTTATGTGTCACTATAAGTGACTGGTATGAGAAAAATTATAATGTTATTATGTTATGATGAGTTAAATATTTGATTATTATAGTATCTCAAATTCAAGGATTATTGAACTAATATATCCCTCTTGTGATGAGTGGCTTTAAGTTGGGTAAATCATCTCAACATGTATAAGTTACCCCTAGTTGGGTAAGGCTATTATAAGGTTTACTCACTCATTATAGGTTTGAAATGAGGATGGGGTGAGAAAAATATTTGGTTAGTGTGTGGATATGATTATCTATGATTATTGTCTATTTATGAAAGCTTAGTTGACTAGTTGTAGCCATAACATAGTTTGAAATTGAATATTATGCTATGTCTTATAAAGTTGAGTTCTTAGAATCTATGAATTCCATATAAAATTACTGATTGAGGGAAATTATAATTTCCACAATAATAATATGACCTTCACCCTAAGCCTTGGTTGATTCCATCCTTTCCATGACCATGCTATGTAAACTAAATAGTAATAGTCAACCATTACTTTATTTGGGTAGGCCAATTGGGGGACTAGTGATAAAAGATTGTTATTGGAAACGAAGGGATGAAATACTAGTTTATGTTAAAGGCTTTATATTTTAGCCATAATGTGATACTTGAATTATGGTAGTCTTGGGAGGATCGAGGGTATGACTTAAGATAGGAGGGCTAAGTAGGGGTGGATATGATTGAATTTTTAGGGCAAGTTAGAGAACTTTGAGTATTCTTATTATTGAGATGTAATACATGAGGTGAAAACTTGTGGATAATTATCTAAATCTCCTGAATATTTGATATCAACCAGGATGACATATAAGCATCAGGTGGATTGATGAGATTCATGGACCCTTTTGCTTCCACTCTAAATGTTCTTGTGTTGTAATGTGAGAATACCTTGCCATGATCTAACAAAAAATTGAGTCAAGTATGTGAATTATATTTCATGTGGTTCCTTCATTATATGTAAAATAGTTATATGTTGTATATGATTATAAAAAATATGTAACTTTTTTAATTTCTCCATGATATGTGCATAGAATCAACCCTGTGAACTTTTATTTGTTCATTATTAATAAAATTTTCATGTGGGTATCTCATATATGCATGACAAAAAATAAGTATAATTTGGTGATTTTTAGAACCATGTAATTTGTGAACTTTAATGTGGTCATAAACTCTTGTGATTTAATTCCCCCTCTCTGAATTAACCTTTATAAATTAAAATCTAGCAAGGTATAGTATTATATTGTGTGGTGTAACCCAACATCATTGCTTTAGTATTAAGAATTGATGAAATTTTGAGGTTGAAGGTAAATAAACACTAAATCTACATTGATCTCTATTGGGTACGGGATAGGGAGTGAAACCTTTCTTAGGATGAAAACCCACTTCTCCCTTTTTCATCAGGTAGCCACCTTATTCATTTAGGTATGTACACCATGAGTGTAATAATTTTGTCATGGGATATATTGACCAATTTATATATTTAGGAATATAAATGTGTTAAATTTAATATTGTGATCTTTTATCCACCATAAAAAACCTCATAGTTGTCATATCTCTTGAGCAATCAAGGACACTCAAAGGAGTGTTCATTGACTATCAAGTGGTGGGAGTAGGTCTCAATTTATTTTCACTATCATGTATATATTTCAATTTTTTTTAAGTATCATCATGATGTTTGAGTATGTTTGGATGTCTTTGATAAAGGATTGAAGTTGTTTTAGTGATCTAGAGTGCCTTAATGAAGATGATTGAATATGGTAGTTGATGACTCACCATGAGATTTTCTAAATTATTCAATATATATAAGGTATGTGGACTACTAGCCTTGAAAGGGTGATGAAAATACATATAAGCCTAGCTAAAAACTTTAAGACACCTATAAGGTACTCTTTGTGATATTCATTAACAAATCCTCTTTTGATGCTATATGTATGCTATCTAAAAGAAAGGTTTTGGTCTTAAAATGATAAAATTTAACTTCAAGTGGCCACTATATAATTAATAACATATTTAATCACCCTCATGGTCCTTATATTGCTTTATTAAAATGGTTTTATGATTTGAAATTGTCCCCTCTATGAGTTTATAAAATAGTTTTGTCATCAAATAAACTTAGATGTGAAACATATACCATTTTACTCTTCAAAACGTGTTCACTATTTTTAGATTCCCTTTAAATCACATTTTTCCTCATGTTACCCTAAAATGGTGGTTTGGAACTGAAACATGAGGAAATGAAGGAGAATTTATAGGATTCAATATCCTTTTCTAGTGATACAAATCCATATAATATGGATTTGATAAGGAGAAGTCATAGCGATGTTAGAAGTACTTGTTATATGAAAATGGTGAAGAAATTATAATGTTTTAAGTCTTAAAAATCTTATAATTGATGTGTTTTCCCTACTCATTTTATTTTTAGATATCAATAGAACTTTAGGTTTGTGCTCAGTTCATACAAAAGAGGAAGAAATAATAATCAAGATCTTAACCAAAGGAAATAGGCCTTGTGACCTTCCAATAATGGGTATTTGTTTATGGTTTATTCTTATAAAATTTACAAAAAAATGATAATAACTTAAGGTTTCTAGTCACATTTCACATCTTCATAAGGACAGAGAAGCAATACAATTTTGTTGAGTTTTTGACTATTTTGACCAAACTAATGCTTATTCTTGATTAATTAGGTATTAAATAGACCTTTCATGACTTAGCATATTTAACCAAATTTATGAATATATAAATATAAATAAAACATAAATTACTAAATCTGTAGTCTAGTTAGAATGGGTGTATAGTTCAATGGTTGATTCAATGTTGTCAAAGTACAATAAGATATTGTATGAGATGTTTCATTCATAATCATGTGTCCTTATTTCAAGTTTATAAATGTTTCCTCAAATCCTATGATATCCTAGAGACCATCAATATATCCTCAACACCATTAGAGTCTCATCTAGTAGATATTAAGGTAACTTACCATATGTTAAGGTAATTTGGAGAATCCCAGGTTTCTCTTTCCACTGTGTATGCCTCTTTGAGAGCCTTCAAAATGATATATATTGTTAAGGAATATTATTATCCTCACATATGATCCTTTAATACTATTTTTACTATAGATTCATGTTTCAATCCATCCCCCCATGATTCGTTCCATTTTCATAACTTGGTCAGTTCCATTCACTATTGTTATAAGCTTATCACTCCATTCTTAGTCTCCATATATACTTCATTATCACTAGAGATATTATCATCACTTATTAATATCATGAATATAACTCTATGGTACTCATAAATGTTTTTAGGGATCATCATGATCATGAATATGATTTATGCTACCTTAAGCCATGCTAAAATGGTAA
Source organism: Torreya grandis (assembly GCA_037957365.1). NCBI lineage: Eukaryota > Viridiplantae > Streptophyta > Pinopsida > Cupressales > Taxaceae > Torreya > Torreya grandis. The sequence continues at coordinate 1,035,582 of JARHVA010005039.1, read as the reverse complement.
ATAATCACTTACATCTAAGTGCACTTCATGAAAGTGGTGTATAGAGGAGGCTAGAAGAAGTCTCAATGAAAGGAGTTTGATTTAAATACACCATAGGTTATTTTAAATGGATGAGTGAGTTCATAAATCATGTCATTGACCTTTTCAAGGTCTCATCCTATCTCAATCCGTATAAGCAATAGTGGATCATCACCTATAGTCATATGCTAGGACATAATTACGTTACCTCTACAAAGTGAGTTTTCTATGTATTGGATTTGGAAGGGACAAAAAGAATGGATTTTAATGTTGTGATAAAATTACAAAGGTCCTTATTATGTTCCAAGGAAACATAACTTGTGTCAGTCATAAATAATGGCTCGCAGTCAATAACCTAGTTATAACCTATGATCTTTTGGAGAATCAATAGGTTTGTTCTAAAGAGAGAAGATAGTGTTTGTATGAAATAAGAGTTATGAGCCAATTAAAGGATTAATATAAGTTAAAGGATATATTTATAAGGTCTTAGACCCAAAGGAGACAATTAATGTGTATCAATAGCCAGCTTAGTGGAGTTATGTAGCTAGGTGAAAGAAGCGTAATATTGTGCATTAGAGTGAAAGTTAAACTTGTCAAGTATGGAAAGATGAAGAATTATTTGAATCCTAGATGAGTTACTTAATAAATTTCAAATTAATTGAGGTATTTTATGTTGTTTAATCCAAATACATGATAATCAATAATTTCAAAGTCACCTATAGGTACTAGGTATAGTACTATGTACTTGAACAAAGATAAGTGGTTAAAATATTGGCAAAGGGTGTATAAAGGATAGTTGTAACTTATTTAAAAATTCAGTCATTTTCAAGGACTATAAAAATCCTAATAATCATGGGAAATTTTTAAAACATAGAGGCACAACAAAAGTAAGATACAATACCCTTGTTCTTAAGAGCGCTTATTTGGATTATAGGAAGATGATGATTGTGCGTATGTTTAAGGGAGTGGTGTCCAATTAAGGATGATTTATACAATGTATTAACACCACTAGACCAATCATACACCTTATAAAAATTAAATTTTTAGAGTATATCTTAGACCTATTGAATCATAAGAGTCTTTATAGTCATAGTCAACACCTACAACCAATGTTGGGAGAATTTGAGGTTTTGAAGCCTCTATAGGTATAGATAGGCTGTAAAATTTCGTAAAAATTATAATTATAACTATATTATATCATTCATGCTATTCTCAATGTTATAAAATTAGTGAAAACATTCACTATTTTGTTTCAAAATTACCCTAGTCTATTAACAGTCAATAATGAGACCAAGTCAACTATTTGGATGTTTGTAGATAACACAGGAGGCTAGGGATTCATGTAGATGTTTGTGAATAAATAAAATGTGATGGTAAATATTCATATACTCTATGGTATTAAAAAATATTATCTTTTAATTCAAAATTCCCTTGAGGGCTGGTAGATGGAGACAAACCTTAAACCTAGTAAAAGACTCTGCCACCATGTTGAGATAGATCCATGTTGAAATATGCTTCAAAAAATATCCAAATGAATTTTGAATGAGTTTAAATTAAATCAAATACATTATCATCACTAATATTAATATTATTTGACACTAATTCCACTCATATAATCTATTCTAATTAATCATGTCCTAATATCACCCCTTCCTAGTCATTTATCTAATGTCCCCCTCAATATTTCTTCATCCACTAACTATAGTCTTATCCCACTTCACTAATTATCCTAAATAACCATTATATTAATCTAACCATACTTATATATTATTTGTAAATTTTAAATTTCCATGACCCTCTTACCCACCTACTAGCTTATTCCTAGGCTTTCCTACACACCTAGTCCCTAATCATCCACCTAATCCCTATATAATCCCCTACCTAATACTAATTAGTACCTAAGAGGATTATATAATTCTCTAATTATAGAATCCTCTCTATTCTCACCTCTCTTCTCTAGAAGCCTCTAAATCTATAGGCTTCCAAGGAATTTTAAATTATTTTTAATTCTCCACCATTGATCTCCATAATATAACTTTGAAATTCAACCATTGATTTATCCCTCCTTATATTTAAACAACTCCACTCCATGGAAGACTATATAGAAAATATATGTCCAACCATTAAATAATTGAGTTCATAATATTCCCATGTAAATCCAATCCTTAAATCCATGCATCTAAACATCCTTGATCAAGCTATAGACACCAATATCGTGTCAACCCCCCTTGGTCCCCTTCTAAACATTGACACTCCTAATCCACACTTGCACACATTATTAATTTAAAAACCACTTATTTTAAATTAATTACCTCATCTTGGACACCTCACCTAGACACCTCACCCTAAGACCATTTCTTAGCCTATGAGTCAGCTTGAGACTAGGTCCTCCAAATCCTAACTACCCATGACCTATTCTCACTCCATCTTAAATCCATAACCAACTCCCATGCCTCATAAACCCTTGTTTTGATCGTTATCCAATAGAAAAGGCACTTGGTAGGTGGATAAATGGGCAAAGAGCTAAAAATATCCTTTTACCTCTTCTCTCTCTGCCGACGTCGGTAGTTCTATGTCAATGCCGGCAAGATCACTGACATCAGTTACATAAGCCAAGCTCTAACATTGAGCTATGGCCACCTTGTCATAAATTGACATGCACACTCTGAGATTTCAAGCACTAGAACTTGACTATCATTCTCTTGGCTACTGAAGCTCTACACAAATCATTCCAGAGACTGGATTGAAAGATTGTACGAGGACCTCGAGCTACTGAATTAAATAAATCCATGTTCGCTTCATTGGCTCATAACACTGGTCACATTAGCCATAATGGGAATCACTATTCTGACACCTCTGGTTCTTCACCTTATTAAAGCTAAGTACTCTGGTTTTCATTTTAGTGTTTTAGAATATATTGCCAATTAGTTTTCATTTTAGTGTTTTAGAATATATTTCTAAATACTATTGAGATGTCCAACTTCTTCCGTGGAGGGGCTGAAATGCCTTCCCCTTGTTCTCACCCCCTTTTCACACTAATCCTTTACCTATAACCTTCCTTAGACCTCATTCACCTTCCCGTAACCTTGCACCAACCTATGAACTTCTAGAAACCTCTCTGTCTATCCCATAAATACTCTAAAAGCTATCTAAGGCTGACGACCCCAACCAACATCGATAGACCAACTGACATTGGCAGACCAACTGATGTCAGCACCTTCAGCCAGATTGACATCGACAACCCAACCAATGTCGACACCATTTACCTAACTGACCTCAATAGACCCACTGATGTCAGTGATTGTGTTTTGAACCACCAAACCAAAAAGCCATCCAAACAACCCATGTAGACCAGATAAAACCTTCAACCAGCCTTCTATAGCATTTTGAGATACACACACTGCAAGGAATAAGTACACGCCATCTACTTTTCTATTTCTTTAGTCATTTATCATTTCTTCCTTTACAATACTTTTATCTTTAAATAGTGGACTATCATCCATTAAAGAGCTTCATGCTTTCAAGACCGAGCGCATAGCTTGGCAGTCCACCATAGCCTCTTCTAACATCTTTCTTGTTTAAGTTTCATTCTTACTATAGGTGTTTCCTCCACATCCAAAGAGGAGCTCCCACAAGGCTTGGATATGGTGTGCACTAAATCTGGGTAACATCAGAGGCATAACATCTTAACCTTAGTTTCTTTCTCATTTGAATGCAATTAGTGAAAATTTAGAGAAACATTCTAGCATGCCCAGTGGGATGCTTGGATTTTTCCTTGGGTTCATTATTCTTCTTTTAAAAATCAAATTTTCATGTAGATGCATTAGAAAAATATTCACTTCTTACATCCCCTCTTCTATCTTTTTGTTTCAAAAGGAAATCATTAGCAAAAGTTAAAAAGAACATCTCTTTTTCTTCTTATTACTTCTTTCATGCATCATAGAGTAGTGAAAAACTCATACTCTTTACCTATTCTCCATTTGTTTGCATTTGAATAACATATTTTGATTTGGGTTAAAAACTACTGCATTTCATTCTTGCTTGATGCACACTTATCCCACTTAGTAATTAAATCATTATCAATGAATCATAGTGCACAAGTGACACAACCAAACCACAATCACTTCAAATCAAACACATAAAATTACTTGAGACAAGGCCCATCTAGGATTTCATCACCTAGCAGACACCTTACCCCACCTGGCGATCCTACTTGGATTTCACCACCAAGAGGAGGACCCACTCTATTGTCTAGTAGAGTATAAACTATAGGGAAGGTATATTTTGGCTAAGCAGTCTAGCTCAGCTCTAGGTTCGTTGAGTGAAGGGAGCAAGCCCCATCACCAAGCCACGTACTGACCCTAACATAGATATCTTTGAGTACCATAACACAACCTGAAACCAACCATAGACTTCCTCTCTAGGAACTATTCTACAAGCCCAACTCCCCACACATTCTCTTAAGGCATAAGCCACCATGACTTTAAAACTCATTCTTAGGAATCTAACATTTTAGAGGTTGCTTGCCTAATCATCTATTCTACTAGTTTTATCTAAGTGTTTGAGCTGGTAAGGTCATACCATTCTAAAGTCCAAAACAACTTAGAATATCTTCTTCTTCCAAAAACTATCAATCTTCTATGTTTTTGGAATTACACAAAAATCAACATCGGTTTCTCCACCAATGTCAGAAACCAAAACTTCATTGACATCGGTTAGCTGACTAATGTCGTCAACATTTTCTAACTGATATCAGTTAAACAACTGACATCGGTCACTATCAATAAATTAAAAAAAATTCCAAAAAGCAAGCTTAAAACCCAATTTTTTTATGTTTAACACAAATTTTGATTTTCTAAAACTAAAACACATAGTTTTTGGAACCTAAACCCCTTTCACCTTAGATGGTCTTGACACATAGTCAAGACAAATTCCTTGTTGACCACACGAGTCAATAGCCACTCCCACCTTCGCCATTTGTGCCAAGTCATCTAATGGAGTATACTTCAAACACTAGGCATACTCCTATCCAACCTACCCCTGATCAACCTCCTATTGTTCCCAAAGGGGATCAAGATTTTGAGAGATTCCTTGACAAAAATGTCAAGGCTCTCCAACATTATCTTGCTAGAACCCAAACATGAGATCCTTCGAGTAACCCTATTTATGGGATGCCAACTTCTTTGGTTGAAGCAGAAATGATATCAATAGTATCCACTACCCAACCTATGATCACTCAGGCCACTGCCTTGACCAGTAACCCAACCATGGCCAATGTTCAAGATTTGGCCTCCCCTTCTATCCTTTCTTGCCCTACCTCCATCAGGGTTTTTGTACCCCCTCAAATGCAAACAATTCAACCAAGTTCGACACCTTTCCAAAATTTTATTGTCTCTATCCCATCCACTTTGTGCCTATAAACATGAGAATGACCACTTATTCTTTAACTAGTGTGACCACCATTCAACCACCCTTAGCGGCATCTAGTCAAGTTGTGCCCTCTAATTTCATGGTACAAGCCCCCTTGGCCTCAACATTGGCCCCTATGACAAACTATCAGTATGTTACACCTACATAAATGTAACCAAGTACATCATACACCCCTTCCAACACCTTCCAGGTACCCTATAACTTAGGGGGTGGCCCTCATGCCAATCCATCTACCGATCTAATTAAGATGTTGATGGATAAGATGTCCAACATTGAGACATCTATTTTAAGTTCAAGGAGTGTTCTTTCATATGAAAAAATATGTAATGAACCTATCCACCCTTCAGTTCCTATTTGACCATACCCTATTTAGTGGGAACTCCTAATATTTACTCACTTTTAGAATAAAGAGGATCCACAACAACATCTACGAGCGCTTAGACATGCTTGCTACCTCATAGGACATGATGATGCATTATTGCTTCACACATTCCCTATGTCACTTTCTTGCACTGCCCTTGACTGGTATAGATCCATTACCAATCATTCTCTCTTCACCTTCATTCAACTTTCTCAGCTATTCCTTGATCATTTCTTAATCAATATTACCAAGAAGGTCTCCATCATAGACATTTATTCTATTAGATAATTTGAGGATGACTTAATAGCTAACTTCATCACCTGTTGGAGAGGTTTGATCAACTAACTCTCCTTCTCACTACCTCAACTTGAGCTCATTGAGATCTTTTCAAGAGAATGTGCCAAGCACATCTCATCCACTCTGTGGGTTCAAACTTTCGACACATTCGATGAGGCTTTCACTATGGCCTAAAAGCTTGAACTCCATACAATCGAAGAAGACAGGGTCAAATTGTGTAACAAAAATACCAATACAAAACCCAATGACCCTTCTTCTTCCAAACCTTCTTCTTCCCACCCTATGTCTAAGGGATCAATGAATGTTGTGGTCCTTAGGTCATCACCTTCTACCACAACTAACCAATCTGAGCCCTCCACTTCATAAAATATCACTAGATAATTCCAACAATAGTATGAATAGCGATGATACACTCTAATAAGAGAATCATATGCTTCCATATTGGATAATTTAGTAAAGTAGGGAGTCCTCAACCTCCCTCAAATCTAACCACCTATCTAATTTGAGCCCTCATGAGCCATCCCTACATGGTATAGAGAAACTAACTTTTGTAACTATCATCGTGTCAAGGGTCATAACACGGATAATTGAAAAACCCTAAAAAACATTGTTCAAGACATGTTAGACAAAGGGGACCTTGTATTGGATAACCCTAATGCACTGGCCAACCAAAACATGGATGTCTTTAGGCAATCATTTCCTAACCATACCCCAAGTCAAGAATGCAACATACGCATGGTCAACATAGTATTTCATTTCCTTCCTATCCAACCTCTCCCACAATCTGAAGAGGTTAGTCAACCCATTTCTCCACCATGGGTAGAAGAGCCTATTTTACCCATACCACCCCCATGCAATGAAGAGCTCCCTTTGCCTCACCTTCTTCCTCGTGTGGATGAACCCATTTTACCTACATCACCCCCATGACATCAAGCACTTCCTCTACCCATTCTTCTACCTCATGAGGAACCCATATTACATGTTCCTCTTACCTCCACCTCCCTTCTTCTTCTACCATTGGAAGAATTTACCATTCATACCCCATGCCCTCATGTAGAAGGGGCCATCATCTATCTTCTTTACCCTTTAGAGGAGCCTTCCTCTCTTATTTTTCCTCCACCGATGGAGGATAGTCCTCCATCCACCCCCCTTTCACACGTAGGAGAGTCTACTTTGACCTCTCCCATATTGGAAGATGCTTTGATGGTACCAATGCCAGTGACCCTACCCTTATCCTTCTTATTACCAATGGAGGATCATACTTTCCCTGCTCCTAGATCACACGTGGAAGGCATGATCATCCCTACGCTCTATCTACTTGAAGAGCCAAATTCTCCAATCCCTTCTCCATTGAGAGAAGAACTCGCCACCTCACCCACTTCAGTCGAGGAAGATCTGGTGATGATTCTCTCTTGCCTTTGGCCTATGATCACTGCATCTAACACATTTCCACTCTTGTAATTGCCCAAATCCTCTTAAAGACTGACTATAAGGCCTCACGCAATGTCATCTAAACCCTTCTCTTAATTGGTAGAAAACTTAAGATTCCTCCATTCTAGGAACCTAGAGTATGAGGCATTATGGGAACAACTTAGGGCTCCTCATCCTACACATCCCACTTTGCCTTATATTGCCAACCCTTTCGTGATGATTTACCCCAAAGTATCTAATGAGGATTAGGTTTCCACTTCTAAATCATAAGAAGCTCAGCCTTCCACGTCTGAATCCAAACCCTCACAGGCATCCACCATGCTGAAATAGATTAGATCTCTCAGTGTTCACCCTATATCAAACCTAACTCACCCACAAGTGAAGTTAGATTTAAACCTTAGCCCACATAGTAGTGGTCCTCACACCATACTAAAGGAGGATGCTAAACCACATCAGTCTACTCCTCCCCTACCTTCACCATTTCCCTCTATCTTGGGTCCACATCCTTCCAATTTAACAGGAGTGCTCCCTATTCCATCACCTCATAAAGACAAACTACCTCCATTACTCCCTCTACCTGTCAAAAACATATTTCCTCCAAGAAATTTGACACCTCTCATCAAGAAAGTGCCATCTATGTGTGTGGCCACACCACCAACCAAAAAGGTGGTATGAAAAACTCCCCCTACAACTCCTAAATAGAAGTTGTCAACCCTTACTACAACAACGAGCATACACCAATTAGTGGGTTCCTATGCTTCACTGTTATGCCAATTATTGCAGTCTTTTAGCATCATTCTCCTACCCATTAAGCCATACCAACCTCTCAAATCAAAACCATCTTGGTTTGATGACACTCAAATCTACTTGTATCATCACACACTTGGGCATGATACTAAGAGTTGCTACACTCTTAAGGTTGTCATTCACCAATACCTAGAAAAGGACACCCTTGTCATAGAGGATTCTCTTGACCACCTTTTTGACAAACTATCGACACCATCCCATGCCTCCCAAACCTCCTCACTTGAATCAAGATCCCAATGCGAGATTATGGTCCCTCTACCACCTTCTTGCCCTTTATTTTAAATCAACACTATTAATGTGGCCACCAGGTCCCAAACCCTAAAGGATAAAGGAAAGGAGTAGGTTTTTACCCCTTGGACATATCCATTTGCTAAGCCCTCTCCACCACCAAAGCCCAAGATTTCTATCTTGGGCACATCTCAACCAACATCTTTGGGGGCAATTCATGACTCCATGGTGAAACAACTTCACCAAACCTCTATGAAGATGTCTTTGTATGACCTAATACAAAGATCTCTGCAACATCACCAAGCCTTGATCAAAGCTTTATAGGTAGTGGAGGTCCAACCTGAAGACCCCCAACCACTGGCTACTTTAGTCAAATTGTTACACCATTTGGCATTGCCCTCATATATCTCAATTGAAATCAACTTTGTTGGAAATATCAAATCTAGTCCACATGATGTTTGGTATAAACAACTTGTTGACTACTTGACTTATTCTATCATTCCTCCTGACCTCTCTAGCAATAGATGGTGGGATTTTATCAAGAGTACTACTCAATACACCATGCTAGGGGGTCTTCTCTACAAGTGAGGTTTCAATGGCCTCCTTCTCTAATTCCTAACCACCACTGAGACATCTCATGCCATCAAACAAGTCCATGATGGGATTTGTGGAGGACATTTTAGTGGTAACTTAGTTACAAAGTGCATCCTCTACCTGGGCTATTATTGGCCCACTCTTAATGAAGATTGTAGTGACTATGTTCAGCATTGTATCAAATGCTAGCAACATGCTAACCTACTTCATGTCCCTAGCCATGATTTATAAATTGCTAAGGATTTTTGGCCCTTTTTAAAATGGGGCTTAGATCTAATCAGTGAGATTAACCCTCATTTGTCTCTCTGACATCAATCTATTATCACGGTGACTGAATATTTCACTAAATGGGTGGAAGTTGTTCCCCTCATCTCCACTAAAGCCAAAAAAATCATTGACTTCATTAACCATCACATCATCTGTCATTTTGGTGTACCTCACAAGATAATCACTGATAACAGTAAATCTTTCAAAAATAAAACCATCCAAAAGCTTTGCAACACTTTTGGCATCAAACTCAGCTTCTCCTCACTTATTATCCATAAGCAAATGGACAAGCAGAAGCTTCTAACATAATCCTAACTAAAATCCTAATGAAGGTGGTCAATGACACTGGAAGGGATTGACACACTCACATTCCCTTCACTTTGTGGGCCTACCACACTAGCATCCAAACCCCTATGGGTGCTACAACTTTCTCCTTAGTGTATGGAACTGAGGCCATCTTGCCTCTTAAAGTAAAAATACCTTCTCTTCACATCTCTTTGCATCACATCCTCTCTAACAATGACTTTCATCAAGATCGATTAACACAACTTGAGTTACTCAATGAACGTCATCTTTCCACTCTTAATCATCTTCATATCTACCAAGATCGCATCAAGCGTGCCTACAACAAAAATTTAAAAGAGTGATATTTCAAAATTGGAGATCTCATCCTTAAATAAAACCAACATGTGATCAATATGGAAAGAAGCAAACAAGGTAAGTTTGCTCCTAATTGGCTTGGACCTTATATAATAATGCACAAGTATGGATCAGGCACTTATCATCTATCTTCTCTCAAAGGCCAACTAAAACTTGAGCCCCTTAATGCCTTGCATCTGTGACCATTTTACTATTAACCAAGTAATCATTCACTTGATGTTTAACTTGAGCTCATCCCTTGAACAACCCCCGTCATCCTCATTCCTATTCCTTTCAACCCTTTTCCCTTACAAAAGTTAGTTATCCCTTTTTTAATCATTAATGCTTTGTCCTAATAAAAGGGAAACCCCTAAACCTCTATAGTCTAGTCCATGAATAAAAGTTTAGTTAACAAAAAAAAAAAAAAAAATTGGGATGCCTAAAAAAATATTAAAAGGTCATAAACTATAAATGTAGATTGCTCCCTTGAAGGATAGCTGCATTATTGTTGTAATTAATAGACTACTCCCTTGAAGGATAGCTATTCAAAGAAATCAAAACATACAAAGGAAAATATAGACCACTCCCTCGAAGGATGGCTATGCCCAAATTTTGCTACAAAAATAGCACCCTCTCTGAAGCTTCCCGCATCGATTAGCTTCACATGACCACAAAACAAAAACAACATCCCCAAGTAGACTTCCCACATTAATCAGTCTACCCAAAAAAAAATTGACTGACAAACTATTAAGTCATGGACTTGCCTATAGTCATTCTCAGGGTCACCTATAAAAGGGGCAAAATTATCCCTGCTAAAAAGGGTTACGCTATCCTCACATATCACATAATCACACTTATTAACCTAAAATACCCAAGGGATTTTGAGCTCACATAACGTCAAGTTATTAGGTTACTTCTCTAACAAAAACCAATGGTCAATGACATAATGCATGAATGGGGATTTTATTTTCAAAAACCCTATCTATGTTATCATTATGGTCCTTTTCAATGAAAGAGAAATGCACCTTTCACTTCTTACACACCTTCATCACATGCCAGTTTATCTTTTAGGATGCAATGTCTTAAAATTATATGCTCGCATATTTTCATCTCATAATTTTCACTATAAAGTTATGAACCTAACATTCAACTCAATAGTATCATAAATAACATCACATGTTTCTGATAAAATACAACCAAAACATTTTCTAGCCACTAACATAACATCATGATTTATTTAATGCAAATACCAATTTGTGTTATATAAATTATCATAGCCCATTCACATTAGTTTCTATGGAAAATAATACACATGGAAACTATCAACCAAACATAATTTATGTCAAGCATATACCATCACCAATATGTAAACCTATTGAAGCATAAATAAACTCATTTCACTTTTAGCATACACCATCACCAATATGGAAAATTGTTAAGGATGAAAAACCACATAACCTATGTTACAGCATACACCATCACACAATATGGAAAAGGCTATAACATCATCATACACTCATCATTTCAAGCATGTACAATTAAACATATGGGAAATGCTAAAAACACTAACATAACCAAAACATTTATCAACCTCTTTGACTCTTCTTCCCTTTTGGGAGAACTACATTGGCCTGAGGCCCTTAAAATAAGGGATATGTATGTAGCACTTATTTGATATGGGGTCTTTTGAGGTTAGCTCGACCATTCATTCATTCATCTACCTAATATACCAACTATCTAAACCCTAGGCTCACCACCTATCCTAAACTACCTCATTTTTAGTCTTTCCAGCCTTGACACTGTAGAAGTCACTTTAGACTTCTCATGGGGCACATTGGAGATCACATACATCTCCCTAACCATAATAAACAACACTTGAGATCACTTATATCTCAGACTGACTTGACAAATGACCTCAGAGATCATGACTATCTCCTCAGACCACGACCACTTTCAAGACAACTTTGCCTTGGTTGTTTTGATTGCATATGCTACCTCACAAATAGTTAGTAAATTATATGCACCCCTCACACCTATTGTTAGATCATGACCAAGTTGATCCCCAATATCTGTGACATTTTCATGTTTTCTAGGAGCACTTCCTAGCTTGGATACTTGGAACATGATGCCCATTGAAGCTACAACTTTGATCATTTAAACCTAATCAGCTACCACTAATAAGTTGGGGATCAGTTACTTCAATTTTAGTCCTCCTCAACCATTAGAGCTATACATTTGATCATTTTAACCCAATCAGCTACCACTAATAAGTTGGGGATTAATTACTTTGATTTTAGTCCTCCTCGACCTTTCTTGTGATAATTTGACCTGCTTATCAAGTGTAGTGGTATACGCGCAATCTCAACTATTGCAGGGTTCACACTCTAACCTCACCCTACCCATCCACTACCTATCAAATCCACACCCAATTTCAGATTACCTTCTCTCAATTCTTGCTTTGAGGGGGAATTACCTCACCCCATACTTGGGGCAACCTACATCTATTTTTGTCTTGCAGTTCATCAAAACAAACAACAAGACAAAAAGAGGCAAATGTAGACACCAATATTGTGTCAACCCCCCCTTAGTCCCCTTCTAAATGTTAACACTCCTAATCCACACTTTCACACCTTATTATTTTAAAAACTACTTATTTTAAATTACTTACCTCACCTTAGACACCTCACCTAGACACCTCACCCTAAGACCATTTCTTAGCCTATGAGTCAGCCTGAGACTAGGTCCTCTAAATCCTAACTACCCATGACCTATTCTCACTCCATATTAAATCCCTAACCAACTTTTGTGCCTCATAAGCCCTTGTTTTGACCATTCTAAAATAGAAAAGGCACTTGGCAGGTGGAGAAATAGGCAAAGAGCTAAAAATAGCCTTTTACCTATTCTCTCTCAGCCGACGTCGGTTAACCCTCAATCGACGTCAGGAGTTCTACACCGATGCTAGTGGGATAACCGATGTCAGTTACATAAGCCGAGCTCTAACATTGATCTATGGCCACCTTTTCATAAATTGACATGCACACTCTGAGATTTTAAGCACCAAAACTTGACTATCATTCTCCTAGCTACCGAAGCTTTGCACAAATCATTCTAGAGACTAGATTGAAAGATTGTATGAGGACATTGAGCTACTGAATTGAAGCAATCCATGTTCACTTCATTAGCTCATAACACCAATCACATCAACCATAATAGGAATCACTATTTTGACACCTCTGGTTCTTTACCTTATTAAAGCTAAGTACTCTAGTTTTCATTTTAGTGTTTTAGAATATATTGCCAATTAGTTTTCATTGATATTTCTAAATACTATTGAGAGGCTCCACTTCTTCCGTGGAGGGGCTGAAAGGCCTTCCCCTTGTTCTCACCCCCTTTTCACACCAATCCTCTACCTATACCCTTCCTCAGACCTCATTCATCTTCCCGCAACCCTGCACCAACCTCTGAACTTCCAAAAACCTCTCTGTCTATCCCATAAATACTCTAAAATCCATCCAAAGATGATGACCCCAACTGACATCAGTAGACAAACCAACATCGACAGACCAATTGACATTGGCACCTTCAGCCATACCGACATCAAAAACCCAACCGACGATGACACCATTTACCCAATTGACCTCGGCAAAACCATTGATGTCAGTGACTGTGTTTTGAACCAACAAACTAGAAAGCCATCCAAATAGCCCATCTAGCCCAGATAGAACCTTCAACTAGTCTTTTGTAGCATTTTGAGATACACAGACTGCAAAGATTAGGTACACACCATCTAATTTTCTATTTCTTTAGTCATTTATCATTTCTTTCTTTACAATACTTTTATCTTTAAATAGTGGACTGTCATCCCTTAAGGAGCTTCACGCTTCTAAGACCGAGCGTGTAGCTTGGCAATCCACCATAGACTCTTCTAACATCTTTCTTATTTAAGTTTCATTCTTACTGCAGGTGTTTCCTCCACAGCCAAAAAGGAGCTCCCACAAGGCTTGGATACGGTGCACACTAAATCTAGGTAACATCAAACCCATAACCTCTTAACCTTAGTTTCTTTCTCATTTGAATGCAATTAGTGAAAATTTAGAGAAACACAAGCAATCATATGTCAAAATTCTGAGTCCATAGTAATCAACCATCCTCTTGAACATCTTGGAAGGAGGCTAGTTAAAACAAGGGATTTGGTAAGATCTATCTTGTAATTCTGATTTATTTCCATAATCCTTCATAGTAGGTAATTTGATGTTTTGAGTTTAAATTTCATGTTTATGGTAATTTTATCCAAATAAATCAAATTCCATACTACATTTTGGTGACCATGATGGGACCATCCCTCCTAATTTGATCATTGTGATTACTAGAGGTGTTTTTGATAGCTTAAAGGTCTAATTGGACAAGAACAAAGATTATAGTTTTTAAATTTTTGCATGCATAGGTTAAACTTATAGTTTTGCACTGGTATTTGAAAATTTATAGTCATGGTTTTATCTCAAAATTCATGATCTTATATTAGCCATTTGACTTGACCACTAACTATTTTCTTTGACCTTGATGATTTTTTACCTTTAGACAATAAAATGACTCATGAATTGTGACCTTACCTTAAGAGTTTCAGTCTTGCATGTAAATTCATGATTTTTACTAACCACTAATGGTTTTCTTGGTAGGTTGTTACAATTGTGCAATACCATGATTTCAAAAATCATGATATCACACTAGTAATCTTGATATTATGATGAAAGTCATGATATTGTAATTTTTGGTAAAAATACTAATAGTTGTTTATTGCCCTCTCACATGTAGGCTTTATTCAAACATTTTCTATTTTACAGGGGCTAATACTCATGAAAACATCATATAAACCCCCTTTTGTATTCTATCTAAGTAATTTGGGTCTTAAAAAGAAAATTTTGTCTAACCACATTGTTATTAAAAGTTTTTTTGTCTCTGTGAAACTTGATGTGTGATTGGTAGGGTCAATAGGAGAGAGGCCAAGGCAAAGGAGGACATTTTAAGTTCAAAAACAAACACCATCCTTAATCTCTTTTCTTATTTTACAAAACAACAACTCACAAAATTACTATTTCACTCTATTAATAGTGATATTGCATCTATAGTAGCCATTTTACAATTTTAACCTAATTCTATCAATTTTTCCATTTTAAAAGAATTTTGTCTATTGGTTATTATGTTTAAATTTTGTAGGGAAAACTTAGGATAAAATATAATTGAAAATATCATTTTTATTATTATGAATTTTGTCCATTTTTGATAAAAAATTTGCTTTGATATCCTTATAATACATAGTGATAAATTTTAAATCTGCCATGGTTAATTATAAATAAGCAATTCTAGGCATTTAGGAAACATATCATAACCTATATAAGTATCTATTTGGGTCAAAAGTTAAAATTTTAATGTTTTTTTTACTTTATCATAGAACCACTAAGTTTTTCTACTTGTGATTTTGCCTTAGTATTCATGGCTTTGCACTAATAGTTATGATTTTGTAGTCTAACTATCATGGTTAACTATCTGTTACAAAATCACAATTTATGAATTGTGATATTGCATTGGTAGTTGTGATATTGTAGTCTATAGTTATAATTTTACACTAATTTTGGCTTTCAAAATTTTCCCTTTTAAAGTCATTTTTGGTGAATTTTGAGTCATTCCAAGCCTCCCTCAAAGCCCAAATTTTCATTGGCATTGGGGGCTCTACCCCTTGATGCCATCCGATAATATGATAGGGAGTGCACCCAAGGCACTAACCTTAAACCCCTCAAGGGGTGCTTCCACTTGACCCCATTAGGGGCTACCACTCATAGACCCTCGTGTCATGGCCCACTCACCTAAAGGAGTTATAGAGCCAAATCATGATTTTTAGGGTGTTTTTCTTAAGGCCTAACACTTTGTTTCTTGTAGTGGTAAATCTAGTGAATATTTTTTCTAACTAACATCATCTTTTTTAGGGTATATTTTGGTCTAATATCTTGTCTTATAGGTTTCCCCTCAAGATTATCAGTCAAACTACTAATCACTTGTCATGCAGGTTGCCTCTTTAGAAGTGCCACTTGAACCTACTAATCATTTTCTTGAAGGCCACCTATCAAAGTCCCATTTTAGAATTTTGAAAATCATTTTGTCTTAAAATTTTCATCACTTTTATCATATTTTATTGTATATTCTTGTATATTCTTATATCTTGTATATATATCACATCTTAATCTTACTCGATTAATTAATCCTTTTATCTATCTATTTATTACCTAATGATTGTAGTGGTGTACGATCTCCTCCTTACATCTTTGCGATGATTCTTGGAGGATAAAAAAACATATTTAAAACTTCTATATTTTATTTTATATGTGTTGGTGACATGGATTTCACCAACATGCACTAGACCAAACTCCATATTCCAATAATGTATAAAAATTAGGAGAGTTGTTGTTAGGCACCAAAGTGGAATTACCCATAAAGGGTTCCATGGAGTGTGGGGAGATTAAGCTCTAATACGTAGGGAAATTAGAAACATCATATATATACTTTAGCTCCACTATACCTTTTTATATAATGGGGACTCCCCTAGATGCCTTGTACAAACCTAGGTTAGGACCTTTTAGCCATAATAAGAGTTTTCAATGTAGGGGTTAAGATAAAATCCTAAGAAATAATTAAGTGAATATGTGGTTGAGAGGGTTCAATTGATTCCATAATGGGTCACTGACTTACAACCTCATCTATAAAGTCTTTAGATGGTGTGAGCATTAGGTTACACACCCTTGAGTTTATTGATCATTGGTTTGTGGTATACTTGCTTGGGTGTGTATTGTGATAAACCTATGTTTTTTGTGTGCCAAATCAACCTTTCACCCAAACCTATACATACCCATCCAAGTCATTTTCACACATCATCTTGTATATCCTAGCCTTATTATCAATTTTTTACATCCTTATCCCATCATCTTTTTATCATCTTATATATCATTGCCTCATTATCATTTTTTACATCTTTATCATCATCCCATTATACATATTGACTTTTGTACATCCTTTTTCATGTCTCATACTATGTCCCATCTCCCACATTATCTTCATCCCATCCTAGTCTAGTCATAACCACTCACCATTGATCATACCCTCATGACCAACATATTCAAACCACATCTTATCATCTTAAATCCACTCTATCCTTTGTCTTATCATTTCCCACATCCCCCATGTAGTCTATCCTTGTCCTATCTTATCCTAGTTGGCTATTTAGGTCAAACCCATATCAAAATCATCCTCATATCAATTACATTACCCCTATCATCTCATCATCACTTACATATGCTTATCCTTATCACATAATCCTAATCCCTCCCATTTTGAGCAAATTAGCCCAAGGCTTGAGCTAGTCCTTTTGTCCTTCTATATCATCCTACCACTCTAGTTCACTATCACTCATCATTTTGTTAGATCTCATACTTAGGATGTATATTAATAGCATCATATCACTTTGGAATTTTCAATCTAGCATAAAATCATCATCAATCTAGTCTCTATCAAATTTCCTACTCATAACTAACACCTGTCCAATCATAATTTTTCTAGTTTGAATCTAGGCACCTATAAAATCTCTTAATCCTTTCGCTATCTTGAAAACTAGGCATTATTGATAGGTAATTATCACCTATTATACTATTGGTCTAAAATATGATCTTAGTCATACATCATTTTCATCACATTCCATCCACCTCAACCTCATCCTTACTTATCATACTAGCTCTGTCCTTTAGACCTAATTTATTAAAGAAACCATCTATAATACTTAGTTTACCTCCACTTTTACCCCCTTTATCATCCATCACCATGAATTTAGATCCCATTCTCATAGACCAATACATATTTTCCAACAAGGATGAGATCATCTTAAAGTTCCTTTGGGTGTTCCACTCCTTGAAGGTATTGATAACATTCAACTCATTTCACTTTGAGTCCAAACCCATTCATGTGAATCCCATTCCAATCCTCTATCTACCAATCATAGTCCATCATAAACCCCTTCCTTTACTAGAAAAGGGAATCCTATCTTGGCCACCTCATATACTACTAGTTCATCCACCTAGTCATAACCATCTAATCTAAAGTCTAATGCTTCCACATATAAGTCACAAAGTGAAGTGGGTCCTTATATTCCCCTTATTTTTTCCTTGGAATCCTTTTTCCAAAAAAATTTCACTAACATGATGGTCTATCCACCCATCCAACATCTTGATCCCATCAAGCCTAAGCTATTTAGGTATTAATCAAATTAGTATTGAATGTATCCATTAGTTGATATCATAATTTCTAAGACTCTATCCAAGAGCTCATCAACCTTGGTGATATAGAAATCAAGGATGAACTAGATGAATCTATATCCTTGTATGAACAAGAATATGAATGATAAGATTACATTCATGATCTTGATCAAGCCCTTCCTTTTCCAAGCTAAGGTCAAGACCCCATATCCATCCTCCATGATCCTCTCATTTTTGACAAATCTTATATCAAACACAAGTCCATTCTGCATGAGCCTAGTACTCATGAACCCTTCTATGGTCCTATCTTTGTCATATCCATTATTCCTCCATCATCTCCCTCTCACTCATCATATCATAAGCCCCATGTTGAGAGGTCAATTATAGACAATAAATCTTCTACTAGCAGTATTATATCTCATAAATCAAAGTTAACATTAGAGTCCACACAAGTCTTATCTATAGCTGGATCATGTTTAATGCCAAGATTTGAATCTTCATCAAAAACATCATCCCTCATAATTATTATATTAGATGTTGATAATGCCTATCTTTTTTAGGATACCTATATTCCAAATACCTCTAATATATCACTAGGCATAGATTTTGATCCCAATCAAGATGATGAAATCACATAAGAGTTTTTACATGCTCTATCTATCAAAAATAGTCAAAAGGGATCTAATCCTACCTTGGATATGTATACTATAACTAATCTTAGTGATCCTTTTGAGATGATTGAGGACACTTTCTATGATGTTGAGGCTAGGGATACTAGTGAGATTTATGGTGAATATGCTTCCCTTTATCCCATTAATCCATCACACAACATTAATCATCTACCTTCCATCCATAATACTTATATCCCACTCCATGAAGGGAATGAATAGGAACATGCATAATTAGATTCCCCTCTACATTCAACATCATGTTCTATAAATATAGAGGTATAAGACCGTATTAATAAAGTCATAAATCATGATCAAATCATCTTTGATATGATAATTCAAAGTCAATAAAATTTAAGTCAACATAATTAGCATCTATCAAGTCAAAAATAAATTTCCTCTTATGAAGCCCAAAATCTGGCACTAGGGGGCAGTCAAAGTCAAACCCACTAAAAAATTTAAGAGAATGTCAAAAGTAATAATCTAGTAAATAAAAAAGTTTGGATCCTTTAATCTCATGACACCAATCTAAAATATCCTCTCCACCATATCAAAAGGTGTATGCAATTGTCAAAACCCATTTTCACTTTTCATCCCATCATATCAACCATCTTAATCATATTCCTCCTTCACATCCTATGTCCCATCATCAAACTCATGACATAATCCCATCCATACCATATCTCAAATCATTGGGTAGCATTTTCCCTTTTAGGGGTTATAAATTCACTTGGTTAAAACACCTAGAGGATGTTAAATCAAGAGTAAATAAAGGCCACCTAGACATCTAGGGATATTACATCCATCACAAGGTCCTAACATCCAATATCAGGTGTCAGTTGAAGATCTAGATAGTATCAATAATCTTTCATCTCTTCCTTTTCCCATCAATCTATATGCCATCCAAAAAAAAATTATCTAATGGTGAAAACTAGTCTTATAATGCCTTGGGCAAGTACCATGATGAAAACCAATTTTTTGCATGATGGTAAAATAATATATTATCTTCATTATACCTCAACAATTAGGGGAAAAATCCATCCTTTTTATCCATCACACTATCCCTCATCAATTCCCATCCATGCCATCCTTATTTATCTTATCCCTCTATCCATTGTATGTACCCATCATTGACCATCATATTATGCATTCAAGTCTTGACTTCTATAAGGATGAGGAAAGTGTCTTGAGAAATATTTTAGAATCATTTTGGCATATCCTCTAATGAACACTTAGGTAACTAAACATCTTATTCCTTCATGATATGGTCATCCCTAGTCCCTTCTTCCTTAGTCCTCATTATGTTTTATTCATCACCCTCATCCTTGTGTCATCTCATTCATAATTCTATCCATCCTCATCTTAGTTACTAGGATTGGTATTCCTTTTGCTAGTAACCCTATTCGTATAATGTACATATATATTCCAAAAAACCTTAAAAATTGAAATATGTCAAAAACCCTAAAAAACATAAAATTTGAAAGAGCCAAAACTATTCCATGGTGTCTTATCTTATTCTTAAATCCCTAGTTGCATCCATTTCCATCACATCATAACATTAACTATACCATCCTAAACCTATATCTAATAACCATTCCATATATCTCATTGTCTATATCACCATCCCAAATAGATGTCTAAATTTTGATCTCCTATTTTCCCATTCATCATCCTTGGATAGTCTATTTCATCTTGGAACCAAATCCTAGTGGTCACCCATCCTTATATTTACAATCATCCCTTTTGACTAGATATTATCAACATACACAACCTTGTCAAATAATTTAGTCTAGCACCCATCACTTTTCTATCATTGACTCTTCATACCTAGCACCCATCTAATCACTATTATGCTATTATAGAAGGTATTTGATCCCATCATCTCATAATATTCTTTATAGATTGTAATCTTGTAGGGTTTTGTATTTTGGTAACCCTTGGTCATCATAATAATCCTATTTTGACCACTCTTAGATTTGAGTTCTAGACCAACATAGTATCCAAAGCCTCATCCTCCCTCATCACATCTTATAATCTTAAATCTGAATCCTCCTTATCATACCCCTAATCTAGGCCCCAAAATCCATAATCCATATCCTTACCTATGTCCTAATACTAATTATTATCCTATCCTCATTCTACCTAGTCCAGTCCATCACTTAATCACTCATCCCATCATTAGATAAGAAATTGTGACATTATGTGTTGCTTGTCAATTATGTGACTTATTTGTATTATTTGACTTGTTTGTATCATGTATATATCATTTTTGTCTTATGTTTTCTTTGTATCATGTATCCTTTTATCTACTGGATAATGAAAGAGGATGATATGAGGTCACCAAAGCTATAATAATGATTTTATATGCCTTTGATGATGTGGATTTCATTATATTCCCCCCTTTCTACACTCTATGACAATGTCCTTTTGGTCATGCTTATATCATGGGAAAAACTTCCAAGTACTATATTTATTATATTTATTAGACTATGATGAGATTATGAAAGTTGTGACTAATTGATCACCTACACCATCATCTAATAATCTAATCATCCTCATTCTCATCATTAATATAGTCCTCTTGATCCATCTGACTTACACCCAATATTTTATCCTCATCTCATCATCTAAGTCACATACTATAATCACTAACATCATCATAAAATCACTAATAATCATCATCATCATTTTATTCTCCATCAATTAGAATTTATCCTTGAGTCAAAACTACATTGGATTAAGGTCTTTTTGAACTATGTAGGCAACACTTGGCCACTTTTTAGTTCCCAAGGATATATTTGCCACTATCTCATCCTTCCTCATCATCCACCATCACATCCTCTCATATTTCATCACTCAAATATTTGATCCCTAATATCCATAATTAATCAATAAGTCTATTAATCAATATCCATCCTCACAATCATCTTCTTAATATTTTCATCAATCACCCTCACCTATTTATTGGGCCCAATAAGTCACCACATTTTTATTTTCTTCATCCATCATCCATAATCATTTATTGATTAATTTGACATATATTTCTCTTTTGAATATGTCCTTAAAAAGATCATCATCATTATTAATCAAAATATGGCTCATTTATTTGATGCAATGTAATCCAATTATTCTCCCCTATATTTTGGTCACTCGATGATATCATCACATACATAATATTGATCAATTTATTTTTGAGCTACACCCATCAATAATCTCATTGAATTGGTCTTATCCTGGACAAAATCTCTCACTAACATGCATCCTTATTTGGGATATGTATAAATATTTCCTCTTTTTCATATTATCATCATCATGTTATGGTTGATTCTCCCTTGGGATGTTTCAATAATCATAACATATAAATTATTATTCCCTATGCATGTGTCTTTGCCAAGGGCATCATTAACCTATAGCTCATTATTCAAGTTAACTTTATCTTTTTCATCATCTATCTCACATCTACCATCCCATCCCATTGTATATCCATCATATCCCACCCATCATTTATTTTTTGAGTGTACATCCATCTCATTCTTACCCACATGTCCCCTTCATGGGGCATCATATCCACTAACATCATCTACTAACAGTCATCCATGAAATAGTTTTTCTTCGAAATACCATTACTCCTTCCACTTCACTTCACTCACAATACCATTTTAATGATGGTAGAAATGTGTGCACCTAAATTCACTCACCTACATTATCATCACTAATATTACTATTAGTTGACACTAATTCTACTTATCTCATTTATTCTAACTAGTCATGTCATAATAACCCACTTTCCTAGTCATTTATGTAATGTCCCCCCTCAATATTTCTTCATCCAATAAATATAGTCTTAACCCACTTCTTCATGAATTATCCTAAACCCCCATTATCTTAATCTAACCCCAATTATCTATTATTTATGAATTTTAAATTCTCATGGCCCACCTACTAGCCTATTATTAGGCTTTCATACACCCCTAGTCCCTAACAACCAATCTAATCACTATCTAATCCCCTACCTAATACTAATTAGTACCTAAGAGGATTATATAACTATAGAATTCTAGAATCCTCTTTATTATCACCCTTCCTCTCTAGAATCCTCTAAATATAGGGTCTTCTAAGGAATTTTAAATTCCTTTTAATTCTCCACCCTTGATCTCCATAATCCAACTTTGAATTTCAACCATTGAGTTATCCCTTCTATTTAAATAATTCCACTCCTCCATGGAAGATTTTTTATAAAATATATTTCCAACTTTTGAAGCATTGATTTCATAATATCTCTATGTCAATCTAATCCATGAATCCAAACATCCTTGATCAAGCAATCATAAAGTCAAAATTCTGAGTCCATAGTAATCAAACATCCACTAGAACATCTTGTAATGAGGCTAGTTGAAACAAGGGATTTTGGTATGATCTATCTTGTAATTTTGATTTATTTCCATAATCCTTCATAATAGGTAGTTTGATGTTTTTAGTTTACATTGCATGTTTATGTTAATTTAATCCAAATATCTCAATTTCACACTAAACATTTTTTGAGCCATGAAATGATGTTTATGGTCTTCCTAGCTCTCCTAAACATCACAACCACCTATTGGTTGGCATGTGCAAAGGTCATGTTGTACATACTAGGCCTGAGAATGCTAATTTAAGCATGTGAGTAGTGAATTGAAGGGTATTTACATATGTAATGAATATAGAAGATATAATGGGTCTTAATGTCCTTAAAGAACATTATGGAAACCATCTACAAGGGTCTATATGATTATTTATATAGGAAGATAGACCTAGATGTTCATATAGGAGATTATATACATGTAAATAGAGGGTAAATGGATCATTCAAACCAAAACCATTTCTCCAAGGGACTTTAGGTATGTTATTCATGATTGATAAAATATATAAGAGCCTTACAACTCACATTAAATTCAAAACTCTAAGAACCCTGCATATACATATGCTTATCTATTAACATCATTAAATAGTGACATCTAGAAGAGGGATTAGAAGGAAAGATGAAGTCATAAAGACAAATACAATATTCATGAACAATATTATCAAGTTTTTAAATGGATGTATATCAGATATGAGCTATATGAGAGATACTATAATTGGCCATTCTGACCTTAATACACTTAAACACTACTTAGAAAGCATGTTCCTTCTATGACAGGTGACTTCACATGCTCACTATTATACAAAGTTTCTACATGGGAGGTTATGAAATTTAGGAGAAGTGTAGGACTTAGTTTACTAGTGTTTTGTGGAATTATTTCAGAGATTTAACCTCTAAACTCTATGAAGCATTGATAAAAGTCCTAGGAACTCTTAAACCTCTCTAAAACCCTATTTAGGACTTGAATGGGAAAATTTGAGGTAAAAGGCATTAAAAAAAAATTTAAATAACCTAATAATCATTTATATCATCTAGTACACTTAGAGAGGAGCATGCCCATGGTAATTTATTGTATGGATGGTGTATGGACCTATCAAAAAAATTGTGTTTTTCAAGAAAAAGAGTAGAAAAAGAGGTAAAAGGTAGTTTAAGAAGTTGAAAATCATTGGAGGTGTTTTTTTGAGAAATTTTTCACTTATTTAGATCATGAGTTGTTCACATACTTTCTTTTAAGTGCCTGTACTAGCCTTCACTAATCATCGATTCTGTTAAGCCTAATCAAGATGGCCTAATTGTTCAAAGAGGACTAAGTTATAGATGGAGGAACTCTTTGGAATGTAAATAATATTTATGGAGTTAATTTACTATCTATAAACATCCATAATTACCCCTTGATGAAATTAAGTTCCATATTCATGAGCATTCATGAAGGTTTTTTGGTAGTTATATGGATATGGTCAACTAACAATAAAAGGTAGTTAGTCGATGCTTCATTGGAGTTGGTTGTTTATGAATATTAAATATTTGTAATAGATAAAATATATGAAATTAAATTAATATGTCATGCATAGGCCTTTTATGGGTCAAATGTTACTAAAAATAGACTTTAACCATTATAAGGACACCCTTTAAAAGCACTTCAATGCATGGAATGTTGTAACTATCATATGGAATATAATTATGGCCTATTGAATTTTTCAAGGAATTATAGACCAATATCCCTCATTATTAGATTCATTTAATTATATTTAAAAAAAATTTAATGCCTTTATTGGTATCCCTCAGGTTGCTATAGAAAAATTCTACTAAAATTATATCTTGCATGTGGAATTAATAAAAAAAGGATTATTTCAAACTTATTCATTGGTATTAGTGTGTATATTGATTTTTAAATTTCATAAAATTCTGAGTTTCATCTTATTTTTCAATTCCTCTCCTTCACCTAATGCTATTTTATCATCCTCTATAGGTCATATGAAGTGTTAAGAGGTATAAGTTGTGTTGAAGAGTGTGTTAGTTTGTAGTGTCTTATATAGACCTCCATTCTTTTACCTTCATGTTTTAGAATTTTATCTAACCTCCATATTAAATGATCATGTTTAGGATCGTGTTAAGAAAGTATATTTGATAATTTATTTCAATTTTATTCACAAGTGTGATTAAGGACAAGGTTAAGAGAGGATCATTGAAGAAATGGTGAGTCACCATCACTAGTATATATTTTACTTTTAATTTTTCTCTCTATATCTTTTTTCCCAAAAAAAAAGGTTTTATAAGAAGAATTAAAATTTGATATATCAGGGGAGATATCCCCATAAGCTATAGGTTTGGTCAAGCTATAGGTAACCCATAACTTGTAGACCAATCCCATGTTAGTCTAGGTTTGAAGTAGAAGTGAACAATCTACTTCATAAGGGTGCAACTTGGGTTTCTAATAGTTATCACACTCATATTGGGACTACTCATTTAAGATATTTGGAGAATAAATTTGTAAATTTGAGCATATCAACCAAATTAAAGGTCTTAGAGGAAGATTCTTAGACATTTCAAGCCAAGAGTGGTTGCAAGATCTTCCTCAAAAGGTAAGGACAATGAATTTATTGATTTGTATGTGGATATTGTTTTTAATTTTCCTTATTAAGGCCAAATACCAACCCCTATTAAAACTTTTACCAGTATTGTCAAGACCATTCAAACTGGTCTCAAATTGTGTATTTTGGCCTAAAAGAAGGATTTTTGGTCTTAAAATGATGAAATTAATATTAAAAGGTCATAAAATGGGTAAAATTTCCTTTTACCATATTAATTTATATGATTTATTCCCAAGTTCAAAGTTTCATGCAAAGAAAAGGTGATTTCAATGTGTTTTTAGGCCTAAAAGGGTCCAAAAAAGTTCTCACATGCTTATTTTTCGCTAAATAAAGCATGGAAAAGATTAAAAATTTGTATTTTCATGATATGTGACTTTTTAAAATTATCTTATCTTATATTTTTGGTGGTTCATAAGCTAAATTTATTGAAAAGGCTAAAATAGAAGCTTTCTCCTTCATTTTAAAAAGAAATGTATGGATCCCTATGGAATTCCATACACCAAGCATAGAAAATCTGAATATCAGGATATTAAAAATCTTCTTTAGGAGTTTCATGGAAAATTGAGTCCATACAAGTTGAAAACTTTTCTTCTTTAGGCAATTGGAAATTTTTCACAAAGAGACATTTTTATAGGTTTATTGATGGTACAATTTGTAGAGTGTAAGTACAAAAAATTTTAGGGAAAATAAAGTAAACTCAAAGGAATTATTCATTAAGAAAGTGTATATTTAATTTGTATTTCCACCCTCATGAACCATCAATTTGAATAAAGACTAATTTTTATAGTCTTGCAACTAGGAAGGTAATTGGTTTTCCTCATGTTCTCCTCACCTAGGCAATATTTTAAGAAAATTCAAGTTTTCTTACAATATTGGGGACTTAATATCCATTTCCATGGCCTATTTAAATATTTCATCACACATTTAAATTTCATATAAAGCTATCAAATACAATAAGTCCAACCTCTAGTTTGGCACGCCTCTAAGGAGAATTTGTATGGTTTTGGATAGAGTGCATTTTCAAGTTTTCTTTTTTTTTATCCTTGGCATAAATTTCCTCCATGTTTTCATGTTTGTAATAATTTTTTCCAAATAAATTCTCCAAAATATCCATGGCTTATCCCATATTGGTTTTCTCAAGTGTCTCAAATGGGCTAGTTTACATATTTTAAGGAAATTTGCATATTTTATGTTTTTTTTTATAGAAACATATGTTTTATTTTCACCTATTTTACCTCTTTCAATGGTTTTAAAATTCATGTGGTGTGACGATCATGTTTTCATGTTTGTATTTGAATCTCAACATGGTCTTAGCATGCTTATAAGTTCTTTCCTCCTCCATTCCATTCACCCCATACCACTATCTTATCATTATGTTTTGTGTCTTCTCACCCTCCTTTCATGAGTTTCAATAATTTTTAATCAAATTTCACCCTCAAACCAATCTACATTTCATGTCTCATTTCTCAATAAATCCAAAGGTTGACCAAGGATCACCACAAAAATGGACAAGAATATATAGGTAAAGTGAAGAATTAAGATACAATCATGAAAGAAACACCTACAATAGTTTAATACAGTTAAGGTATGGCCATAAAGGTGCTATGAAGAGTCAAAGTGAGAAATTACTTCATAAATTTATAGGGGAATAAATAAATTCATAGTAATAGGTGAATAACCAATCATGAAGCTAAGAAAAGGCAAGTTTGGACCTTGAATCTTGACACCATGACATATATATAGACCTATAGTAGGTTCAACATAGTCATAGAAATCCATCAAAGGAATTAATATCAAAATGACAAGGATATTTATAAAATGGTGAATAAAAAGGGCCTCATAAATAATATTAATGGATTTTTCTAAGACCAAGTTAGGTGTATGGCCTTTGTTGAATTCATATATAGCTTAATTCATACATATGGTACTATAAAGGACACCTACAACAAGATTTAATGGAATATCATGCTTAGAATAACATCAAGGGTTTTTGACCATTTATATAACGTTATTAATGTTTATTATGATATTTTATCATAAAATTGAGATTATAAATGACACTTCATTCTTGGTACATTGAGACATAATTTACAATGCCTTAAAACTATACCTATAGGCCTGTACTTGAACACCATCTACAGTTGATTAGAGTTTTATTCATCTAAGAGACCTATCAAGGAGGATGAGAACCTAAATAATTATAAATTTAAGAGGATATTGAGTATGATAGCCTCAATAAATTAGGAAGGGATCTATAACAAGACAATCTTAGCCAACCACCATTCAGTCCTAAAGCATCCTAAAGGCCTATGCCATAGCAAATGAAGGGTAAGATGAAATTTTAAAGGAAAAAAGGCTAGTTGATCATTAAAAAAATGTATACATTGAGACTAAAAATATCATGAAGTAATCTATAATTATTCATTTCATGTTTTAAGGAAAATTTATGAGGAAAAAATGTACACCTACAGTGCCTAAAAAGTAAACTACAACTTGTTAAGGGTTACCTATAGTCAAAAGGGGAGATAGTACTTCAAGAGGGTTGTTTCATGATGGAGAATATAAAAGACATTTTGAGTTATTAGTGAAGAATTAAAGGGTAAAATAATTTATAATTTATGTTTTTAAAAACTTCCTAAGGCATTCTAAACCTTGTCATTATCTATACAAGGGCAAGATAATAAAGAAACATAGTTAGGTGTATGTGGAAGGTAGGGTTGTCTTCAAGGGTAAGAGCATGATGATTAAATAATGAGGGTAAACATGAGCCTTGTATTAATATGTAGTTAGGTTAAGTTTTTTCATCAAATACATTCAATGTACAAACTTAGACACCTTAGATACATCTACAACCCAAGGAAAACATAAGCCTCTCCTTGAACTAACATGAAGTTAAAAGCACAATGGGTTTGAAGGATTTTTATAATTAAATTAATATAGTTATGAGACTAAAATTATATAAATTTATCTAATATATGTGAGAGTTTTCAAAAAAATCATACATTCATAAAAATGTTATGAAAACCTTACCATGGTCATCAAGAGGAAGCATATATTTGTCAAGCATTGTTTTGAATGTATTCAAGGGTTTTGACTATTTTAATAAGGTTTTGATGTTATAAGGTGATCATCTTGGCATAGTTTTGATCATGATATATTTTTTTTCAAGGGCTCCATTCACATAAGGACCTAGTTGATAGTCTGTACACTGACACAGACCTTCAAATATGCTACAATCAAGTTGATGATAATTGTTGGGTTTAGGGATATCTAATGATCCTTACTACCTCCTTGAAATAAATTAAACACTTAGATCATAGATAAGGGTAATATATTTCATGATTTTCATGAATATAATGGTTTAAATAAGGGCTTAAGATGGAGAATAGTGACCTAAAATCATGCTTTATATAGGTCTATAGTAAATCCAAGGGTTTTATAAGGATGATGTTTATGAAGATTTTATTGTGAATGGTAGTGATCCATGGAGATTTTATGAACATTAAATGTTGGTGAAATTAGGATCATATATATATATTATATAACACCTAATACTATATTCATGTATTAAAGAGTGTACCTATAGCCTTCATGAAACATAGTCCATCCTTCAAACTAGTGTGCACATAGATATGACAGTGGGTCATCTTGATTAGTTATATGATGGGATGGTGGTGTATAATATGAGAAATGGAATAAATAAATTCAAATAATTATATTAAAATAATCTAAAATGATTTAATATAGTCATTAACATCTAATAATTACACCTATAGGCCTATGTATAGAAGGATGGTTGTTTAAGACATATATGCCTTATTTCAAAGACAAAACATGATAGTAGAAGGTGAAAGATGGTTGAAAACATTTTGAGAGGACTATTTAGGTAATTAAATATTAAATTGATATTTAAATCTTCCATTTACCATAAAATCATCAACATAATCATGATGCATAATCAATTATACCCATAATCTATGCAAAAGAGGTAATTTTGAGGGATTTTTTAGATTTGTGACATCTAAAAGTGGTTTCAAGACTTTAAATTTGGTAAAAATAATAATCATCACCTAATAAATATTCCATATTATTTTAAAAGACATTTCACAAGTGTAAGTATTCATTATTTTTACACAGTACCTCATTAGTCAAAAAGTAGTCATAATGGAGCAAGAAGAGGTCAAATTGAGTTTTGTGGTGATACAGTGGTTTATAAGTCTAGTTTAGTGTTTAAAAATCATGGGATGATGATATTAAATCTTCATAATAATTTAATAGAGTGTCAAAAATCTAATTCATTTGTAAACCATGCCCATACAAGCTAAATCAAACAAGCAGGCATATAGGCCAAATGACATTTTTTGACTATCAAGAAAGATTACTATTTTAGAGTGTTTTTATGACATTTTACAGGTCCAATAATGATGATGTAAGGTTGGTAAAATAAATGGAGAATTTACTATTAGTCTAAGAAGGAAATTTGAATTCTATAGTTTTAAACACCCATTAAAGCTAATTGATCAGATGCTCATATGTTTCACCATGTGAATAGGTTGGCCATGTTATTATCATGATTTTAGGTACCATATGTATTTATAATTAATGAAAAATTGAGTTTTTTTTATGGTTTTCACTTTATGAATAAATTTTAAGAGCGTAGGCAGTCTAGAATGCAAGCAAAACCCTAAAGGCAGTTTTCCTTCATGTGATATCTTCTCATATCTTCTGTATGGGAACCCAATATTTTCAAGGATTATGAAAGGGTTAGAATAATACACATTTATGTAAATAATTTTTGAATTTGAAGTCTTTGATTCATGAATATTCATTAAGAAGATTCATCTCTAAAACCGTCAAAAATCCTCATAGTGACTAGTTTTGAGATAAGTGGATTTTATTGCCATCAAAACCTCATTGATAAATCAAAAATCTCTCAAAATTTCAATTAAAATTATAGAGGATTACATAAATTTAAATTTTTTGTATGGAACAATATGGATAATGGTAAAAATTGATTTTTTGGGAGAAAAAAGCATGAAAAATGAGGTAGAAGGCAAGTTACATGAAACCCAACTCATGGATATTGATGCTTGAGACTTTTTATTCATACTCAAATCTTTAAATAGTCAAAAAAATATACCTATAAGTGCCCCTAATAGCTCCTTAAAAACATCCACTCTATAGGATAAGGGGGCAAAATAGACCTAGTCATCCCTAGTTATAAAGTATCAGGAGCTTTTGTATCAAAATCACCTATCTAATGATGGGAGGAGTTGGTTCAGGTTTAATGTCAATTTTTTTTTGAGTTTTTCAAGGTTTTTTGCAGGTTTTATGGATTTTAAAGTGCAAAACGTAAGTTATTAGGCCTAATTGGCCTAGTAGGCTTATTTAATCAAACATCAAATAAGAAGTTGGCATTGAAATACTAATCAAGGAGTTCATTTTGAGTTTCAACACCAAATATCCTATTTTTCAAGAGAATATTCGATGATCAACACAATCCATCAGGTTCACTTCATGAAAGTTAATTTTAAAGGGAGTTGGCTAGTCCTTAAGACCAAATCACTTCAGTTAACTCGTTGGCTAGTTACTCACATGTTTCATGCTTCTCATGCAAAGGAGGACCTTTCTTCATATTTAATTAACTTAAAAGTGGATTTAACATATAAAATTTAGTGTATCATGTCATGAAGAAGCTTAATAAATAAATCAAGGGGCCCACCACCTCCATTCCAATGCCAAAGTAAAGACCATGCAAGATTTTGAAGACATTGAAGATAATTGAAGACTTTGTTTATTATTGTAAAAGGATTTTAGTCTTGAGTTAACTCAAAATAGACTAATCCTTCTCTCCTCTACACAAAATTGGCTAGATTTTTCCAAATTTAACTATACATGTAGTCTTTTGAAGCCATTTTTCACATCCCTCAGGTTGGTATAGGAAAACTATATATAAATTATAACTTGCACCAAAAATCAATAAAGAGAATTTGTTTACATATCATTCATGCTTGTAGTGTGTAATTCTAATTATTAATTTGCATATAAGTGTGATCCATATCTCCTTTTATAGGTCCTTTCCTCATCTAATACTATGCTTTGATCATTTATAGGTCAATTTGAGAGTTAAAACAAAAAATTGAGTTGGAGAATGTTAGTATGTAGTGTCTATAGAGATCTCCATTCACACAACTTCAATATACAAGATTATTTCAAACCTCCATTTGAATTACTAATGTTTAGGACTAATTTTATAGAGTTTTGTTGAAAAATTATTTAATCTTGATATATGTGTGCCTAAGTTTCAAATTTTATAAAGGATCAATCACTATTTAGGTGCATCACCATCATAGATAGGTTTCATTCTCAATTTATTCCTTAGTCTTTTCACCCCAACATTAAGTAGGTTTATAAATTGATCCTAAAATTCACATTTTAGAGGAACTAGACTCATAACTAGAGGTTTGATCTAAACACATGTATCCCACAACCTTAAAACCATTACAATGTTAGTCTAGGTATCAGTCAGACTTGAGCAATCTAATCTCTACTAGGTGTTATCTAGGTTGCTAATATTTACAGCATGCCTATTGGAACAAAAATTTAGCCATTAGAGTACAAGCTTACAATATATTAATATTCAAAAGCAATTTCGAGTATTCATATGGTCCTTATCTCAAGGTAAAGGATATATTTATTTTGTAATTTTAGTTATCTTCATGATTTTCTTGGCCATATCAGCCTATAAAGAATAATTCCATCATTCTTTTCCTTATCATTAGTTATAGTATGATCCTCATGACCCATATCAACCCTACCATGATCCATATCAACCATATGATGAATATACATGTAGATCTTTATCAGTAGTATGAGATCTCATACCAGTCCTATAAAAAGTCTCATGAAACTTTTTATCTTCCTAATCAACCTAATCAATTCCTAAAATAGTGCATCTCAAGCTTCAAACAAACCCTATTGGCTATGAGAAAAAGATGGTAAGCATAGTTACCTAGAATATTTATGGAAAGGATATTTTGATGCATCAAATTTAGAATATGAGAGATAACTTATATTAGGATAAAGAGGTATGTGAAATTTTCATAAGGGAAGATCACTCAAAGTTTAGTGCTACTATTCTATACATTGGTGGTTTAATAGTAGGCATTGAAGAGAGGTTGGTGGTTTATGAGAAACCTCAGGGTCATCATTATAATCAATAGTATATTTTCATACAACTTCCCTTTTCCCTTCATGATTAGCAAACCAGTGTTTATCATAGCCCTCAAGATTCAATCCAAACCTTACCTAGATTTCCCACCTAGAAGTCTATCTAAGAGAGGCCTCAAAAGGCTAATCAATTATGTCTTTAGGAGTATAATTTTCATGTTACACAATAGATCATAGAGGAGCCTACATATTCAAGTTTTCAAGAAGATATTTCCAATGATTTAGTTCATGATTTTGAGGCTAATCTAGCCAATAGATTGAGCTTAGAAATCAACATCTTCAATATTCAATCACAGTTGCAAAGGCAACATAAAAAAAATTCCTTTTTTCATGCCCATTATAAGAATAAGTATAGAATTAGAGGTTTTTAAACCCAATTTAATGACTTAGAATCATATATAATAGTTCATGGAGAAAGAAAAATATTCAAGCATGAGCTAAAATTCTTAAGTCAAGAGCAAGAAAGAAGTCATTCAACCTCCACCCATTCCTCCTTAGAAGCCCAAGACATTTGCTTCATGGAAAGCCATTAAATAAATAGTGCATTAGAGAGAGGAGGTGAAGGTGATCCAAAAATAGAAAATCCATAAGCAAAACTAGATATATATGGTAACTTCTTTAGACCTTTCTCATCTTATTGAATAGTTTTAGTGATCTACTATGGCAATTCTAGAGAAAGAACCTCTCCTATGTGAGGTAAAAGAATAAATTTTATTTGAGATAGATGAAGATGGAAGGTTATTACATGAACATAAAGATGATAGTGATCCAATCTCAAAATTTGTGAAAATATATGAAGTTAAAGAAGTTGTTGCTGAGATAGAAGATCATCTAAGAGTATATGATTATTTCTAAGAGGAAGACACTAAAATTGTACAAATTGAAGATTATTTACATGATCTCATTGATCACATAATATCTATCATCCATAATTAATAACAATATCTTTTAGAATTAATAAAATAAAAAAATCAATCAACATAAGAAGATGAAGAATAAGATGATTTTGAGAGCATGCCAAGTCATCAATTTGATGTTAAATATGAAGCAATTCTGATCAATCAATATAAGATAATAAAAGATGATTTGAATATGTATGATCATAGTAAATAAATTACAATTATACTTCATCTTCATGAGCATAAACCTTTATATTTTTTTGACATATTTCATTTAGTTTATTCTTTACTTGGATGTGGTCCATTGCAGGATGAGAAAATTGCTATCATTAAGTAAGAAGTAGTTGTTTTCTTTGGAGATGACATGTTTGAGCATATCAATCATGGTTATCAACATCTCTCATCATATTTAGACGTTTATCTAGTTTTTAAATCTGAGTATGAAAATAAATGGCCACAAGAAGTCACAAGATCAAATCCATCTCTCTTAGAGGTTGGCCTTATAAATATGATAAAGGAGATACATCAAGAAAATCTACATGATCATGATCAGTAGCTCATAAATGAACAAAAATTGAATATATTATTGAAAATTACATGGATCTAGGAGGAGTATGATTGGGTCCTAGATCCATATCTTTAATCCATGTACTTGAGAATAACAGTAAGAGGCCTAACGGTATCATGAAGAGAACATGAACATACAAGTGCTATAATATGCAATAAGATTACATTAAAAGGAATCAAATATGTTTCAATGTTATATGGTGTAAAAAATAGATTCCATTTTATTCTAGAAGAAAGCTTATCACTTCAAGTCATTTATTCTAGGTTTACTTTGTTTTAATAAGTGATTATCACAAGCAATAATTTACTTTCCTTTTTTTATGTTTTAGTATTTTACTTAGATTAGTTTTATTTGATTTCTAAGTTTATTTTTCATTTTTCCCTTCAGTATTTTTGTGTTTCAATTAAAAGACATGTTACAAATCCCAAAATAGTAGGTCTGGTATCTAGAGATTCATCAAGTCAAAATTGTTATGCTTCAGTTTACCATTATCACATAAAATCTAGTGAGTTAATTTGACCATCAAGCTGATAAAACCAATGTGAGTCACTATAAATGTTTGTAATTTGGCCTATTAAGGCCAAATACCAACCCTTAAAACTCAAAACTTTTCTCAGTATTGTCAAGCTCATTCAAACTGGTATAAAACTAAGTATTTTGGCCTAAAAGAAGGATTTTTGGTCTTAAAATGATAAATATATAATTAAAAGGTCATAAAATGGGTCAAATTTCCCTCTACCATATTAATTTAAATTATTTATGCCTAAGTTCGAAGTTTCATGCAAAGAAATGGTGATTTCAATGTGTTTTTAGGCCTTAAAATGTCGAAAAAAGGTTCCCACATGCCAATTTTGGATAAATAAAGAATGTAAAAGATTAAGAACTTGTGTTTTAATTATATGTGACTCGTAAAACTTATATTATCTTCTATTTATGGTGGTTCATAATCTAAAGTTCTTTAAATTTCCAAAAAACAAGCTTTTCCTTCATTTTGCAAAGAAAGGTATGGATCTGTATATAATTACATACACCAAGAGTATGAAATATAAATAGTAAGATATTAAAAATATTAATTATGAATTTAATGTAAATTAAAGGCCATACAAGTTGAAAATTGGTCTTCTCTAGGCAATTGGCAATTTTTCACAAAGAGACATGCTTATTGGTTTGATGATGGTATCATTTGCATAGTACATGTACAAGTCTAAATTTTAGGGGAAAAGAAATTAGACTCAAAGGGATTCCTCATGGATAAATTATATATTTAATTGGTCTATCCACCATCATGAACCATCAATTTCAAAACAAGCTAATTTCTATAGTCTTGCAACCAGGTAAGCAACTAGTTTTCCTCAAGTTTTCCTCACCTAGGTAGTATTTCAAGAAAATTCATGTTTTCTCAGAATCTTGGGGACCTAATAATAATTTTAATTTCATATTTAAATATGTCATGACACACTTCAAGGTCAAACAAATCTATCAAATACAAGAAGTCCAATCTCTAGTTTGGCATGCCTTTGAGGAGAAGTTGTATGGTTTTGGAGAGAGTGGATTTTTAAGTTTTCTTGTTTTTATCCTTGGATTCAATTTCCTCCATGTTTTCATGTTTGAAATAAATTTTCATAAATATCAATGGCTTTTCCCATCTTGGTGTTCTCAAGTGTCTCAAATGGGCTAGTTTATCATATTTTAAGGAAATTTGCATAGTTTAAGGTTTTTGTAGAAACCTATGTTTCATTTTCACCTCTTTTCCCTCATCCAATGATTTACAAATTCATGTGGTGTAATGATCATGTGTTTGTGTTTTTATTTGATAGCTCACCATGGTCTTATCATGCTTCCAATTTCTCCTTTCCTTCTCCATTCCATTCACCCCATACCACTATGTTATCACTGTGTTTTGTGTTTTTTCACCCTCCTTTCATGAGTTTAAATCATATTTCATCATATTTAAACCTCAAACCCAAATAAATTTCATGTCTCATTGATAAATAAATCTAATTATTAACCAAGGATCACCACAATCATGGACAAGAAGATATAAGCCAAGTAAATCATTAAGATATAGTTATGAAATAAGCACCTATAGTAGTTCAATATAGTTAAGCTATGGCCATAAAGGTGATATGAAGATTCAAAGTGATAAATGAATTCATCAAGGTCTAGGGTAATCGAGAAATATATAGTAAGAGGTGAGAAACCAATCATGAATATAAGAAAATGAAATTTTGTACCTTGAATCTTGACACCATGACATATATATATATAGACCTACAATAGGTTCAACATAGTCATAGAAATCCATCAAAAGGCATCAATCTTAAAATGACAATGATCTTTACAAAATGTTGAATACAAAGGGCCTCGTCAAACATATTAAGGGAGTTATCTAAGACCAATTCAGGTGTAAGGCCTTCGTTAAAGTCATATACAACCTAATCCATAAAGGACTATTTTGAATAATTTGGACTTACACCCACTAAAGTAGAGAGGAGCGAATTTCTTACAATTTTTTTTTCTATGTTCCAAATAAATTGGACTATTTAAAACCATTTGTGCATAGATCATTCCAAATAAATTGGACTATTTTGAACCATTTGGACTTATACCTAATAAAGTGGAGTGGAGAATATTTTATCTAAAAATAATTTCTCTATATTCTAAATAAACTAGATTGTTTCAAACCATTTGGGCATAGATCATTTTGAAAAAAATGGAGTATTTTGAATAATTTGGACTTATACCCACTAAAGTAGAGTGGATAATATTTTATCAAGAAATATTTTTTATATATTCCAAATAAATTATAATATTTTAGACCATTTGAGTAAATATCATTTTGAATAAATGGGACTATTTTAAATAACTTGGGATTATACACAATTAAGTGACTAGAGATAATTTTTAGTTATAAGAAATTTTCTATATTCCAAATAAATAGGATTAATTCAAACCATTTAGGTATAGATAATTTTGAATAATTTGGACTTATATCTACTTAATTAGAGTAGAGATAATTTTTTCTAGGAATAATTTATATTTCAAATTATTTGGACTCATTGGGATCTTGGATGAGTTCCTCATCGATACTATCCACCTTACTAGGACACATGACACCCTTCTAGGCCTTCAAATCAATTGATCCTTAGACTTAACTTATATTACCAAGATATATGAAACCATTTGACTACCCTCTCCCCATGCCTCAACAAGATAGTCCCTTAAACTTAAAGTCTTGAAGTCTACTAATAAGTGGACTAATACATGAAGTATTTAATAAACCAATTTCATGATTGGCCTTCACCACTAGACTTAGCCCCAACCCTAATAACTAAAAAAAAGGGTACCTTAACGGTATTATAACACCCATAAAGGTATCTAAAATATCAAGAAGAGGAAGAGTATTCATGTGCATGCAGTTAATGCATTTAAATATGAGGAAGATAGCTCGTGCACAGGCAGTCAATACATTTAAATAGGTTGGCAAGAGAAAATTAGGTGCCAAAAGATATAAAAAAAGGGGATGAATAATGACAAAACATTATAGACTTAGACCAATAAGACTATTCTACTATCCACTCATTATATACTCTCATGCATATAAACTAAGACCTAGATTTTGTAAAACAAAGTAATCAAATAACATAGATTATAGGTATAGTCATTGAAAAGAGCCAATTATTTATCTCATTCATAAAAAGAAATTGTGATTGGGATAGGTCTTTGATAAATCAAATATAATTACCTAGATCCCTTCCACTTTATGTAAATGGCCAAAGTTACTCTCTTCACCCTAGAAACATAACCAGGTTCACAAACAAGAGATTTTATACTTTAACATTCACTTAAAGGTTCCAATGTAGAGAGGCTAATCAAGTTGCCTGCATTCTCACAACTAGATGAGGTCATGATTTCCTTATTAAGTAGATACAACCATGGGGATATTCATTTTTCCTAATGTATCATAATATAGATCGATGAGAAAACCATAGAGAGAGTCACATGCCTCTCAAATCATGGAAAATTATTATTACCATACAAGTCCACCATGATACAAATTCATTCAATTGTTTGGGATAATTTTCCCACTAGGATAGGTATAGGAACCCCAATTTACTCCATTAAATATGTTGTAGTGCACATTATAATAGAGTGTATAATAAAGAGGTTTTGGTAGACAATAAAGCAAGTGAAGTAGGAAACAATATGAGTAATTATCATTGTCTATCACATGATACACCTGAATGAGAAGTTTAATTATCTTGAGTTTCTCACATTTGAGCTTACCAATAATATCGATAAGTTATTTTTAGGTAGTTCAAAAAATCTCTAATATCAATTTCTAGTTTTATTATTATGCTTCACACAATGGAAGTCCCTGATAGGACCAATAAATGTTACTATGCACTTTTAGCCTATTACTTCCCTTGAAGGCATCACATAGACAAATACAAGGCAATATTATGAGTAACTATGGTGTTTTAACACATGGTGGCTTGAGGATCTAGCTTTGATCAGGTTGAACCCTCAAATTGCATGGTATGTCATCCAATATTTGGGGTAGCATGAATCACTAACTAAGATGTACAATGGTATTCAAATCAAGGTTCATGAGAACAAGTTATGAAATAAAAGAAAATATAAAAAGAGGAACATAACATGAAACATCCCACAAGGATGTGAGCCAATTATGTGCACCAAAGGAGACTTCACTCTCAAAGTCTTAGCCCTCTACACAATGGTTATGGGAAGTCCCTACCACATCATCTCATCACACCACTTTCTTACTTTCATTAGCTCAATTTATGTGAGCTCTTACCATAGTCATAGCCATATCCACCATGATTGATCCCACTTATATGGAGACATATTTGGATGTTTCACAACTACCATTATCAATGAAAATTCAAGTATCAGATGCATTCATAGAATCCATTGTGCAAAAGGCTTCATACTTGGAACATAAAGTTTTTCAAATGTATGAGGAGAAAATAGAATCATAAAATAAAATGGCTAAGGCTTGGTATCTCATAAATTCCACTTGACCTACTTTGATTATGAAATTCCTTGGTGATCATGTAATGTCTGAGGACAAATAACTAATTGGATTACTAAATCAATTAACAAAGGATTGGGTGAGCACAAAAAAATAGTCACACTATGTATCCAAGGGAAGGATATCCACACTAAAATATAAGTAATTTTCAAATTAATGGAGGAATGTATATAGATCCTAGATACTACCATGCATTAGGCTAAGTAGATAGACCAAATAATGATTGATTAGAGGCAATACCTTTACAAATACTTGGCTAATAAAAAACTAGAGTTTGTAATGGTGGATAAAACTAAATATTTAATGAGTGATCAAATGGCTAATGGAGAAGCAATGATTGGTGCACTTCAACAATTATTAGACTCTAGATATACCATGATGATGAAGCTTTAGGTCTTGTATAATGAGATAATGCACAACATATTTATGACTATTCAATCCCAAAGGATTTTATATAGGTTGGATGATATTATCTTAGACATCCAAATTAATATATAAAATTCCAGAGACTTCCTTACCATTGAAAAAGAAGATGTGACAAATATGATGGTATTTCAGATTTCACTATGCATTTTGCTTACCATGTTTTAAAAACTACTTGATAATTATAAAATGGTCAAGCGTGATATCTCATAGGTTTAACTATATATTTCATAACTCATAAAACCTATGTTCATTCCATCATAGGAGATCTAATAAATATTGTAGAAGAGAAATCTAAATACAAAGGTGCAGTCTGAGTAGCCAAAACCTACATAGCCACCTAGCCAAACTTTGGCACCACATCTACAATAGGTATATGCATAGTTCAAGTTTTGTAGTTTAATATAATTTTATAGTTTCTTAAGATATAAATAAGCATTAATAAATGGACCAAGTTGGTTGAAAACCTATAAAGCATGGCCTCCTAGTTAAACTAGTCTATTGAAAACATGAAAGGGTAGTAGGCTAGTATGCTACTTATTTGAAAACCTGAAAGGGAAGCTAAGTAATGTGAAAAGGGTATTATAACGTGACACATGAAATAAATTTTATTAGACTTCTTAGGTATATCAAGCCAAATAATTTTTTATTAGTCCTTTGATAATTATCACATAAAATATAGTGACAATGAAACTATATACTTTGTAACCATTGGTATCTCCCAAGTGATACCTTGGTATTATCCCATGTATACTAAAAAATAAAATATGTTTTTCAAATAACACATTTATTTATTTTATCTATGCGTATCTCTCAAATGATACCCTATGTTTAATGAAAATGATTATGGTACTACTACACCATTTTTTGATAATATACAAGGAATAAATTAATTTTTTTCTTAAGAGACACCTAGAAAAAATAAATGAAATTTATGCATTATGATTACATTTTTTTTATGATATTAAAGGCATACTACATATATATGTCTTGAGAAAAACTTTGTTAGAGTAGTAAACCAGATTTTTTATAATTATAGTTTATTCAATAATTTAGAAGGGTAATATAAATGTATCACTTGAGAGACACACAAGAAGACAAAGGGGATTGGTTTTACTAATTTTTAAAAAATAATCATAATCGATAAATAAATTATTATGGGAATGAAATATGTAATAATGAAACATTATGTATGTATTTTTTTAAAACATACTTTTCAAATTAAAAATGTGAAAGAAGTACCTATTCTTATTATCCCCATAATAGTTGTGTAGTTGAAAGTATAACCTATAAGTAAAGTTATTGAAGGCACCAATTAATTGTACTTTGTCTATATATTTATTAAGTTTAGGTTATTGTTAATTAGACAAAAGTGCATCATACAATGTATCTTTTGAAGATCCAAGGTTATATAATACAGATCCATAAGTATCTATAATTGTTGTTTACATATCCTTCAAGCACTTGTTCAATGAGGTTATAGTAAATTTAAACCCTCCAATAACATATGGTAAAAACAATGTCCATATCCACCTACACCATGACCATGTGTAATAATCCCTCCCATTGAAAACTCTATTATTCTATCAGTAATTGCTTTTCTTTTTGTCATTGTCCTTGGCACAAATGTTTTTTTGGAATTCTAACTTGTCATTAATTAAATTGAGACATTATTTAGGGTACTTATCAGACATTAATTTATGTGTGTAATATATTTATATTGTATAAGTTATTTGATATGAGTGCATCATGAATTCTTGATTGATGTGTTTTACTTGATCTCTAAATAAGGACACAAAGAATTTTTGTTGAGTTAACAAGATACCTTTTTTCACCTATCATAGTCATAAAAAGTGGAAATGGTCACATCATGAAAAATATTTCTCCAAATTTTATTGAATTTTGGTTTGGATATTGATGGCATATTCCATATATGCTAGTTATGCATTGATATGGCACCTCATAAATTATTGAGTGAAATATGTTGGAAGATGTTGAAAATATCCTCATGCACCATCGATATCTACATGGCATGTAAGTTTTAAATAAACATATGTAAAATAATCCACTAATTGGTCAAACAAATCTTTAGCTACCATTGACTTCTTTTCTGGCTTTTGTCAAAACCACCCTGCATGCAATATAATTTGTTCCCCATTTTTCTAACAATTTTGAATGTCAAAAAAGCTAATTATCTTTGATCCATTTATTTTAAGACAAGATTAAAAATATATCTTGGTGCCTTTAAAATCAATGGTATTTTTTAATTTTTATTAAACAAACCAGTAGAAAGGGCATCTAAGATATGTTGCCTCATATCTGTTGTGGTCAAATAACTTTATCCTTCTTGATTTTAGTATTTCAAATGAAAATCATAACTAAAGACGTATATTGGCACATATTTTTCAACATACAACTTTCTAATCTCAATATCTATACTTTCATCAAATTTTACTTGGTTGAGTGAAGTGTTTGGTTACAAACATTTTAGGCCAAAATAGTTGTAGGCATGAGTTAATTTTTTTGGATGCATCTTCTCTAGGAATTTTATGCAAGGAATAAATTTAGTATCCACCACTTCATAAACATTTTTAATTTATTTATCATTTGGTGTCATGTATGAGAAATTTATTTATCTATCTTCAATTTCCATTATATTTTTATAAGTCCATCTAATGATAGATGATTCAGTTACTTCTAAGCTACAAGTCTCAAAATGTTATAGAATGTACCTTATGTAAATTACCACTTCATTTTCCTCTATTAGGACTAAAATTCAACAAAAATATCTCTCATGGATGTGAAAGTTCAATATAACCATATGAATTTCTCTTTTCATTTGCAAGAGTTATACTTTTATGTAATAAATGTACCCTTTTTCCACTAAAAGCATTTTTCAAGCTACAAAATGTGGTTTGATCATCGATATAAGAAACATGTGAATCCAATCAAGGATTTTCTTATTTCTTTGGTTTTATATACATAATTGAACTAAAATTATTTTGTTCTTATTCCGTGCAATCCTCTATAGAAAAATTATCTATGACATGTTGCATTATTCTTGTGCTCCATTTAATAAAACTATCAACCACATCCCCCAAAGCATCTAAAAAAGATATTTGAATTGGAAGTGGTAGAGTCAGATAAAAATGTTTTTTCAAATTATCACTTACATATACAAAAGGTATTTTCTCATTTTGGCATGTCAAAATGGGATTTATGGATTTCAAAAAGTTAGCATCTACACCTATAATTTTGTTTATTCTTCCTTCACCAATGACCTTTCCATTATTTATGAGAGAAACATAGTATCCACATTTGAAATCCATTGATGTATTATTTTTTGTCCCAAACATTTAAAAAATATGTGAGATTATTAATTGGGTTAATTATAAAATCAATTTAGTGTATACCTATATGTAGGAGATGAATCTTTATTTATACCATAACATAAGCATGGAGGCTCATCAAAAACTAAAAATATTAAAAAGGTAACTTATAACGCATTTGTTTTAATGACACTACTTAAAAAAATATTTGTGGATATATCACATAAGTGATATATGATGTGATGTGCATGTGTGTGTGTCAATCCAAAAAATAATAACTTTGATTATCAAACACTGCTTACTTCAATCCTCATTTCACCTAGGTGATAAATCCTTAAAGTTTAAATATGATTCCCAATTTAGGTTCTCTATAAAAAATACACACTTTCATATATATATATATATATATATATATATGTATGTATGTATATGTATATATATGTATATGTATGTATGTATATATATATATATGTATATATATATATATATATACATGCATATATATATATATACATA
This sequence comes from Torreya grandis, assembly GCA_037957365.1. Taxonomy (NCBI): domain Eukaryota; kingdom Viridiplantae; phylum Streptophyta; class Pinopsida; order Cupressales; family Taxaceae; genus Torreya; species Torreya grandis. The sequence continues at coordinate 991,537 of JARHVA010005039.1, read as the reverse complement.
CCTATATATATATTTATATATATGTATATATATATATATACATATATATACATATATATACATATATATATATATGTATATATACATATATATATGTATATATACATATATATATACATATATACATACATACATACATACATACATATATATATATATATACATACATATATATATATATATATATACATACATACATACATACATACATATATATATATACATACATACATACATACATACATACATATATATATATATATATATATATATATATATAATGAGTGTGTTTGTGTGTGTGCACGCTTATTCTTATTTATTTTAGAAACCATTATAATTAAATATAATGTAAATTTTAAATTACATGTCAGAAAATATACTTTTTTAATTAAAGATAATTTAAACAAATTTCGTATGATGAAGTTATCAATCTAAAAAATTATAGCTTTGATTATCATATACTACATACTCAAATCCTCATTTCACCTAGGTGATAACTTCTTCAAGCATAAATATTATTACCAATTTTATGTTCCCTATAAAAAAATACACACTTTCAAAAATGATTACTCAAAATAGAATCCTTATGAGGTAGTTATAAAAATACCTTGGTAAATACCTCATGAGTTATGGAAATTCCAAGGGGTTTATATATGGATGGGTTTTGGAAATGAAAATTATAGATGTTATATTTCATAAGAGATATCTTGAAGGTGTTACTATTTTCTTATTGAAGGTAATGGATCTAAAGGTCAAGGTATCTCTCAAGAGATACCTTGATAGGTATCTCTTGAGTGAGACCTCGAGAGGTTTTTATATGGAGATAAATTAATAGTATTACTATTTATTTATTGATGGTGTTGGATTTGAGGTCTAAGTTATATGTTTAAGGATAACCTAAGACATTTATCTTGGATGATACTTTAGTGTTTTCATTTTTTTTAATTAAAATGGGATACAAGATGTTAGCTTGAAAGTCATATCAATTTAGTAAGGAGACACATTAATAAATTTTTATTTTATTGTTGATAGTGATTGATATGAGGCTAAGGTATTTTTTAAGAGTTATTTAAAGGTATATTTTAAGAGATACCTTGAGAGATATATCCTGGGTAGAATAGGTACCTTTTGAGAGATAGTTGTAGAGGTATACTTCGATGTATAGGTGCATTTTTAAAACATATAACTTAGATACAAGAGGTATTTCCTAGGAGATATCTTGAATGAATTATTTTTTATTATTAATGTTAATATATTTGAGGTCTAAAGTATCTCTTGTATTATATCTTGAGATTTGGCTCTTGAGTGATATCTTGAGATGTGTTTCTTAGAGAAACCTCTCAAGGTATCACACAATAGAAACCTAAGTATTAAAATCCATTACCATCAGATAATAAAATCAAATACATTAAAGTATCATCCAAGAGACACCTATCAAGGTATCACATAAAAGATACATTAGCCCTCAAATTAAATATCATCAACAAGAATTTTTTTAAAACATTTCTAAGTTATCTCTAAGAAGATACCTTTAAGATATTACTAGGAATTTTAATGTATCTCTTAGGATATACCTTGAAGGTATTACAAGGATATTAAATATATATCCTACACTATACCTTGAAGGTTTTGCAAGGACCTTCTATTTATCTCTAAAGACCCTCAAGGTTCTCATTGGAGGTACCTTGTAGGTGATACAATTCAAGGTATTATAAATAGGTCCTTATATTAAATTCAATGTATATTATAAGAGATACCTTAAACTTATTACAATGACATTTTTCTAATACCTTAAATTATAACACCTTTAAGTTACCTCCTATGAGATACCTTGAATTTATTACAAGGACCTATGTGTATTTTAAGGTATCTATTAGGAGATACCTTGGAGGTATTACTATGACCTTCGAAGAGCTACCTTAAAGGTATTAAAATAACCTTAAATGTATCTCTTACATATTTTTAATATCTTCAAATAATGTCCTAGGATACTTTTAATATGTTCTAGGTGTCTCCTAAGATATAACTTTATGGTATCTCCTATTTTATATTTTGAAGTTACTTAGAATACCTTCAATATATTTCCTAGGAGATACCTTGAAGGTATTATAATGAACCTTCAATTTATATGCTAAGATATACCTTAAATGTATTAAGAAAACCTAAGAGATACCTTGAAGGTATTACAAAAATCTTAAAGGTGTCTCTTAGTCCTTGCAATACTAGTAATTTGGCAAGCATATAAGTAGTAACTAATTTTGAAGGTTGACCCTACCAGTCATAATAAAATATGATCATGGTTTTTTATTCAACATTACCATTATAACTATAATATATTTTAAAGTGATATACTAAAATGTTATACATACTATATATTTATTATAATTTTTACTACTCTTTGATAATGATTTCAAGTGAACAACATAGATTGTACAGGTTTAGCTTGTTAATACTATTCATCAAAGCTTTAATTCCAACATCATGAAATTTTCCCATGGAAAAAGAGATAAAAAAAATATAAATATTCAATTGACATGTTAACTTAGTATACATCAGCTACCCCTACCCCTAATTAATATAGGGAATGATATAACTCACTATCACCATCAAACCTATTTGTTTTAATATTATAAGACCAAGGTTTAAAGAATGCTAAAAAGGTTCTTAATCTCCATATTGATAAATATTTTTTTTCTCAAAGAGAAGAAGAGTCATTTCTATTCCATAATTGGCCCTGAAGCATTTCCTTGTTAATATCAAATTATTAGACTCAAATTAACAATGCCATGAAATTTTGGTGTAAGGAAACATGCCCTCTATTAAAAAAATCACAAAACATTCCATTAGAGACTCAAAAAATTCACACAAAAATATAATTCCATTAGAGACCCTCTCAAAACAATTAAAGAGAGAACCAAACCCAAATTGTACCCTTCTTCACAATTATAACAATACATCCTAATTTTAAAATATTTTTTCTTTTTTTCCCCTCATTATTTTAGTGACATTAATATTTAAAAATTAATCAAAACAAATGGTAATATAATTCATATTAATGTTTAAAAATTATATGATTTTGAAAATATCCCACCCATCATGTTAGAATGTATTAATTAAGATATAAGGTATCTTAATTCTTTTTTATAGTTTGGATGTCAAAAGATTTTTTATTTGAATTTAATTTATTTATAAATACACAAGCCTTTTAGTTTAGTTTAATAGAGGCCATACACATTCAATTTATGCATAATTCAAAGGAATATATTTATAATATGATAATAATGTGTCAATTAAAGTGTTTAACAACCGTAAGGCATCAAGCATTGCATATCTAAATAGTCAAGCCATGGGACTATACTCTAGTTTATGGAATGGGGACATTTGGTAAAATCAATAGGGTTGTTAATATTGATGGTTAGATGCTCCATTTGTTTTGATGTATCAAATTGACAATGTAAGTCAAAATCATTGCCACTATAATAATTGAATGTAGTGAGCACTGAGAAGTAGAATTAGCTTAGTGGGTGAAGAAAAAATGAATGATATATGATTATTAAAATAAACACAAATATAGTTGATGCAATTAATAGAATATATAATTTCCATGTAATTTCATTAGTGAAATCTTGTTATGTTTCTAATAACTAAGAATTTCCTATGGCCCTCCATCGTACTTATAATAGATATTTTTATTATTTGTAATTTATAAAAGGTAAATCCAAATTTTTGTGGCAAAAAATAAATTATTTCAACCTAAGGATTCTTGAGGAGAACAAAATATTTAATAAAATCCATACATAATACAACCTACTAGGTCATGGAACATTATTTAATCCTAATATATAATTCAATCTCCTTGATGTATGTTGTAATCTCCTCTAAATTTTGATATAACCCAATTATGTCTATTGAGTCTCTGCTATAATAACTTTCACAACATATCCATTACAGGTATAAATTGAATGGATCATACACTAATTTTACATAGAGAGAGTGAAATCAAGGTGACAAGGATTTATATTGGTTGGAATAGTTAG